>VZTB01012127.1:90751-132089 GCA_013397245.1 Thryothorus ludovicianus | reverse complement strand
CTCTTCTCCCTCCTCCTCCTCTTCTCCCTCCTCCTCCTCTTCTCCCTCCTCCTCCTCTTCTCCCTCCTCCTCCCCTTCTCCCTCCTCCTCCTCTTCCTCCCTCTCCTCCTCCTCACTTTCTTTTTAAATGACAAGACTGTAACTTGGAAAGATTTTGCCTAGTCCTTTGCAAAGTTACCTGCTCTGAACCTTGTCCCTGTCTGTCCCCGGTCCTCAGCAGTGGCTGTGATAACCCCGGAGCGGAGTCCCCGGCCCACCTCAGCCCCAGCCATCGCTCAGAGCCACCCTGCAGAGCCAGCCCCAGCTAAGTCCGACGTGAAGGACGTGGCCACATCTAAAATAGGGAAGGAAACAGCAAAATCTGATGTGAGACGTGAAGAATTTCCACCGGAGAAACCCAAGGAGCCAGTGGATACCTCAAGGGTAGGTCAGAGCAGAGTCTCCTGGGAGAAGCTGGGCTGGAGCACAGCTCAAGAAGTCACCCCAAAGCAGCAGCTCTGTCGTGGGAGATGAGGGACTTATCCCTCTCCCCAGGGTCGAGTGGGAGCAGGCAGAGAGGACTGGGAACCAGGAAAATACCAGCTGTGACATTCCAGGTGGAGGAAGGAGCTCCAGGGCAGCTGGGTTTTGGCAGTTGTAGTCAAAGCAAATGCAGCCTGCTGATCAATGATTAAAAACACTGGCAAGAGCTGCGTGTCTAGAACTAGAGTTCAGAGCTCACCCATGACCAGGCTGTGCCACGTGATTCCTGGTGTGACAGCAGGAAGGAATTCCAGTGAAATCAGTGATAACGGATCTGGTCCGCAGCACAGCTCCGGAATGTTAATCACCTTGGTAGGCTTTTGCTGGGAGAGCTGGTAATGCAGTGCTGCAAACTGGACTAAAACTTTAGTTGAAAATGGCACTGGTGAGACCTTGGGGAGTTTATTGTTTAAATTCAGTACTTTTAACCATTATTTGATCTTTCTACAAATGTCTGAGTTCTTTGTTTGGTTTGGTACATGTGTGCTGTTCTTTTACATCAAAATAATGTTCAAAATTATTGTTGATATTACAGTGTTCTTAATATTTAGCAGATCTCACTGACTTATTGAAACCTTGCAGTGGTGCAGCAGAAGTGTTTGCCTTGAGACACAATTTTCACATTACTCCAAAATTCAGCTGTTCTCAGCATTGCTGGAGCGACGTAATTCTAAACATATCGTGCAGTGGGTCTTTGTGAGCATCTCCAGGGAAGATTCCTATTAATTAAGGTTTGGAGAGGGAGGTGAAGAAAGGGTAGTTGCTTCAAAACATTCTATGGCCTGCATGAACAGTATTTTTTAAATGAAACTACTCAAGGGAACTTCAGGCAGGCACTGTGGGGTAGGAATCAGAGTGCAGAGATCCTGCCCTGCTGTTCCTGCCCAGCTGCTCCCCCTCCCTCGTGTTACACTGAGAATGAGGACATTTTACTTATCCCACCTCACATATTACAGTTTTTTTCCTAAATACTTAAACATTAGACTTTTTTCCCCTTTAAATATAGACATGGGAAGAAAATGTGGATTTGAATGTGCCAAATTTACTGTTTCTCCGATGGAGTTGCATCACTTTAACACCCACTGATACTTTTGCCTTCAGAATACTTGGCAATCCAGTTTCCCTAAAATACTTCCCTTAGAGTGTTAAGACAATCTTGACTCTCCACTTATGGACAGGAAAAAATCTAATTTGTGATGTTAGGCTTGGTTTTGTAGCTATGCCTCTTCTTACTGCTTCTGCCAACATAATACCTGTGATACAGCCAATGATTTCTGGTTTTGGGAAGGTCTGTGTTAATTTGAGCATGTTGCTTTGTTTGGATTTTCACTGGGAGATCCAGCTGCAAATGCCATTTGAAAACATTGCCTGACAAAGCTAATGCAAGTGGGAAGCCCTTCTTCAGAAGCACTGGAAAGCACTGGTTTCAAATATAAATAATTCTTAAAATTCTTAAGCTGTAGGAATTATTTAATATGCTGTTGACTAACAGAGTGCTGGGGAGCTGCCGTGTCTTTAACCCATGGCCAGGGCTGCATGTTGGTTTTTGCATGTTCCCCCAGCACTTCAAAACCAACATGCAACTGTGTTTGGAAACTAAATGGTTTCTTGAAACAAATCTACTAACAAGAAATGTTTTTACCAATTTATTTCTTAAATGTAGGTGAGGAAAACACACATTGAGGTCACAGTCCCCACAACGAACGGTGCCCAGCCCCAGGTTTGTGCTAATAATTCAGTTTAGGTTGCTCACACTTTTTTTTTTCAAGGTTCAACATAGTGAAATGAACCAACAACTCTTTTTTTTTTTTTTTTTTATCACTGCCCAACAGCAGCAGCCTGCAGAAAAAGAGGAAGAGCTGATAAGAATGAGGAAGGTTAGCCATTTTACCCTTTCACTGGCCAAATTTGCCATATCATTCATGCATCTGTAACTTGTTTAAAAAGACAGTGCTCCAGTTTCTTCATGGACTTTGGGTTGGGGTATTGGTTTTCTTTAAACTATCAAATACTTGATTTGGAAATTAATAGCTTTTTATCCCATTGACAACCTGATTCCTGAAATTATGCATGTTGAATGTTCAAAAGAAGCACACTTGGTTTGATATATGAAATTTCTTCTCTCTAACAAATTTAGTTAGCAACTAAATGTAGCCTGCATTTCAGGAAATGCAAGACAAAAATCAGGAGAAAGCTTTTTTGATATTGATTGAGTACTAGGGAAACATTCAAGATGGGAAGGTGGTTAAGGTGCAGTTTGCTGTGCACATTTGGACCTCATAGAAGTCCCCCCCGGTAGTGCAGCCTCAAACTCAGGGTGGGCCTGTACCTGTCAGGAACACAATGTGGGGACTGTGCAAGACTTCCACAGAAAACCAGGAATTGTGTCTTTGTGGTTGGAGCCAAGGCTCCCTGGGAGCTGTCTCTTTAAAAGACTCATTACATCTCCCATTCTCCATCAGCTAGACCCCCATTCCCAGTGGGAATTCCCACCCCATGCTGCCACAGTGCTGCACTCCCAACCCTGAGTTAACTTTTTAATTTGCCAATTTATCAATCCCGCAAGACCAACGTTTTAATTTTTTGTGCTTTTTTTTGTTTTGTTTTGTTTCCCCCTTTTCTTTCATTTTCACAGAAGAGATCAAAGAGGCTAGATGGTGAAAACATTTATATCAGGCATAGCAATTTAATGTTGGAGGTTTGTATGAACTTGAAGCTTTTTTGAGTTGCATTTGCTAAACCTTCTGCATCTGCACTGAACTTCTTCCTCTTCTGCTGCTGCCTTTGTTTTTGCATGCTCTTGCATGAAAGACCTTTTGATTAGATTTGATTTTTTAATTATGCTTCTGCATGGTGACAGTAAACATGATGATGTGCAGGCCTTCTTCCTCTTCTGACTTTCATTCTCTCATACCTCCCCAAAATACATGATTGGCAGTGCTCAGATCTGCTCTGGGACCCGCTGGCTACTCAGAGGGTCATGGATTGTAGTGCTGGGTTCATTGACCAGTTTTTCACTGCTTGAAACAAATTATTTTCCTGGGGGAAAAGCCATTCTGTGAAAATACAAAATTCAGGATAAGCTGCTGGTGAAATTGAGACAGATTGCCTAGATCAGCTGTGGCTGCCCCATCCCTGGAAGCTCCCAAGGCCAGGTTGGACGGGGTTTGGAGCAACTTGGGATGGTGGAAGGTGTCCCTGCCCAGGGCAGAGGAAGAATGGGATGGGCTTTAAGTTCCCTTCCAACCCACGCCATTCTAGAATTCTGTGCAATTGTCATCTCTATGGTGTCCAGGTCACCACAATGTCCATGTTGCTTCAGGCAGGAGGGATCCTTTTGGACGCTGCAGTGGTGTTTGCAGCTTTTTCATCCTCCTCCCAGCCCTTCCTGGCCTTGCAGCACCTCACCACCCCTGGGCCCCATCCTGCCTCTGTGCCAGGTCCCTCTGATCTGATGGAGAGGCTCAGTGGTCACGTCTGGCTTATCCTTCCACATTACAGCTGTTGCCTTTGGATTTGGGAGTGCTTTCTACTTGGTTTCACCTAAGCTCAAGTCTCAGAACAGACCATGCCAATCATGTATTTTATTTTCTTTAATACACTCTGTTATGGGAGATGTTTTGTGGCTTCTGATACTCTAGTCTGTGTTACATGTTTCTACTCAAACTTGCAGCACCAGCAGCTTGTAGGGTTTCCCTGGTGGTATCTCTTGAAAGTGGAGCATACTAACTGCCTTCTCCTTATCAGAATGTTCAAAGTTTTGCAGCTTCTGTGTGGGTTTCTTTGGTTTGGTGTTTTTTGGTTTGTTTTCTTTTTTTTTTACTGTTACAAGGTAGAGCTTTGAGTCACAAGTGAAGGGTCTGCACATGATAGGTAGAGTGGCTGCTGCCAGAGTGCTCTGAAGACCATGCCTGTTGCTTTTTCACCCAACTCAAACAGCTCCAATTCCCCAACCAAAAACAGCTTTGTCATTGCTTCTAACCTCCTTTTTCCTGTCAGTGCAATACTTGCCTCTAAGCCCTTTCCCTCCCCGCTCCCCTTCTCCCAGTTCTGTTACAGGTGCTCCAGCCCTCCCCTACAACAGCTGCTGACCCAGCAGCTCACCCCCTTTATTCCCTTTATTTTTTTAATCCGTGCACTTGGCAGATCAGATATTTTGCTGGCAGAGCTCACCTTCCTGGAGCTACCTGTTGATTTTACTGAAAGCCTTTTAATGCTCCATGTGCACCAGGTTCCTGCAGAAAGGGCAAAACAGGAGGAAAAGGGTGACACTGAGCAAGCTGCTTCCTCAAGGTGCTTCCCTTCCCAGACCTGGCTCCATGTAGCTCCTCGTGGCTTGGGCTCCTCTGCCAGTCCTCCCTGGCCCTGTTCCTCTGCAGTGCTGGAAAGCCAGGGTGGTCCTTCTCTCTTCTCTGAGCCAGGAGCAGCTGTAGGGTTCTTGGACCAGGCAGGGATTTACCCCAGAGTCCACAGCAGACTCATTTCTAGGTTTTTTTCCCTACCTAACAGGCAGGAAATTAGACTTTCTTTATACTTTCATCTAGGATAGAAGTCAAAATTTGTTATTTTCCCCCCCAGAAGTGTGCCAAAAAGAGTAAAAATTGTTAAAGAGGCATGTGAGGTTTAGCCCTGTGGAAGGAGGGTGGTGTGTCCTGGGTGAACTGCAGGAATGGAGATTTTTGGGAGGGCCTCCCTTTAGGGATGCATTTGATGTCCCATCTTCTAAAATCGACGGGCTGAGTAACAACTAAAAGCACAAAAATAGTGACATTTCCTGGTGATACTTTTACTGACCTTGATTTCCCCCTTTCTTGCTGCTTTTTGGCCCTGTCCTGAAAAGTTGTTTGGCTTCTGCAAAAGCTTTCTTTTCTACAGCCTCTGGTTTGCTTGCAAGGACAAACTATTTTTAACAAATTAACTTGAATTGAAGTATGTGTGTTTATGCTGTAAACTGGCATCACAGAGTAAAAATCTGACTTTTCCAGATGAAAAATTTTAGCAGGAGTTTCTTGATTGATCCAGCATAAAATAAATTTTCAGTTTGATTTTTTTTTCTATAAAAAAATCATCCAATCTTGTTTCTGAAGTCTAAAACCTCCTATGATAACTTCTGGAGGGATAAGATGAGAGGGAGGGGAAAAATAGTAATGGGGATATTCTGGAAGAAAAGATAATTTCTGCTAGGATAGAAGAGAAACATATATGAAGAGAATAAATAAAATTGGGAAAACATTTTCTTTATTATCAGTTGCATTAATGCCTGGAAATACTCAGGCTAGCAGAGGGAAAAGAAAGCAAACCCACAAAATTAAAAATGTTTAAAATTAAATAACCCAAAGAAACGTAGTCTGGCAACTTAAAAAATCCTGTTTAGGGAAAATCCCTGATATTCCAGCTCACCGGGTTTGGCATAGCTTGAGATGAACCAATGGCATGTCCCGCTGCTGGAGGAGACCCCATTCCAGGGTTGCTGCTTACCCCAGTTTATCAAAGAGGAGAAGAGAGGACTCTCTCTTTGCGTGCTGACCGTAGGAGCGCAGTTTGGGAAATCGTCTGCAGCTCTGCTGAGTGCAGCTTTGCTGTTCACAGCTCAGGCACTCCTGCGTCTCTCCACGTCCCTTCACTCTTCCTGTCCTTTTGCTGATAGGATCTAGATAAGACCCAGGATGAAATAAAGAAGCACCATGCCAACATCAGTGAGCTGAAGAAGAACTTCATGGAGTCGGTCCCCGAGCCTCGGCCGAGTGAGTGGGACAAGCGTTTGTCCACCCACTCCCCCTTCCGCAGCCTCAACGGGCAGATCCCCACCGGAGCGGACGGAGTGAGTACCTGGGCACGGGCTGTGCCAAGGGGCACCACTGCAGGGTGGGATGCAGATCCCCTGAGCTTCTGCCTGTCTTCGGTTTTAATAGCTGGTATTGACTTGTAACGTGTAGAATATTCTGTGAGAGAATCAAAGCTTTAGTCATAGTATCATAAAAATGTGATTTTTTTTTGGTAGAGGAGAATCTAAGAATTCCTTAACAGGTATTGATGCTGCTTTTCCTAATGTTGCTGTCAGTGTGATGCTAAAGAGCACTTTCCATGGCTGGTTTGGGAACTGGCTCATCCCTGGATCTCCCCAAAATGTGGAAAAAACCCTGACAAACCCAAAATCCAAATACTTAAATTATTAGGTCAGAGATAATATTGCAGACAGCCCAGTGGAGAAGCACTAGGATGGGATGATTTTTTTCCAAAATCACTTTATTCTCCAGTTAATCTGGTATGTCATTGAGTTTAGACTTGCATTAGGAACTCCAGGTGCTGATCTGCTGTGGAGGCTTCGAGAAGACTCCTCGGTTGGCCAGAGCAGGGCTGTTCAAACATGATGGGAAATTCAGGAACTGTGTGTTAGGAACCACATACACTCACAGTTTCTCTGCTAATTTCCTTAAAAAGGTAATTTTGCAAGGAAAAAACCAGTCACCAACTTGTTTCTTCTTGGCTGACAGACACCTCTGTGTCATGCTAGTGGTACCTGGTTCAGATTTGGAGCCTGTAAGTAAAATTGTAGTTAGTGCCTGTGCTAATAATATTTTAAGTGGTAAATGCAATTTTTTTATTGCAACAGAAAAATTGCATCCTAACTGCAAGTAGTGGCAATTGAAGACTCTTCTGGTTGAAAGCTCAGTTTTTCCCCTTCCTTCTCACAGCCCTGCATATGAGCTAGTATTTCATGTTCAAACAAAGCAGATACTTATTAATCAGGAAGTAATCTTGCAGTGAATGGAGGGTTACTGTAACATGTACAAGGGGTTTAATACCAAGTTTACTGCAGTCTCCTCAAAGTTTAGAGTAAAGCCAGGATGCTGAAGGGCTTTTTTTGCCTGCTAGAAAAATGAGATCCTCAAAACGAACTTAATCAGGACTGTTTGTTGCAGAATCTCAGATTGGTTTGGATTGGCAGGGAACTTCAAGCCATCCAGTCCCACCCTGGCCATGGGCATGGGCACGGGCACCTTCTGCTGTCCCAGGTTCTTCCAAGCCCTGTCCAGCCTGGCCTTGGACACTTCCAGGGATCCAGAGTCAGCCACAGCTGCTCTGGACATCATTGGGTCATTGGGATTACCACAGACTTGGCCTCTGTGGCTGAGCCTCAGTGTAGATTCCCCAGGAATGTGGGCAGCAGAGCGCTGCTCACAGTGCCCAGTGGGTTTTGGGGGGTGGGTAGGACAGAGCAGAAGCTCTCAAGCTCCACAACTGCAGTTCAAAAATGTTATTCTTGGTTTTTATGATGAATTTCTTGCATGGTGACCACGCTGAGACCCTGGAGGGCTGCTGGTCACCATAACTGGATGGTGTGGACTTGTCCCACCTAAGGCTGCAGTGGGTCTGCAGCACTGCAGAATTGGTGTCATCCCTAGATTTGCATTTCTGGAAGTTCCTTCTTACTCTGGTCCTCTTTGAAGTGATTTCACTCTGAAGTGGCCTTGTCCTGCTGTGAACTTCCTGAAATGCATCTTCCCCAGGCACTGACCAGGGAGAAAATTTTCCTTCACCTGCATGTGTTGAAGGATCATAAATCAGATGGTAATTAAGGATGGTAAATCAAGGTGTGAAACTGTTGCTGCTGTTCATGATGGTACCTTCACCCTTCCTTAGTGGCCAAAGGGTTTTTTGCCATGGATCACTTTTCTGCTATTCCTGTATGTGTTTTATTACGAGACGACTGAACCTTAACACGCTTTGTGTGTCCAGGTCAAGAAAGTAACTGTCCCATCTTCTGAGAGACAGGTTGGTGGGCTTGAGGTAAAGCTGCTGCTCTGATCTGTGCTTCTGAACCAGACTTGCAATGGCACCAAGCAAAAACTCAACAGCAGCTGCTGGATAGCATTTTTTTTTGGCTACGTGAAGTAGTTTCATAACTCACACCCAGAGGACTTTGGCACTGCTGCAGCTTTTGCAGCTTTCAATTTTTGTTTATTTTGGTGCATGGCTGGTTTGAAAAAGCTGCATGACCGATATAACCGTGTATTTGGAGACAAAAGCAATTCTGAAAATGTAACTGTTCCCTGTTCTTTTTATGTTGTCTTTCTTTTTTTTTGTTTGTTTTTTTTTGTTGTTGTTGTTTTTTTAACGATCATGTTACTCTTGCATTTTATATTTTCTTTTGCTGCCCAGTCTCCCAGCTACTTTCTCCCTAATTCTCACCACTTAGGGGTGTGCAAAGAGCCAGTCCCCAAATACCGCACTGACCAGCGGAGGTTGGCTCAGCTGAGGGAGCTTAGAGCCAAGTTTTTCCTCTCCTAAGTACACTTGGGTTTGACCAGGGCTGTCAAACGAAAGGGATGCGAAGCTACTGAACAGCAACATTCCCACAATCTTTCCTTTCTTCAGCAGAAGTGCTGAAGCCCTTGCATGGTCCTGAGTGCTGAATGCTAAAACAGAGCAAAATTCCAGGAGTTTGCACTGCTCCTACTTCCACCCTGCCCATTCCATGCGTGAGATTTCTAAGATTTACAGTTTTTTGCTTGTTCAATAGAATTTTCAAACCAATTGGAATTTTGATACTCTGGTCAGAACTTCGAAAAAGCATTTTTTATCTGCTCTGCAGTCTGGCAGTTCCATGGTATTTTCCAAACACTGGGTTTTAAGGGCACTGTAGATTAGGAAGCTGTCAGAGACCACATTTTGTACTGAACCATTCCTGTTTCTAATGCCTCCAACTTTTTTCTCACCATTCCAGTTCCAAAACACTCTGGAAGATTGTGGGCATCCACTTTTCTGGGAGGGCAGGCACCAAACAGCCATGATCCTGATGCAGATGTTGATGAGCTCTGCAAAGAGAACATGGTTCTGTAGCTCCAGGGCTGGTGTGATCCAGGCCACCAGCAGCTCTGCTCCCCAGGGCAGTTTATTTTATGATAAGTGCTGCCCTAACGCTTTGCACATCTCCAAGTGTCATTTTGGGCACTTTCCATCTGTCATTTTTGTTCATCTCTCTCTGTCTTTCTTGATCTTCTACCATGAAAGCAGACACGGGAACGGCCTCTATTAGTACAGGATGAAGACAAACTAAAAAAGCAGGAGACACCTACTGAGACAGCCTTTCCCCGGCCAGCAAGTGAAGCAACTCTGCCAAAGGTTTCTATTGCAATCCCTGAAGAGCAGAAATCACTCAAAAAGTGTCAGCTGTACTCTAGCATTTTTCCTTCTCCACGTATTCCCTTTATGATGTCCTTTCTCCTGGTCATAGCGCTGACTGTTTGGTGGCTGCTCTTTCTCTGAGTGGCAACAGGGTCATGTTGAAACCTCAAGACCAAAGCTCCTGAATTTCTTGGGTGTAGCCTCTGCTGCATCTTCCTTGTCCTGGTCTTTGATCTCTCCGTAATTTGCTGTCCCAGGGAGGGACACCCCGTGACTGTCGTGTTAAATCCTTCTGTATGTCCTTGTGTGGCTGTGATGAGACCTGGCAGGAGTGGTCATGGATTTCCAGGTCCATTCTGAAGCTTCCTGTGGTGCAAAAGCAATTCTTTGAACTGTGTTCCCAACTGCTGTATGAGGGCAGATGGGGGGAGGAAATCACGGGAGGAGAGTCTGGTTTCCCAGACCTCTGAAGACTTCCCGTAGGAATTGCTGGTGAATTGCTTTAAAGCTTGTTGTTTTAAATGTAAGATATTCACAAGCTGAAGAACATTTGACCCTGATGTAAAGGGGGATTTACAGGAATCAATCACAGAATCTTGGGATGGTTCGGGGTTGGAAGGGCCCATAAAGATCGTCTCGTTCCACCCCCTGCTGTGGGCAGGGAACCTTCCCCTGGACCAGATTTTTCCAAGTCCTGTCCAACCTGGCCTTGAGCAATTCCAGGCATAGGGAGTCCACAGCCTCTGTGGGAAACAAGAGGTTGACTCTCTAGGAAGAACATTGGAATCTAATCCATAACCACTCAATTTCTAGGAAACTCAGATCAGCATTTAATTAAAAAAGGCTGGTTCCCACTGCTGCTCTTGGTAATAACTTTGGGACGGGGTCAGCTTTTCATTTCCTAGTAGAGGAAGCCTTTGATAAAGTATCCCAGCTTCCCTCTCCACCCCTATTCTCACATCCAAGAAAATACATCATGTAATAGGAGAAAACCCATCGCAAGGAGATATTTATTGTAAACATAGATTAATAATTTTTTTAAAATCTGATGGTCTGGGTGCACTTGGGAAGTTTTTTATTTAATTTGTGTGGAACTAACTGATGCATGTTTGCTCAGGACACACTTCTAATGTTAAAGCCCTCGATTGCTTTTGACTTCTTTAACCAAACTGTTGCATGCCTGTCGTTGTTTATTGCCCACAATGTAAGTGTCTGGATGATGCTCCCATTTATCCAAATTATCCTGGCTGAGCTGTGCAGGCTCCAGCCCAGCTGGACTGAGCAGAGCTGGTTTGTGAGGAGAGAAGGTGGGACTTTGTGTCTTAGGGGTTTCTTTCTTGTAAATAGTAACAATGGGGCTGAGATGAGCCCCCCATTTCTCCTTTCTGCACTAATCTGTGTTCTCCTGTGTCCACTGGGGGACTGGGCTGGACACAGTCCATCTGAGAACACCCTCCCACTGACACCAGTGGTGGAAGCTGCTCCAGCAGCATGGAAGAGAAGGGAGCAGGTCTTTCTTTAACGGATTAAAATTTGTGAATATGTATAAATACCTGTATTTATAACCCTTTCTAGATCTGTATCTGTGTGAACAGTGTTATGTAGGAAGCTAGCTGATAAGCTTGAAGGAAAAAGGCAAACATGGCATGTGCTGTCTGGTCTGAGGGTCCGTGGGGTATCATGGACCACTCAAGCCATCTCTTGCTCTCAATGTACAAGTTGAGGTTCTAAATGCTGTCTCAGAAACTTAAGATGCTAGTGAAAACCTTTGTTTTAATCCCACAGGAATCTTTCCAATTCTTCTTGTAACCTCCTCCAATTAGTTCACCAGTTTGTGCCTTTAGGACTTTTGTTTAGTGAGGATGCTGATTTTTCATTGGAAAATATTCTTCCCTTTCTAATACACTGCCTTTAATACACAGTCTTCCTCCTTTGGCAGTAGGAAGTGTAGAAGTCTGAGGGTTTTTGTCCAGGTATTGTCTGGCGTGAAGGAGAGTGTCAGCAGGCCATGTCCCTGAATCCAGCGGATTTGGTGCGGAGTTTAGGAAGACAGAAGTGGCCCTGGAGAGGAGAGGTGGGGGGGGATGCTGGGTTGCCATGTGCTGTGCAGAAAATGCAGGATGGGAGAAATCAGGAGATACTTGTGGCTGACATTCCCTGCCTGCATCTCCTTTCCAAAATGGTAACAGTGGTGATGAAGAAGAGGGATTGTTTGTTCTCCTCAGCCTGACATGGAGCGGGAGGAAACAGGAGTTGTTTGAATCTCTCTGTCCATTTTCTGTCTGTATTTCCTGGAGGTTGAACACACAGGTGCTTCCTTTCCAAAGCCATTGCTCAGGATCACTGCTTGGGATGCTGTGGTGAGCACTGCTGAGTTTACTGCATTTCTGATCCAGTGACAAGAACTTGGCCACCACACTGGTGGCTTTGGCAAAGCCATGGTTTCTGTAGCTCTGTCACCCATTTCCAAAGGACATGAAGTCTATAACTTTTTGCCCAGAGCAACCTTAGACCGGAATGCTCAG
Source organism: Thryothorus ludovicianus (assembly GCA_013397245.1). Taxonomy (NCBI): domain Eukaryota; kingdom Metazoa; phylum Chordata; class Aves; order Passeriformes; family Certhiidae; genus Thryothorus; species Thryothorus ludovicianus. Next base: position 119,913 of record VZTB01012127.1, on the reverse strand, counting down.
GGTGTCTCATCCCAGTGGGGCAAGAGATGGGCTCTGTCACCTCTACTCAATTCTGTAACTATTAATTCAAATGGTCTCTTTCTTTTAATCTTGAGACAAGGCTAGTTATCATCAGCAAATAACCTTGGAAATTTTACACTCTGGGAATGCTCAGGAACATTTTTGGCATTTATATACCAATTATCACTGCAGAGTTTAAAGAAATTGAACAAATGCTTTATATTTCTCTGGCAGTTTAGAGGCCAGTTATCTGTACTCATCCAGGTAGATATGATCCCTCCTGACAGAGGAAACCAGGAACAGAAACCTCATCTGTCCAGCACCCCAGAGATGTGCCCGCTGGGCTACAGCCCCTTTCTGTCACTCCTCTGCTTTTTTTCCCTGTATGCTTGTGATGCAAAAGGAGTGACAGGCCATGGCAATCCACATAAGGCCTCATTCCTGCACATTCTGTATCCTGTTTGTGCACATTCCATTTGTTTTACATCTTGGTGCTGTGGTTTTCCCTTTTCCCGTGATGTCAGCACAGGCTGCAGCACTGAGAGGAGGATTTTGTGAGTCCTGCTGTCATCCCAGTGCACAGGGAGAGCTGGTTGGCTCTAGTGCTGTTTAGGGGCTGAAATCTCAGAGGATCTATAAAGGAACCAATACATGTACTTCACTCCTATTTTCCTCAGGAACACCAGCAGCTCCTGGCTGCCTGCCCCGACACCAGCACCCATTGACACAGGGATTCACTCAGCCTGGCTGGTGCAGTGCCAGACTGTGAGTGATGGAGAAGCTGAGTTATCCCTCCTGCAGGGAAGGTGGAAATGTCTGCAGCATGTAACCTCATTCAGGTTGGCATGAGAAATCCTGGTTTTTCAATGTGCCCTGCTGCAGAGATTGGCATTCTGATGACTGGCACACTGGTGATGCAGGCAGGATAAGTCTGCCAGCAGTTCTGCTCAGTGTTTTGTGGTGTGGTCACTCAGCTCTTTGATGCTCATGTGTAGGGTCCCAGTGGGAGTGTTGAGGGTTCGGTGCTTCCTATCACGATATTGACAGTTGGCTCCACACTCACTTCCTGAATCTCCTTACCCGGATTCCAGGTCTTCTGAACACCACCTAAAACACCCAGGAACACAAAGGAGTTTCTTGTGCTTTCTTGCTTTAGGAAAAGGTAGACACCAGTATTTTGAAGCAGCAGATGTGCCAGAGCCAATATCTTGGAACTTGGATTCAGCTCCAAGGCTGTGCTGGGTGTGGGGCTCTGTGTATGATGATACTTGAAGTCTTCATTGCTGTAAAACAACATCCCTTTTTCTTTTTTGACTGCTAAAAGGGAGCAGATAAATGAGGGTGTTGGCTGCATCTCCTCACACATCCTGCCTCACTCAGGGAGTGATAGAAGGTGAGCTGAGGACTCTCTGTGGGCAGCTCAGTCAGGGCAGTGTTCAGCCAAGACTGGCTCTCCTCTCTTGTGCTTTGTCCAGTAACTAGTAATGACCCTAAAGAGTAGATATTCCATATCTCCCTCCTATCCTGAAATAATCAGGAGAGATGGATTTCCTCAGCACCTAAGGAAATAGTTTGTGTTTGGAGGAATGAGGCTTGGCTGTACCACCAGCTTCTAGGAAGGTTGTTATAGAATCATGAAATACCCTGAGTTGGAAAGGACTCACAAAGATCATCAAGTCCAGATCCTAATGGTTATGGGCAAGGTCTTTCACTTCACATCAGTGTCAGTAATTTGTCCCTCTGAGAATTGTTCCACTGGTTTATTGGGTTTTCTTTTTTCCTTGTCATGAATTGATGGTGCCTGTTCTGACCTACAGGATGAAAGAGGAAGCTTTCTGGTTCAGTTCAGCAAAGGGTTATGGATTGATGCAGAAACTCCTTGGTCTGTCCTTATTAGTGGGTGACTCTGGAGAACCTAACAGAGGTGGTTCCTCTTCTGTCTCTGTTTGCATCTGTTGTGGTTTGTGGGGCCAGAGGGAAGGACTGGCCTTAGTTTGGGCCCCTTTGGGATCTCTTAGTGGTAGACAGTCCTGTTGGATCAGTCTGTGGGGACTAGAAACACTTTCTTTTTTACCTAAAATGCTCTCTTTTGGAACACTTTTTTGGTTTTGTATTTTTTCTCAGATTTTTCTGTGTAAATATGTACATTTATCCATTAATAAATGTTATTGCAAATCAGATCTTTCTTTCCACTGCTTATTAACCAAAAAAGCTATATATGACCTGTGTTAATAACTTCCTTGGACTAACCCTCAGTATTCCTTTTTCAAAGCAGAAGCTATCAGACCCTGAGTCATTGCTGATGACATTGAGGGTGTAGGGTCTACTGGACACTCTTGGGTGTGGGTTGGGTGCTTCTGGGGAGAGGGAGTACAGGAGGCTGCAGCTCTAAGCTCTCAAACTGAATAATTCAGTTGGGGATTAAATCCAGGTTGGTTTAAGACAGGCTTTGTTTGCTGGAGTCCTCTACCAAATGCTTCATGTCACTCTTAACACCTTCTCCATCTTCACTTTGGAGATTGTGTGGTAGGAAAAATCAATTGCAGAAAGTTGTTTCGAGAGCAGAAGTGAGGCAGGTCCTGCACAGCTCAGCTACAAGAGCCTCTGTCCCACCTGATGTGTTAATCTGGGGATAAAAATGCTCCTTTTGGGTTTTGTAAGTGAAGAAACCACATTCCTAATGAGCCACTGTTCCTCAGCTCAGTGATACAACATGAGCTTCTGGTGGGTTTCTTCTCGTTGAAGCTCAGGTTGTGTTTTGAGGCTGTGTCAAGAGTCAACTTTAAGTCTCAAGTTTGGTGAAATTACAGGAAGGCATATCTGACTGCTCATAATGCTGGTTCCCAAGATGAGCCTGGCACCAAGGCAGAACTGGAGCTTCTTTTATGGAATGAAGGAAGTGGAATGAGCAGCACAAAATTGATGACATTTATAAACCCTGGTTTTTTTCCCCTCTTTTCACCTGCTGCTGCTGCACTAAGGCAGCTCTTGCAATGCCGCTACTTGGTTCTCTACAGAGGGGTTTTTGGAATAAAAAGCCCTTCATGCCAAGAGTACCTGTCCCACAAAAGGGATGGGAAGGAGACTAGTGGGAGTGGGCAGAGAAATCTTACTGCCCAACAACCTTATTTTGATAATTCAAGTCTTTATCTTGAGGTTGTTTCATGTTGCCATGTCATCGATGCAATGATCGGAGGTGGTTGCTGTGTGTTTAATATATTGGATTCTCGTACATGACAGAATTTAGTCTTTTGAAGGTTTGGGTACACTGTGTTTTCTAGCATTACTTTTAATTTTGGTCAAAATCTCTTATCCATCTGGTTTTTTTCTGAGTAGACTGGTCAGGATGTTGTGATCAGATCAATGGCAGTGAAAAAATCTATTGAAAACCACAAATCCATAGGTAACATCCATCCTTTTCAACGCCAGGATGTTTTGAATAGCTTCTAAACTTTTTAAATTTTTACCTTAAGTCAAAGCAGTTCTGTAAGGCAGTGGCAGGTACTGTAAAATAAGGATCTCTTGTTTTCTGCTTCATAATACTTTTTACCCAAGTGCTTTGTCAGCTGTGAGATTGAGCATCAGTTGATCTGGGAGCGCTCTCTGGTGAGTGTGGTTTGCTGCAAAGCAGCATCATCTCCTTGTGCATCCCTAGACAGCCATTCTGAGCCTGTGAGCTTTTGTGGATCCTTGTTTGGGGATAACCTAATAACAGCATCAACAATTCCTTTGCCATGCTGGAAGGGAACAGGACTGGGAAGTGTTAACCAGCTGGGATTCCTAGCATTTCATGTGGTGGCTTTAGGGAGTTACTGTGCACTATAACTTCATGGTTTTAGCAATTTTTATTAAATAATAACTGGCAGTTGACATAATTTTAGTACTTCTCAAGTTTCCTGCAGAATAGTAGTCTGATTTGGAGTGGAAATAATGGAATATTCAACAGAGAGAGAGGCAGCAGTGTGGAAAAAAAAATCCACTCTGACTGCACAGGGCATCTGGGTCACACAAATAGATCCTGATCCAAAACAGCAGCGTCTTGAAAAAATGCAGGCAAACCGATTTATACAAAACCACTTTTTGAGAAGACTAAATCCTTTTGGCCACTGGTATCAAACATGAAATTAAACCTGTTATTAATTTATCCCCAGTCTGAATTATTGTGTGTCACTTCATTGCAACGCTTCAGCTGTATCTTCAGGGGCACAAAGATTTGTATTTCGAGGGTGATGCTTTAGCTGGATTCATGTCTGGGTCAGTTTGTTTCTTCCGGGGCATTGCATCCTGTCCTGTATTTAATTTACTCTGTGTTTGACTGCTTCGTGCTTGATTTAGGCCTCATGGGTTTGGGGCTGTGTCTCTGGAAGTGAGTAGTTGGCAGTCCAGGCACCTCTCAGGTTTCCTGGGTCTCAAGGTGAGCTTGGAACTCTGCAAATCTGAGCCCTAAACGTAGGGATGCTTTGGCATTTGCAATTTAAACCAAATCTTGATAAGATCAGAATTTGTAACAGATGCTGAAATTCCTGCAGGGGAATTTTACATGGATAACTTTATCTAGAAACAAATACCTTCCCATTAGTTTATCTTCTTACGAGTGGAATAGGAAGACAAGGCAAAAAGTGCTTCTGATCAGTTGATCTTATCAGGATTTCATTCTGTCTTTCCAGCTTGCATGTTTGCTGCTGCACTTGGCTCTGCTGGTGACTAGAATACGCATGGCACAGGCTCCATTCCAGCTCTCCCTTCCTTTATGCATCTGTCAGACGAGATACTTCCAAAATGCAAATTATTTTTTCTTTCTGTGAAAGGGAACTGGGAGGTTGTTTGAACTGTATACAGATTTTTGCCTCTTAAATACGTCAGTATTTGTTGTAGCTGCTTAATCTTCTTTGTTTTATCTGTGATTCTTCTCTTGGCTGAGTAGTGCCCCAGCTCTTACATAAGGAAATCTCACTCCTAAGGCACGTTCCATTAAACCCCAGAAGATGAGCTGTGGCTTCTCAAGGCCCCATGAATAATTTGCAAGGTTTAGCATCTACAATTAACGGAAGGTCAAGATATTAGCAGTATATAAATTCAAGTTTTAAACCAACAAGACATGGCTGTAAACAGCTGATAACCCCATTCATGTTCTGTTTTGTGGAATATTGCAATGTAAAGTCTTGTGTTAGGAAGTGAGAGTGGGATCTGGATGTTATCATAGAATATCCTGAGTGGAAAGGGACTTGCAGGGATCATCCAGTCCAACCCCAGGCCCTGCCCAGACCCCCAACAATCCCCCCTGGGCATCCCTGGAGCATCCAAAGGCTCCTGGAGCTCTGGCAGCCTCGGGGCCGTGCCCATTCCCTGGGCAGCCTGGGCAGTGCCCAGCACCCTCTGGGGGAAGAACCTTGCCCTGAGCTCCAGCCTGAGCCTGCCCTGGCCCAGCTCCAGCCGTGCCCTGGCTGCTGTCCCTGTCACAGGGAGCAGAGATCAGAGCTGCCCCTCGGGAGGAAACTGCGAAATGTCTTGAGATCTCCCCTTAAATATTCCTTTGGAGAAACGTATGGAAATGGGTTTGGATCAGAGATAACCTTTCCCTGTGAGCACAGTCTGATCTGCCTATCTCAGTGCTGCTTGCTCTCCCTCCACTCCTATTAAATTTTGCTGAGCAATATCCCAACAACTTAAGCACAAGAGGCTGGAAATTCTCATAAATAGAAATCTTACAGCTAACCTGTCTGCAACATAAAGAAGTAGAGAACTGAAAAATACCCATGAAAAATGGGAGAAGAGTAATTTCTTGAAATTATACTTTTAAAAGCATCTATTTGTTGCTACATTAAATGGCACCTGCTCTTATCCTGCCATTGAGCTGTGCCATGAGAGTAGGTCAGTCAAAGTGGAAGCCTTGGGGGTATAAAAAATGAGTCATACCAAATAACCCACAGGCTTCAGGCCTCACATTTTAATAACCCACAGGCTTTGGGCCTCACAAATTACAGTTTTTTGGTTGCCCAGGGAATCTTGTTAGAAAATGAGGCAACAGTTTCAAGGAGTTAAAAGCAGAAACAGAGAATGGTTTTGGAGTAGTGGGTGGGTTTTGTTGTCCGTGGAAGTTTTGGATGTGCGCAAGTCCCCACTTGATACACTGAAATTATTCCAAACTGAATAAAAAGTGCTTAGGTGGTGTCTCTTCCTCTAGGTGCAGAGAGTTGTTTTCATATTAATTCCTTAAAATTTAGGAGAGTGGATTATTGGTGTACCAGGAAGGCTGTGTCAGTAAATACACTGGCTACAGCAGAGTTTTTCAGTGTCCAACCCCACTGTTGCATGTGTTACTGGAGATGATATATTATAAGAACCTGATGTTTTGCCTTGATGCCTTCTGACCTCCTGCTCTCCTTAACTCCCTGCTCTTTTTTTTTCTCTCTCTCTCTCTCTCTCCCTGGCCTTTTTTGTGTATCCATTTCTTTTTAGAAAATGAGTGACTTTCTCTCCCAGGAGGATGTGGCTGCAGTGGCAGAGTGGAGCAGTTTTAACACTGGCATGGCGTGGGAGGGCTCAAAGCAGTCGGTAGTTTTTAGTGAGGCTCCAGTGCCACCCGCCTCACAGCCTTCTCCCAGCTGGCACTTTGGTGCTTCCTCCGTAAGCATCGAGGAGGAGGAGAAAGAGGAGGAGCAGGAGGAGGCGGTTCCCAGCCACTCTGCCAGCAAGGAAGACCTGACATGTCGAAAGGGGGTTTGTGTGGATGTGGAGAAGGACTCGGAGCTCTCTGAGCCAGAGGCCCCCCCCAGCCCTGCCTCACTTCCCCGGCAGCCCTGGGGAGGAGAGGAGGATAAGGTGGCAGAGGATGGTGAAGACAGCTTTACCTTTAGAAAGCTGCATGGCGAGTGTCCCAACCTAGATGCTCCTAACGGGCTGCCAGAGTTCATTCTCTGCTTCCAGGTAGTGACCCCAGCTCCTGCACCCCACACCCCAACTGCCTTTGGAGTGGGAGCCCAAACACTGCAGCAAGCAGATGCTACAGGCCCACAGAGGAGCTGGGTTTGCTTGGCATGGACTCTCGCTTGGAGCTGATGAGCTGGTGAATCTCCCACAGTCAGTGCAATAAGCCCATCATAATTTATCTTTGAATTAAATATGAGCCACTGTCAATTTGTCTTTGCATTAAATACTAGTCTCTCTCAATTTATCTTTGCATGAAATGCAATTGCCACAGTGCAGTGCCCTTTGCTCTTCTTGGATTGAAGCGTCCTGTGGTATTCCCACAAAAAAGGCAATATTTAGGCTCTAAAACCATGTAATTTTAGCTCCTTAGGAATTTTGCTGACTCTAGCTGGACTGGCAGCTGACCCTCAGCACAGCAGAGCAAATTTGAGGTGCTGTCCAGTGTGTCCCTTTGTGCTCCCCACTGTGGGAAGGATTTTTGCCTGCTCCAGTGTTGATGTTGCTTTTGGTTCAATAGATGCCTGTTCCCCCCTAATGATCACGGTGGCACCTGGCAGGGTTGGGGATGGTGCCAGAAATCAAGCCCTCTGTATCAGCACTGACTCTGAACTCACTCTGTCTTCTTCTGGATAATCATCATCAGGTGGTGGAACAACTGATTTGTCTCTACCCTTATTTTTCTTTCTGTTTGATCTGACATTGATTTAATAAAAGTTAAAGATCTGATGAGGATTTTTAATAACAGAGTGTTGCTCTTGAGGTCAGGATGAAGCTGCTCAACTGTGATCAAGTCTTTGTGTGCCCAGTGTTGGTGTTAATCCTGACACTGGCATCAGCAGATGCAGGTCATCTTCTCCTGGGAACTGGCAATGAGCTTCTAGTAATTACAAAGTTAAGACTCAGTGGACATAGCATCTGTGGTGTTGTGACACACTCACTAAACCCTTAATGCCTGGTTTGGGCTGACCAGAGTCCACGGTGTGGGGAAGGGCTGGAGGATTTTGCTGCCTGTCTAATCCTCATGCCTGATTTCTGCCCTGGGAGCAATGTGCCATTCCAGAGACTTAAACCCAAATATTTCCAGGCTGACCTTGGTTCCAACAGTGCTTTTATCAGATCAGTGTCAGAACACTTGCCAGCAGCCCAGTCAGGATGTGGAGATGGGAACTGGGTGTTTACAAGATGTTTTTAACCCTGTCTCACAGCCCCCGCTAGTGAAGACACAGACTGTCACCATCTCTGACGTGTCCAGTGCCGTCAAAAGCGAAATTCCCACAAAAGAAGTCCCTATTGTCCACACAGAGACAAAGACCATCACCTACGAAGCTGCACAGGTAAGGTGTGTTCTGATAAAATTCCTAGGGGCTTAATTAAGCCCAAGGAAGTGTTTTGTTTCCATGTCCTGAGGATGAGACAGCAGCACCTGCCTGTTTCTGCATCTCTGCAGAGTGCAGCGCTGGCGTTCACTGATGCTGTGGACACTATTTCCAGGTGCATCTGGTATTTTTAGAGGAGCAGTGGTTTTGCTGTCCCTGAAGAGTAATTATTTTTTCAATATGTGCTTGCAAACAGAATTTTTCTTTAGCCACTGGTGACTTCAGGATGTGGATCTCTCTGTACAAAGTTAACCTGAGCTGGCCTTTTTTCTGCAATAGATGCCTTGTCTTGTTTTCCCAGCTCCCCCAAAGAGACTGTTCATGCCTCTTCAGAACTTGTTTTATAAATTATGTGGTCATCTTTACGTTTCAAGACTGAAATGGTTGTTAAACACCAAGTGTTTTGTAGAAAATGCAACTTCAGTGGGTATGTGGTGACTGGGAAGTAAAAATCTTAGTGGTGCAATGTTACGAAGCACAGGATATGCAGATATGGATTCATTGCTGAGGTTAAAATTAGTCCTCTGTCTAAACCAGGTTTTAATCACAGAATCACCTGATGGTTTGGGATGGAACCTAAGAGTTCACCCAGTTCTAGCCCCCTGCTGTAGGCAGGGACACCTTCCACTAATCCCAAAGCGTTCCAAGCCCCATCCAACCTTGGACACTTCAGGGATCCAGAGGTAGCCACAGTTTCTCTTGGGCATCCTGTGCCAGAGCCTCCCCACCCTCCTAGGGAGCAATTCCTGCCCAAAATCCCACCTATCCCTGCCCTCTGGCAGTGGGAAGCCATTCCCTGTGTCCTGTCCCTCCATCCCTTGTCCCAAGTTCCTCTCTAGTTCTCCCTTTAGGCCCTGAAAGGGGCTCTGAGCTCTCCCTGGAGCCTTCTCTTCTCCAGGCTGAACACCCCCATCCCTTCCAGCCTTTCTTCATGTATTTTGGAGCCTGTGTCAGCTTGACCTTGCCATCACTGTGGTTGTCAGCAGCAGCCCATGCTCTGCTGTTGCAGTGAAGTAACTGTGGGATGATGTTATGGATGCAGGAGTCTCATGATTGTAAATTTGGGATTCCTGAGCGATGCTGTGGCTGCTCAGCATTCTCCCTGCTGCAGCATGAGAGACATCATTCAGACAATGGTGCTGAGCATTGCCCTGGCTTTCACCATGTGTGTAGCTGAATAGAGGAGTTTTGCTCTAACTGGGAAATGGAAAGGAAAAGTGATCTCCAGTGAAAAAGTGACTGGGATCAGTTGGTGCACAGGGTGTGATGTGCCATGAGATCTCTTCCAGACTGTGGAAAATGGTCCCACCTTGTGGTAATTCCAGATATTGTCTCAGTGCTGAGTGAGGATGCTGCTCAGTGGGGACGTGGACAGTGTAACCAGGATGAGCTGGCCAGAATGACTTAGTTTGGGATTTTTGGCATTTGGATTTTCGAGTGGCCAAGTCAGGCAGGATGAGATCCAAGAACCATCTCTAAAAGTTAATCCTGTTTCAGCAAATGTCTGTGTCCTGGTTTAGGGCAAATTCTGGGAGGAAACCTCTGAATGGGGTCCTTCTAGAAAGCAGATTCAAATGGCTCCTCCCCCATGCTGTTCAGGAAAATATTTCCTTGGAGAAAAGTGGAAAAAAGCTGTTTATTCAACAAGCAACGCACTCACAAGCACAAAAAAAAAAAAAAGAGAATAATATTAAGCAATAAAACCTCTCACTGTTCTGAAGAGATGGCAAATTCAGAAAGTCATTTTCATGAGATACAGGTTGGCTCACTCAGTTTCACTCCCTCCATGCTGGAATGCAGCGTCCCAGGCTCAGGCGGGCCACAGATGTGAGCTCCCAATGCTCTTCTGGGTTTTTGGTCCAGAGCAGGTTTGAACAGTCCCAAGAAAAAGAAAAACCACAGTCCACGGAACTTAATCGCCTCAGCTAGCTAAAATAAACTATCTAAAAGCAAAGGAGAGCTCTGTCCTACTGTCTGTTTGTGCTGCAGACAGCACACAGGAGCAGGAATGCAGAGGAGTGAGTGCAGTTTCTGCAAACTGCACGCTTCTTTTTCCCCCCTTTGCTCTCAGAACCAGTCTTAAAGGTGCAGAACTTAATATCCAGCAGAAACAGAACAGATCATTGGAGATACAAGCATCATATAGTCACCCCCACAGTCTGGATGTTCTTTGCTTCTGCAGAGCATAAAGTGGGGGATGTGCAAGGTGGTGTCAGTAGGGAGGAAGGGTGACAAGTACCTTCTGAATCAGATTGTGCTCTTGGCTTTGTTGATCTCCATGGATGCAGTCAAGGTGGAATTTGAGATAGGTGTCTGCATTGATCTGCTGTCATGGTTCAGGCGTGGATGGTATGATCAGCACTGCAGGGCCAGCAGCGTGCTTAGATTTGGGTAAATCCCAGCCCTCCCAGTCTGAGGGGTGTCATGCATCCTCCCTGAGGGATCTGTGCTTTTCCAACCTTAAAGCACAGGGACTTTGAGCTTTCAGAGACCTGCCGAGCTCTTGTGCACCTAGGCACAGGATGGCTTGAGTCTTGTGGTCCACAATGGAGCTGCTGTCCTCAGATTGTCTTCTATCTGGCTCTGGTGATGTGGAGCCCCTGCTTCTGTCCCCACTGCTCAGGGATTGATGGCCTGTTCTTGTATCCCACAGACAGATGGTGGCAATGGGGATTTAGACCCTGGCATCCTGCTGACTGCCCAGACCATCACTTCAGAAACCACCAGCAGCACCACCACCACCCAGATCACCAAGGTAACACCAGGGAGCACCACAAAACTCCAAAACAAACAACAGCCTGATGGAGAGATGGGCAGAGATGAATGAAAGGAAGAAAAATTTCTGGAAGATCCTTTCAAATACATGATTAGTACTTGGAGCAAAGCATGAGGGATTCAGTTTTGCCTGTGTTAAATCTGTGGATTGTGCATTAATTGCTGCACAGTCTGGACATGGACCCTGACTGTCCTGGGGACAGCAGCAAGAGCTGTACTCTGAGGAAAAGCTCTTCCCTGGCTCAGCTATAAAAAATAACTCTCTGACAGTTTTTCCTTGAGCAGCAGCAGTTTCCCCCGTGACTCTAGTGCCTGGTACAACAGCACTGTTTAGTGACACTATTTTTGGATACTGTCTTTAGACAGGCAGCCCCAGTGAGCTCAAACTCCTCTGCACTTTTACACTAACAGCAGCTTTTCCTTCTGTTCTAGACTGTGAAAGGTGGCATTTCAGAGACACGGATTGAGAAGAGGATTGTCATCACAGGAGATGCAGATGTAGACCATGACCAGGTATAGTGTGGATATAAACCAAAAAAGTTTCCCAGAGCTGGCAAAAATTAGTCAGGCTGCCTGTTCAAAGACAGTGGCACCAAAAAAATCACTCAGGGAAATTTTACTGGGGTAGAGATAAAGCTTCGTATTTTTTATAAATTGTGACTGCTCCATCCCTGTAAATGTTCAAGGCCAGGTTTGACAGGGCTTAAGGTAACCTGGTCTAGTGGAAGGTGTACCTGCCCATGGCAGGTAGTGGAATGGGTTGAGGTTTTAGGTCCACTTCAAACCAAGCCATTCCATGATTCTAAGTAGTAAATTTCTTTTTGACATTATGCAGCTGAACCAGGAAAGCCAAATTCTATTCTGAAACTGATGTTGGCAGCAAAGTTTTGATTCCAGAATTGTTTTGGACAGTTGTAGGCTTTTAAAAAAATCCATAAAAATGTGAAATAAAAGTTTTTCTTGACATCTGGCTGATCTGCATTAATTTTCCCATAACTTTGAAGCACTATTGCTATGCTATAGTGCCAGAAGTCATTTCAGAGCACTCAGCACTGTGTAACATCTCTTTGGCTTTATATGAAACCTTTCTGATGACTCAGCCTCATTGGCCTCTTGCGTGTGTTGGAAGTGATGATTTTGTCATCAGAGAATTATACTCTGAATTTAAATTTAGTCACAAGTATCGTGGGCGTGGAAAATATTCTCATGACAAGATCTAGTTTATTTAACAGAAAATGTCTGAGATGTCTGAAATGTGCCTATCACACTTGCTGGAAGAATAAGCAGGTTATGCTTAATTGCTCTCATCCATCTTCTGCCATGGGGCAGTGAGAGATGGGAGGTATTCTTCAAATGGTGCTTTTCCTTTCAGAGATAATGTAATAGCACCAAAAGTCATCAAATTGTGTGGCAGAAGTCCTGGGGGCAGTGTTTGGCATCACAATTTAAGACCTAAAACAATTAGAGAGATTCCAAAGGAGGCTGTGGAGATGGTGAAGGATCAGGAGGGGACATAGAGGGGGTGGCTGAGGGCACTTGGTGTGTTCAGCTGGAGCAGAGGACAGAGCTCAGCAGGAGCTGCAGCTTCCCCCGAGGGGCAGCTCTGATCTCTGCTCCCTGGCACAGGGCAGGCTCAGGCTGGAGCTCAGGGAAAGGTTCTTCCCCCAGAGGGTGCTGGGCACTGCCCAGGCTGCCCAGGGAATGGGCACGGCCCCGAGGCTGCCAGAGCTCCAGGAGCCTTTGGATGCTCCAGGGATGCCCAGGGGGGATTGTTGGGGGGTCTGGGCAGGGCCAGGAGCTGGACTGGACTGGTTGATCCCTGTGGGTCCTTTCCAGCTTGGGATCTCTGTAATTCTGTCAAGTGCATTGACTTTTCTGTTTTACACGCTGGAGTTGCTCGTACCCTGGGAATGGTGGGTGACATGCTGTGACACTCCCACGCTCTAACCCATGCTCTCCCCTGCTGTCCCACAGGTCCTGGCACAGGCCATCAAGGCTGCCAAGGAGCAGCACCCAGACATGTCGGTGACCAAAGTGGTTGTGCACCAGGAGACAGAGATTGCAGAGGAGTAGCCGGGCTGTGTGAGTACAGAGGCCACCTCAGGTGGGAGTAGGGGGCTACTGATCTCTGCACAGGAGATTTGGGTAAATAGGGTCAGAGTTGAAGTGAAATGATCTGTGTTCTCTACCAAGTCCTGCTCCTCTTACATCCATGGAGGCTGATGAGGCAGTCACAGACAGACTAATCCTGTGGAAATGAGCCCAAATGAGTTAAAAGCTACACAGCTCCTGCCATGAGGCTACTTTGCCTTCCCAAACATCCCTGATGTGCTGGGAGCACACAGGGCAACTTTTAGGTGCCACACAGACCTCTGCCCACATCAGTGCCCAGTAAACCCTGAGCTGGATCTCAAGCTTCCCTGGAAATCCCATTTTCTGCATTTTTATGAGTTTGGGAAGGAACTGCTAAAGGAATCCAGGAGCTCTGTCTGTGCCTCAGCGCCTTAAAGCCCATCCTGTGCCACGCACCCCTGCCGTGGCAGGAACACCTTCCACTGTCCCAGGATGCTCCCAGCCCCCATGTCCAACCTGGCCTTGGACACTTCCAGGGATCCAGGTGCTCAGCTGCTCTGAGCACCCTGTGCCAGGGCCTCAGCACCCTCACAAGGAACAATTCCTTCCCAATATCCCATCTAACCCTGCCCTCTGGCATTCTTGTCCTGTTGTGCAAAGTCCCTCTCCAGCTCTCCTGGAGCCCCTTTAGGCACTTCTCACCTGAATTCAGTTCCCATCCACTTCGGGGAGGCAGATTCCTGTCTCTTCCAGCACACTGCTGTTGCTAGCTGTAACCTACCCTCTTCCTCTTTTGCTAGGAAACATTCCTGCCCGCAACAACACCAGGAAAAAGAAACCCAGCAAAACTACCAAGAAACGACCTGGAGCACAAAGACCTCGGATTTCAAACTTGACACTCAGAGACATTCATATCATTTATTAAGAGTTGCGCTTTGACATTTTACTTGGGATTTTTCCAGACTCCACTGAATCCTACTGGATATAGGGTTTTGTTTCGTTGGTTTTTTTAATCTCTTTTGTGACAGAAATATGCCATATTTCTAACTGTACTGAATATTTTTTACAGTTTTTCAGTTTTGCATTCCCTCTCCCGCCTCTTCAGACACAGAATCCTACTTTGCAGGGCTCCAGGGTTCCCTGTTTTAACTTGTGTTCCCTCTGCCTCTTCAGGGATAACGGAGCTGTATCCGTGCACATTCCCAGTGTGGGATCTGAATGCGCCTTCCCAAAGCCACGGGTCCTTCTTCCAGGAGAGTCAGTTTAAAGAGTCAGACTTTGTGCAGCATTTCTGATTGCCTCTGGATTATTTTCGTAGCCTGGGGAGCTCCTGCCCTGCTGCAGCCCCTGGGCTGCTCCGAGCTCCCTCCCCTCTGGGTTCCAGCCCTGACGTGTGATCACAGTAGGGTTTTGTGGTGTAGCCTATGCACACATCTGAATAGTTGACTAGATTTAAGGAATACTGGAAGTTGCTTCAAGTATCTTATACTGTGAATTTTAGAGCTTTAAGAGGACTGTGATAGCATCTTGCCTTCTTCCCGTGTGTCTCTGCTGAGTGCTCCCCACCTGTTTGTGTTTTCTAGAAGCCATTAAATTAAAAAGCCCTTAGAAGTGTGTGTTTAAGGTGTTTGGACTCGGGATGCTATTATGGTAGGCTTGTGCAGCATTCACAGGAACTGAGCTTTTCGGTGTCATAGTTTTTCACTTGTTTGTGTTCATGATTTTTAGAGTAGGGAGGGGTTTTTTTGTAAGTCATGGGTTGGGTTTTTTTCCTCCCCTCATAGTGCTATTTAAAAGCTGAACACGTTACCCATTTCCCAGAGTGTGTATCCTACTATCATTTAAATTCCTTTAGACAATCCTTCCTAGGCCTGCAAGCTGTATTTGGAGAGGTTGAACAAGAAATTTTAGGAGGTGTCAGGTGTTGCTGGTTGTGATAGAGCCAAAGCACATGGGAAGTGTTGACATTCCCTCTTCCACACTGGCCTGAGGGTCTGCATTTGGCTTCATGACCCCTTTGCTGGAATGAAATATCAGGATGATTGTCTGAATTTTGAGGCTGAGCTTACAGACCCCCAGGGCCATCTCCAGCATGGAAGGGGTGATGCAGAAACATGATTTCAGGGTCAGATGTTCTCCCACTGCTGCTCTCTCAGCTTCATAGGAATGTTCTTCCCTGGTTTGTCCTTCCACCATTTAAATTTAAGATTCAAGAAGCAAAAAACCAACGAAGCTCTGTAAAGAGTCTGCCCAGACACCTGTGGACACTTCAGTCCACTTGAGGTTGTGATTTTATTTTTACTTTTTTCATGTATAAATATACATATATATAGTGTGGCACAGTGGTAGCTGAGGGTGGGGAGTGCTCTGCTCCTCAGGTGAGGATGGGAAGAAAATTACAATAAAAAAAATCTCTCCAGTTTTAAATTTGAATAGTGTATTTCAGAAGTCACTGGATTTAGCTCAGGCTAAATCAGCGACTTCACTGTTGAGCTGCAAACAGCCCTAGAACTACAGCAGGGCTGGTGCAGCTTTTCAGCTTCAGGTGCAATTTTAATTAAGCTGTCAGTATTGATTGGAGACTCTGCTGGAGCTGCTGGATTTTGGCTCTTTGAGCCTTGCTGGCCCTGGGTCCTGCTCAACCTCCAGCCTTCCCATGCTGGCAGCTGCCTCTGGGCTGCTCTGGTGCAGGGTCCCCTCCCAGGACGTTCTGCCTTCCTCAGGGCATCGTGCTCTGGGGAATTAGGGACTCCTGGGCTGTAGTACAGAGATTAAGTCTTCTATCCATGTCTGAAAATCTCTTTCCTTGTTCTGCCACACAGGCCCTGGAAGGGGTCTGTGTCTCTGCTGTCCTCAGCTTAGTCGGGTAATGCTTGCCTTAAACACCCATCCTGCTGAGCACCCTCTGGCACTCTCCTTTTTCTGGGAATTGAATTCTTTGCTGCTCAGTTCTTCCTTCTCACTTGCAACAGCCACCTGAGGAGTGAAGAGGCATGTGGAGCAGTGGCTGAGAGGATTTCTGGGCTTTACCAGGCCAAGCCAGCATGATAAATTAAGTTTGTCCATAGCACTTAAAAGCGCTTGGCTGTCAGGAGAATTTAGAGGAATGTGGTCCCTGGGTGTTCTCGTAGGGTGTCCCATGCCCTGAGCATGATGAGTGGGACAAAACACCCCAAGCAGGGGATTTCTGGGGTGAGAAACCTGCAGACAGGAGAGGTGGTTCCTTTCCAAAAGGACGTGCTCACTGTGGCTTGTAGACATCTCTTGTTAAAGGGCCCATAGACTAGAATAACCCTATTTTACTATTTTCCCTGGATTTTCGGTGGCTGTTTCCAGGTTGTCCATTTCCACACGTTCCCCTGCTGAGTTCTTGCGTCTCCTGGAGTAATTTAAACAAGTCATGGCCTCATGTGCCCTTTGCCATCACCTGCTGTCTGACCTCAGGGGTTTCCAGCCCCACTCCCACCAACACGGTGCCCGAGTCAGGAGCCTGGGAAGAAGATACAAGTTAAAAGTGGAAGAAGCTTCTCTCACCCTCTGCCAAGGCCGTGGTGGGGCTGCCTGCTCCCACCTCTGGTGGGATTTAAAATCCTTGGCTCTGAGCGTGCTGTGTCAGCTCTAGGGACAAACCAGCTAAGTAAGGTCTATTTATATGAATGTTCCCAGCTCTTCCCACTCCACAAATTCACCCAGAGACTGTCTTGATTGTATAATATACATTATATGGAAGCTATTTATATATGAATGAATGTTTTTATGGAAAGGAAGGCAAGGAGCTTGTGTTCTCCTCCATTAAACTGGAATGGCAGCTCCAGTTGCCCAAAAGCAATCCCTGACCAACAGAGATGTGTTAGCAAAGGACTGACTGATTTCTGGTTTTAATAAACTGTGGTTTGCTGATTTTCCTAATTGTACAATTACCTTAAGAGGTGGTAGTGTCCCAGCCTTAGAGATGAAACTTGTAAAAAACTAAAAAAAATAAATAATTTAGCTGAGAAGATGAAGGAGCTTTGTAAAATTTTTTTTAAGGCAATTGTGAATTGTCTAGGTTAGGCGTTTACACTCTTTGTAAAAATAGGAACTTTTAAAGCTGGCAAAACTTTCTAGATCAACTAGTGATGGGAGCTGTTATTTTGGATTTTCACAGTGAATGAAAGGGAAAGTTGCCGTAGCATTTAGGCGGACCTAAGTGTTCAGTATTGCTTCTTGTATTGCATTTTTCAATAAATTTTCAAACAAAAGTCTCTCCCTGGTACTGAATTATCTTCCTCCTTCTCACCTTCCTCCAGGCCTCTCTCCTTAGCCTGTGTTTGTGGTGACTTGATTTTAGCAGCCTGAACCAAAGCCTCCAAACGTAGTACGAGGGTGCCAAAGCTCTCCCAGTCCTGCACCAGCATTTCCCTGGGCTCTTGGTGCCTTCAAACCCTTTGAACAGTTCCCAGTGTGGTGACACGTGAGACCAAAGCCCCCAGAAGGGCCAGAAGCAATTCCCAGAGTTCAAGTTTGCCCCAAAGAAGCATCACTTCATATAAAACCTTCCTTTGAGCTGCAGAATTTGTGGTGAGCCCAGGTGAGGTCTGTGCTCAGCAGCTGCTGCCCAACCCTAAGTGAGTGTGACTCAACTGGCGTGGGGGGAAATGTCCAATCCATCGGTATTTTGATCCTATCTATTTTTTTTTCTGGTTGCAGCAGCTTTAGGAAGGACAGAAATAAGGCACAAAAAGCTGACAGGGCATCTTGGCTGCAGGCCTGACAGAGAACAAGAGCCAAGCTGCTGGATTTTGGCAGCTGGAGACTGGAAACTGGCTGGGAAGAGCTTCCCTGGGGGCTGGGGCAGCTCAGGGGCTGGCTGTGGTACCTCCCTGTGCCTCAGTTTCTCTAACAGACAGAAAGAAAAGAGTGGCTTGTGGCATGTCATGCTAAATACTCTGAATTTCCATTGCTCCAGTCACAGCCATCATATCTTCCACCCTGACCCTGGACAGTTTGCTTCCAAGTAACTAAATCTCAGTGTCCTGTAAAGCCAGAATTACCAAGGAGCCTCAGAAACTGACTCTGGATGGTTGGGAAACTGCCACAACTGGAGCTGCTTTCCCGTAAGTGTCACAGCAACATCATTCACACACAGCTCTGCAGCAGAGCCAGGTCTCCTCCTCTCCCAGGCTCCTGTCCTTCCCAACCCCAGCAGGGCCATGCCAAAAACAGCCCTTTTCCAGGGGGTTGGGACTTGGGGAGGTCCCAGCTCTTTGAGACAGCACACTGGTGTGAGGAGTTATGGCTGGGTACGAACCACAGCCCCAAAATCATCACATATGGGGACAACCAACCAGGAAATGGCTTTGTCACTTTGTTCAGCTGCACTTTAGGGCGTCAGGGACCAAGACGTCATCCCCTGCTCCCACTCTTGGCCCTACTGAGCATCACCTTGGGAGCAGCTCTAAGCTCTGTCAGGCTCCTGTGGGTCCCAGTCTGTCCCACAGCTACCAGCTCCAACAACAGGGGATTGTGCTGGACTGCACCAGTGTGTCCTGGCAGAAACACCATCATCAGCCTTGGGACTCCCACAGGGAGAGGACACGGGGCTGACAGTTCCCAAGGGCTTCTGGCACATCCCTGTCCTGGACACACTGCAGGGATGTCAGTGGCACCAGGAGTATGGTCCCACATTGCCCATCCACCCAAACCATGGTGTGGTGCTGGGCAGGAGCGTTGCCACCGTTAGTTGGTCACCCCAGCATGGGGACACTGGAACCCCATCCAAAATGCCCAGGGGAAAAGTGTCCTCAGCTCATTTCCCCAGGAAACAAGCACAGGGCCAGCAAACCCCCACCTCAATGCTCAGCACTGTCTGTGGCCATCCCAGGAGACTGGAAGGCTTTTCCTTAAAGTTCCTCCCATTCCAGCCCCTCTGGGTGGGTGTCCCAAGCCCAGGGTGCCTTTATCCACCTCACAGACAAGAGCAGGAGGGGGTGTGGTAATGTTGCCTGGGGCGTTTTGCCTGGCTACAAGCAAGGGAAAATGTTAGGCAAACAAACACCATGGCAATCCAAACGCATATAAACGAAGCCCCAACCCCTCGTCCCAGCCGTGCAGGAGGCAGCAGCCCCTGGGGGGCCGAGTCTGTGCTCCTGGGTGGCCCCTCACCCGGTCCAGCCCCCACATCCCACACCAAAGGCAATGGCTCTGTCTTGGAGGTCCTATCCTTTGGGAAGAAGCCAGAAAAGTCGCTTCCCTTCATCACCCATCCCTGGTCCTTCCTCACATCTCCATTCCAGAACTCAACCTGGAGGAGCAGTCGTCACATCAGGAGAGTAAAGTCCTTTTTCAGTCTCTAGCTTGTTTCAGCCCAGGCTACTTTTAGGCTGTTCCTCCCATTTTGGGGGCTCAGCAGCCAGTCGTGTCCCTGGAGGATCAGGGCTGCTCTCAGGGCTCCAGGGGGAATTGCTGTGAAGCCAGGCAGCAGCAGGGCAATTCCACCACTTCCAGCTGGGAGAGCCCAGGGTTGTTCATCCCAGGGTCTGAGATAAACGGGGTTGAAAGGGAGGAATTATGCTGGCAATGGGCCAGGTTGGACACACTGAGCTCAGCTCTGTGCTCCATCGCTGCATAAACTGAGGCACAAAAAAGCCAAAACCAGGTGGGAAATCACCTCAGCTCCTGCAGCAGCTGGGTCAATGGCCTTGGATTTATCCCTGCTCCAACCCCAACCCCCCAGGGAAACACCACTGCAGACTCCTGCAGATCCATGGGCATCTTTTGCTTTCTGCCCCCAGCACAGACAGTGGTCCCTGGTGGGCTCCAAGCCAACGCCCCAGAGATCTGGGCTCCAGCCTGTGCCAGCACTCGGCTATCAGGACACATCACGTGGATGCTGACAACACTGAGGGAACTCAGGACCAGCTCCATCCCACATTTCTCAGCCCATTTCTATAGTAGGATTAATCTGCAGAGCCTTGGATGCCAGGGAACCAATACAGGACACTCCCAAACCCACAGAAAAAAAATTAAAAAAAAAATTAAGCCACTAGTCCCAAATCCAGCCCAGCTCCAGCCCCATTCCAGCTTCCCTGGCTACTGGGAAGCACTAGGATGGGTGGGTGCCTCTGGCTCAGTGCTGGCTCATTAATGCAGAGAGGCATTTTGTATCACATGCTTGCCCTTTTTTAAAATAAAGAAAGAGAAATCAGCCCCCTGCCAAAAGAGCCCAGGATGTTACAGTCCGGGGGAGCACACCCACACCATCACATGGCTCCTCTTTAGCCATGGAGGGCAAAAGCCACACTCACCCAGCACAGGTCACACTGTCCCCTGTGCGTCATCTTCCCAACACCTCGGCAGGAGATTTATGGCCGGGATCACTCACTCCTGGCTGCACTGCAGAGCCCTCGCCTTCCCACAGACCTTAAATCTTAAGGAAGGGCACTCGGGCCAAGCAGATTCATGGCTGTGACCTGCCCTGGGGAAGAGGAGGAGGAGAAGGAGGCAGAGGAAGAAGAGAGAGTTGTAATCCAGCCAAGGGCTGAGCAGTATCAGGGAATGATTGTCTCCAGATGTGGTTATTGTGCTCCCCTGGGAACAGAGGTGTCCCAGCAGCAAATCTGAAGACCCTCTGGCAATACTGGGGTGTCCCCGGGTGTGAGAGACCCTCTTACAGCCACTGGCAGGGTCTGCACCTCCCCCAGGGCACATCTCCCACACACAGCCTATGGCAGTGGTTCCCTCAATCCATTTTCTACATTTTATCCATTTTTGGCACAAACTAAGCTGTCCCGTAGCCAGGCACCAGCTGAGAGGTCTCTCGGTGGTGGGGGATAACTGCAATTGCCCTTGGTTAGGGCAAGCCTTCAGCCTCCATCCTCTGGTCCAAGGGATCCCCAGGGTCAATTCTTGTCAGCCTGGACATGTTGGTGTTGGGGACAATTCCCCAATTTTCTTTGCTGGTGTTTTTGATGAAATCCCCCTTCTGTTGGTAGTAATCTCCTCCTGCAGTGGCCACCTCTTGGGGAGGGATACCTTGGGGATATTTAGTCCATAGCATATCCAGCCTGTTCCTCAGCAAGACAGAATACCACCAAGCACTGCTCTTCACGAGCTGCACAGTGGGAGATCTCTACAGCTTCCAGGATTGTTCCACTTCACAGTCAAGCAGTCAACGGAGGGATCCATCCAGAGTGTGTATTTTTACTTTCCCTTTTAATTTCTGTTTCTAACCCAGCCTCATCCCTGCCCAGTTCATTCCCAGCACACTGTGAGGACAGCATCCATCCACTGAAGCCAGCACTTTTAAAATCCCACAAATACTCTGTGAACAATGTCCACAAGCAGAGCCTGAGGTGAGTGATGCACAGATGCTGCTCTCCCTGGAGAAGGCACAGGGCTTCTCACCCTGCCAGATTAATTAATCAAGCTGCTTTGCATTTTGAAATGATCCCTGTGTGACTCAGGAATGCCTCCCTTGGAGGATGCTGCTGAGCTGGGAAGGAGGATGGGGCAGGAGGACGATGCTGGTGCAGGCACATTGTCCAGGCAGGTTACCCTGTGATCCAGCCATTTCCCAAGGTTGGACTGAGCCTCAGCCAGAAAATGAAGGGGAAAAATTAAAAGAAATGCCCCTAGTAGCTTCTCGTGCAGCTCCTCGTGGCATTTTGGGCTTCAATTTCTTGCTGCCAGCTCCCAAAACATGGCCCAGGGCCCAGCATCAGCTCTGGTTAAGCCTAAGTAAAAAGTTATTTTCGGACAAAAACAACTTTCTGGCACCTCCCTTGGGATGCTGCTCCCAGGCAGACCCTGATGGTAACTTTTTCTTGTTGCTGCCTTTGCACTGAATCAGTGCCTAAATAATGTTGAGTCTAAACAGCCAAATAGCTGAGCTTGGGCTGGTATCACTCCCAGAGAATCCTTTGTGATGCAACGGGGACCCAACCACAGCTGTTGGTTCCATCTCTGTTCCCTGCACTGTGGGAAGCTGCACCAAAGCTCTCTGGGAGGGTTGGCATTGGAAATAGAGACAGCTTTTCCCAGTAAAGCAGACACACATATACACCTCCTGCAAAAAAACCCAAAAACACTGGGGGGGGTTGCTTTTTGGGAGAAGAGGGGGCTGGGGTAGAAAAGGCAATTTCCCAATGATTTTGCTGGGATGTTTTGATCTGGAGAAGGACTTTGTTCCCAAGGTTTGCAAGATGTGACACTCTGTTCAGTTCAGACCAGAGAGGGAGAAGCAGAGACAGGAATAATCCCCCCCTGAAACATTTCATACAGATAAAAGATTTCAGCCATCCCAACAGTCTCTGGTTTTGGGAAAGCAAAAGGCAACGATCCCGTCCAGGCTGCCATAGCCACTTTGAAGCTTCCCTGAGTTGCTGGAGAGCAGAGCTGTCTTCATCCTATTGCTCTAATCCATCCTTCCACACCCCCTGGCATCCCAGGGCTTCTCCTGCCCAAGAGAGTGCTGGAAGGAGTAGGAAGGGATGGGATGAACGCCCAGCTCCCTTTTCTCCAGGAATCCATCCCATTGCAAAGGCTGCCTCTCTGGCCTCAGCCTATACAGCTTCTGTTCTGCACCCAACAGGCACCAAACAGGACCCAGCAAAACCAGCACTGACCTCTCTGCCCCTTCACATCCTTCCTCCCACCACCTGCATCCTTCATCCCACCAAAAACCAGCACAAACCAACCCAGACCCACAGAGATGCTCTCAGAATTGCTGCACCCCAGATGGGCAGTAGCACCTTGCTCACTGCCTGCAACTCCCTGGGCACCTTTTACATCCCTTCTCTCCACAAAAATCCTGAACCTTGCTCTTATCACCTCATCCTGTAAATGCTGAGCAGCTGGTTATGGAGCATCCGTTCTCCAGGGGAGCCTGGGTGGGGGCACAAGGTCTCACAGACCCTCTGGACTGGCTGCCACAGGTGCTGCCCCTCCCAAGCACCCCACAGGCAACAGGAGGAGGCAAGGCACAATCACATGGCATCCAGATAATATTTAATAGCCCCACTGGGCCTACGTGCTCTGGCCAAGCAGATTTTCTGGTGGATTGAGGCTGGACAAGGGGACACCACCCCCAAAGCATCTCCCCACCCCAACCCTGCTGAAATAAAGTGCTGTGGGGCCTGGTGGGGCTTTACTTGCCCCCATGTCCCCATCCCACAATTTGTGTGGGGTCTCAAAGCAAGGACTCCTCTGGAAAAGCCTCCAGGAGAAGGGCTTGTAAGGCCAAGGGCATCCACCAGGAAGGACATCCCACCCTAGGCGAGTCCTCTCCCAGGAGCGGAGGGTCAAGACCTTCTTGGCATTGGCTTTAAAATGCTGCCCCCAAACCCCTCCTGGATGTGGGGTTTCAATGTCACTGGTGGATGGTGGGGGACAGGATGAGGGACTAGGATGTTACAGTCCCCAAAGGTGCTGGGGACATCAGACCTGTGTGCCCTGCTCCATCCCCACCACCCAGGAGCTGGCTCGGGGCTCGCCCTGGCTTGGGGGCTCACTGGGCTCCAGTAGCCGGTCCGAGGACTCGCCAGTGCTTTCCAGTTTGGCATAGCCCACAAGGCTGACATGGTCCAGCCGAGGCCAGCTCCGGTTCTTACGGTCCTTGATGGGGGCCAGCAGCAGCACCCCTGGCCGGCCAAGGTCCAGGGATTTGGAGTGTCCTGGGGTATGGAGGTGCACATCGGGGCTGAGCTCCACCAGCGGCTCTGCACTGGGACA
Source organism: Thryothorus ludovicianus (assembly GCA_013397245.1). Classification (NCBI taxonomy): domain Eukaryota; kingdom Metazoa; phylum Chordata; class Aves; order Passeriformes; family Certhiidae; genus Thryothorus; species Thryothorus ludovicianus. The sequence goes on along the minus strand of VZTB01012127.1, from coordinate 96,049 downwards.
GCTGCCATCCATGTTGATGACAACGTGGCCACCACCACCACCACTGTCCTGGCTGCAGGGTGTGGTGCTGTCACTGATGGAAAGCGGAGCCCGTGAGAACTGCGGTGTTTTTGGGGGATGTTCAGCAGGGCCCCTCTCTGCCCTCCCGCAAGCCCCTCGTGCTGCCCTGTCCAAAAAGCAGTTGTTGAGCTTGATGATGGGCAGTGCCAAGGCCCCCACGGCCGAGGACAGGAGGGACTCAGCTCCAGAGTGGCACGGGAGACTCAGGCTGAGCTCGGTGGAGTGGAGGCTGGGGAGAGAGGCCACGGGGGAAGCTGCCGGGTGCTGCAGGAACTCGGCCATGGTCTGGAGCCGGTTGGGGCCGTAGCAGTCAGACCACTTGCTGCTGGGACCGGGGCAGGGCTGACAGGACAGGTCCACCTGGTAACAGCCCTCCACACACTCAGCACTGGCCTTGGGGAAGGACTGGCTATCCCCATGCTGACAGTGCCCATCCTCGGGGCTGCTCCCCTCAGGCAGCCCCACTGTCAGTCCATAGAGCCCCTTCTGCATCAGCCGCCGCGTCTCCATGTCCCTGTTCTCGTACAGCATCGTGTTGGCACAGATGAAGATGAAGAGCCCGATGCCCATGATCACAGGGCCGATCAGCTTCAGCTTCTCGCTGTGGGGCACATGGCGCCCGGCTGTCACCTCCTTCCTCACGTCCCCCACCACACTGCTGTTCCCCGTGCTGGCCCCGGCGCCCCCATGTCCTCGGTGAGGCCAGTAGCCCACCACAGCAATGGTCATGCCCACCAGGACCACCGAGATGCCCACCATGACGAAGGCTCCGGCCGGTGAGCGCATGCGGAGCTGCCCTTTCAGAGCCGGCTCCGGCGGGGGCGGGCGCCGCAGGCGGCGGCTCCGGTGCCGCGGGGGCACGGGGGGCGCTGGCACCTTGGGCTCCCCCTGCTCCGCTTCCCACACGGGCCCGTGGGATCCGGCGCTCTCCGCAGTCATCGTCCCTGGCTCAGCCGCAATTCCTGCACAACAGGAGGAGAAAAAGGTGAGCATCACTGGGGGTCCTTGTGCCCGGGATGGGTACCACAGGGACACCGGGAGCAGGGGGATGCCAGGGCACAAGGATACCGAGCCCACAGGTTGCACCAGGCAGGGACCAGCTGGCTTTGCCTGCCCCATTGCTCCCCTCTCTCCCCAAGTCACTTCTCTCTCCCCATTCTGGAGAGAAGAGCTGAGGAGCCCCTTCCAACCACACTCCCAAAGCCCCCAGACTCATCCCTCTAAACCCGACCTGTGCAGGAAGCAAGGACAGCTGGGACCCTGCTGTGCCACACCCAGCACAGAGCCATTGCTGGCATTGGGGTCTATGGGACCTGTCCCTGGTCACTCCAGTCCTGCGACATCTGCAGAAAGTGCCACCCCAGTCTGTCACAACAGCAGTGAGGGAAGGGGCTATTTATTCATCTGCTGGGGAAACTGAGGTACCTGGAAACCCAAATGAAAGGTTCGGCACAGCCACACCACCCAGAGCTCTGTGAGTGATGAACCAAGCAGGACCTAAAAACCTAAACCAACATCAAGCCACTCATCAGACAGCAGGACTAACCAATAGAGAATTTAAGCTAAAAGAGGCGTTTTCCCCAATTTTCTGCTGTCTCCTATTTCCTCTGACTTGCTCAGTGCATCCCCAGGATCCTACCCTCACACACACCAGCACAAAACTCCACATCTAGGGATTTACAGGGATTTACAGTGCCTGATGTGTCATTTTATCCAGAACTTTATTGTGTAGAAGCTACTGCCCAACACCAGGGGGGCAACCAGCCTGGCAGGAAGCATCAGCTGAGCTGGCACCATTATGCCTGGGATAAGTGGAACCCTGGGAAGCTAAAACAGGCCTTGAACAAGTCCCTGACCAAAAACATCTTTTAAAAAATATGAATAAGCTCCTGCTGACAGGAATTTGTGTCCTCACAGCGCAGTGCTGCATGCCCAGCCGTGGCTGGCAGTGGGGCTGGGGTAGGACAGGGTGTCCATGCACTCTCCTGTGTCTCCCAGCATTGCCAGCATGGGAATGCTGCCCAGGTCCTTCCCAAAGGGAATGTGAGCAGGGAGAGCTGCAGGGTGGCCCTCAGCCAAGGGACGCTGAGCCCACTGCATCTTAAACTGTCAAGAAAAGCATTTGGACAATACAGAATCCTGGATATTCAGCAAATCAAAACCAGAAACTAAAGCCAAGGAGAGCCCTGCAGAAGGAGAGGGGTGACCACTTCAATTTTACTCCAAGATGAATGAAGTGCTGAGAGCCAGTGACCAGCATCCAAACAGCAGAAAAATACTACATTTTTTTTCTGAGTTAATCATCTTAAGGTGTTATTAGCATCAGAAGGAAAGAATTAAATATATGAGCTCCAGGACGACAGCTTGTTCCTGGCACAAGGCTGTCAAGCTGTGACAACTCGAGTAAGGGAGATCTAAAGGGAAAAAAAAAATAAAGTACCAAACAAACCAGACCAAATCCCAGGCCACTTCTGAGTGGGGTGATGAGGCTTTCTGAAAAATAAGTTGATAATTCCACATAGCAAAGTAAGAAACATAATAAACCCAAATAAACCCCATTTTTCATCCTGGAAAATGAGGCTTTAAATATTTTGGTATTAAAGGGAAACAACTGGACACTTGAACACATCCCAAAGACTGTGAGTTTTTTGCCTCCAAATGCCCTGATTTAGATTATGTCTCAATTTTCTCTAATTGCCATCCTAGCTTCAAACTCTGTTAATTTTCATAGCAAACCCTCTAAATGCCTTGCTGGCTCTTTAGGGACTAAAAGGAGAATGACCCCTACATTGCAAGAGAAAGCTCTTGGACAGTGACTGAGGGGACCATAACCCCAAACTCACACTGAACACACACCAGGCACCCCCTGTTTTATTCCAGAGCCTCAGCCACGTCTCTTTAACCCCAGTTCCTCTAACCCCTCCAACCCACCCTGTGGAATCAAGACCAGTGTCCACAGGGACCAGGAACATCCCTGGTGTCCCACCTGTGGGGACAAAGAGCACCTCATGGGAACAACAAGCTTTGCTGGGGTCCTGACTGGGAGGACCACGAGCACCTCCCAAATCCTGCCTGTGAGGACCATGCACATCCCCTGACTCCATCCAGGGCAATGCTTTGGGTGCAGGTGATGTTCACCTGGGCTGCATCAGGCTGCTCTTGCCACACTTTTGCACTGGATACAGTCTGAGGTTTATCTCAGGCTGTTTGGGAATGGGTGCAGGAGGATGAGAGGTGCCCACCCACCCCACATCCACAGTGGACCATGCTGGGGCTGAAACATTCTCCTTCTCACCTCCTCTCCTTTTCCCTGGGCACAGGGATGGAGATGCTGGCAGGAGGGACGGGCAGATGCCACCAATCTGGCTGCAGGCAGGGAATCCCCTCTGTAGCCTCTGTATTCCTGCCCAGAGTTCATGTCCCTTATATTCCCACTGCTGTGTTCTGAGCTTGCAGTATTTCCTTGCTCATTGCTGGGGCTGGTTGTTCCCAGAGTTCAAAACCATTTTTTTTATTAATAGAATCTCCAAGGTTATATAACTCTTTTAGAAAAAAGAAATAAAAAAAAAAATACAAAACCCAGCGCTGCCATCCCCTCCTGCACCCCGCAGCCTCTGACACTCCTGGAGTGGAGGATTCCCACGTCAGACACAGCTCAGGGTGCAGGAATGGGGCTCCCGGGGGTGCTGCTGGGGCATGGGGACAGTCTGCTCCCCTGCAGGGGACAGGCAGTGCCTTGGTCTTCCTGGCCACCTCTGTCCAGCCCGGAGGCATTTGTGGCTCACCAGGACCAGCTCTGAGGTTTCCATTCCCAACAGGAGGGAATGAGGGTGTGGAAGTGGAAACGCCGTCCTGGAGCGGGATGAGCACTGCTCTGCTGCCAGGTTAAGCTCCCAATCCCTGCAATAAGCCTGACATTAAAATAAACCCAAATATTTCTCTAATCCCCCCCATCACGAAGGCACACTGCTGGCTCCACCCTCCCACCTCAATCCTCTCCTGCCGCCTTCGCAGACTGATGTTCCTAAAATTTGACACTAAATCCCAATGCATCTGACAGCAGCAGAGCTGGATGGTGGTAAAGCAGAATTTGTGAAGGGTCCTTCCTGCAGGCAGATCCTCTCATCCCCTGGGTGTCCCTCGGATGCTCTGCCCCTGCCATGACCACAATGCCAGCTTGAATTTGCAGGATCAAAGGCTATCAAAAAGCAGAAATGGCCTCCAAATCTCCCTCTGGATGATGGATTAGAGGCTATACCGTGTCTGGAAGTGTCACTCCAGTCCTGTGCCACAGGAGGTGCCATCCAGCTCAGTAATGGGCTGGTGATGCAGAAATGCCATATGGAAAAGGGCCAAGTGCAGGCAGCTCTGAGGGCCTTCCCCTCACAGGTTTATCCCTCTTGCCAGTTATCCTTCCAGGAGCTTTTTATTTTCCTTGGCTCACACCTGGAAAGGGCTTCACTGCAGGACAGCATCCACCACACAGAAGGGAATAAAAATCAAGCATCTCCCTAGGGAGAGTGTTCCCATTGCTGCCATGCCCCATCAGAGGCTACGCTGCCCAAATGTAGGGCATGTTCCCATTCTGCACCCAGTATCCCACCTGGGATGCAGGATCCCATCCTGCGGGTCCTGTGCAGGGCATCACCCCAGGAGCTGGCAAAGGAACAGCCCTGGCTGTAATGGGCACCCAACAAATGCCCAACAAACAAAAAACACCTGTTTTTTCCTTTTCTTTTCCTAAAGTACTCTGACTTTAAAGATGCTCTCCTGATTTTGGGAATAAACTGGTTTTGCAACTTGCTGCTAAATCAGCCAGCACAGCCTGCAGTGTGTCTGAAAGGCACAGTGATGGGTGAGACCCCAAACCAGCAAGTACAGCCCAGTCCACTCAGCCTCATCCAAGCCCTGAGGAGCCTGTGACATTCAAGCCCGTGGTGGCTGAGCTCCCCCAGATCCCTCTCCACAAGGAAAGGGGACCCTGGCAGCCAAGAGCTTCTGGGTACGAGGCTGTGTCGAGCTGCTGGAGCCCTCTCAGCTCTCCCACCCACTGGGAAGGTATGGAGAATGGGAATGACAGTCTGCGCTGAGATGTGATGCTTAAAAATAACTCCTTTTCAGCCCAACCTCCAACGCCGCCTCCAGCATGGGGCAGGAGGGGACCTGCAGGAGCAGTACCCAGGCACTAGCTCCTTCCCCATCCCCTTCCCCATCCCACCTCCCCTCCTGGCTGCAGGA
>VZTB01012127.1:26172-86380 GCA_013397245.1 Thryothorus ludovicianus | reverse complement strand
GGCCGTGGGAAAGTTGCGGTGGCCGTGCGGGATCGATGGGGTTTGGGATATCCCCGGCTCCGAGCGGGGCCGGCGGCGGCAGGAATGGAAGGGGCCGGTCTGGAGCTTTCCTCCGCCCCGCTGCCGGGTCCCTTCGCCGAGCGGCGACCCCAGGCCCCCCCCGCAGGATAGGCCCTGCCGCGCCGGGGGATGCTCCAGTGGAAGATGTCCCTGCCCACGCCGGGAGGAGGGATGAAATTGGGTGGTATTTAAGGACCCTTCCCAGCCAAACTATTCCATGATTCTCTGATCCTGTGAAGCACTCAGAGCTCAAAGACTCTTGCTCCCCCCTCCAGCAAAGCCCCCTAGCCTGCAGTGCTGCAGAAGGTCCCAGTTCTCCCAGCCGGGCCAGCCTGCACTGGGACTGGGGCTGCAGTGGATCCCCCGTTTCAGCACAGGGAGTTCAGCAGGTGGGTTGAAGCATTATTCCACGTCAGCCCTGGCAGTTGGAGGCGATTGCTGCAGCCCCCTCAGACAGTGTTAACGCAGGTTCCAGGGGCACTTTTTCCTTCAGGCACGCACAGAGCAAGGACCCTCTGCAAGAGCTGCTCATAGTGCAGGGCTCTGTTTCCCTGCCTCTGAAATTGCCGAAGACACAAGAGATCTCTCTGATTATGGCACAGCACCCCCATTCCTGCATCCTCATCCTCATGTCCATCCCCATTTCTTCCTCCCTGTGCCCTCATCCCTATCCCCACAGGACAATGAGCAGAATCCCACAGCTGTAACCAGGGCCACATCCCGACACACCGAAACTGCCTATCCAAGCCTTTACCAGCACATTTCCACCCCAGCATCACACCCCAATGCTCCAGTAAGTGCTGTGGGGACTCTGCTTCATCTCAGCCAGAGCCCCAGATATTCTGCAGGCAGATGCTCTTTCTCAGCCTTTAATTAAAAGTGTGCCAAGGTCACATTCCCCAGGTCCTCGCTCCCCCTAGGAAGCCACAAAACAACTCAGCTATTCCCTGTGTGACTTTGCTGCCGACATCCCACAAGCCAGAAGCAGGTCCAGGATTCAGCTGCATATCTTTATAGCAGGGAGCACTTCCTGGGAAAGATTTTTAGGCATAAAGCTTAAAAATGAGGTTCAGAACACCAGGTTCCTCGCCTGTCTCTGGTGGAGAACATCATCCAGAAGGCTGATGATGAGGGAAATAAATCCCTGGTTCTGGGGGAATTCTGCACAGGGTTGGTTCTTTACGTCCTTGCCGGGCTCAATTAAATCAACTTCTGTGAATCTCTGGAGTTTCTTGAGGGAAGGGATTATGCCTGTGTGTCCAAGGTGCCAGCTGCATTGCTGGAGTGGAGCGATGCCTCACTCATCCAAGCCTCCCAGACAAGAAACACCGCTGCCCAGGGAAGGATGGGATTTGGCTTTGGCTTTTCATGCTGTTCAAGCAACACATTCAAGGTCTCACTTTGCTACCACTGGAACCCTTCTGGGAACCCCATGGTCCAGAAGAAATTAATGCCTTTGAGCAAAATTTGATTTCTATTCAGAGGCTGTACCTGTGCCAGGTAGTGCTCGCCAAACAGCCAGAGGGGAAAGAGGTGGTAGCTCTTGGAGCTGCCAGAGGCAGAGCTGGCAGCTTTTGGACCAGGGCTTGGTGGTTTGGCTGCATGAGCAGGGCAGGGGGCTGGCAGCACGGGGCTGGCAGAGGCCACCCGTGCTCCAGCAGTGCCCCTCCTTGCACAGGCTCTGTCTCCACAGTTTTCCAGTCACAGGTCACCATTGATGTGCTCAGTGGGCTGGTCTCCCCCAGGGCTCAACTGTTAATCTGGGGAGAGATGCTGGAGGCAGGACTGGGGGAGAGGGAAGCTGCCTGTGTTTCCCTGGGGTTAAAGTTGGATTGTGCAGGACAGGAAGAGCTCAGCCTGGATTTTCCACCCTTCCTGAGATGGAAGCTGCTGGGATGGGGATGTGGGTTCTTCCTGTGTCTTACAGACAGTGGGACCACCTCTCTCCAGAGGAGCAGAGGGGTGAAGAGAAGAAAAGAACCCACTGGGGACAAAAGTGACAGCAGGGAGAGAAGAGGGGGTTCAGGGAGGAGGTTTTGGAGAAGAGTCCATGGCAGAGCAGGAGCTGTGCATGACCAAAAGCTCAGAGCATTTTCCCTATGCCCTTGGAGAAGGTGGCAGTGGTGGCTCTTACAGACACATCTGGGATGGGGAAGAACAACAAAAAAAACAAAGCAAGAAAGAACCAACACCACTGTCTCTCTTTAAAGAGAGAAAAAATTTATCTCATGATAACTCAGCACCTCCCCTTGATTTTAGAGGAGGGAGGGAACCTGAATCCTTGCTTGAAGCTCTGGTAATCCTGGCAAAGCCTCCTCTGCTCTCTGGTGCTTCAGCTGGGGACTGAGTCTAGGCAGGAGGGACCATGTGGATGGAGGAAGGAGGACTAGACAGGGAGTGATCACAGCCAGGATCTGAGATCAGAGAGAAGGAATGTTGTTATGGAGAGGCTGAAAGCTCAGGGTGGGGATGACTCATGCTGGAGAACATACAGCTGTTGGAGAGGGATTTGGCACTGGCTCGAGGGGCTGAGAACCCTCCCCCATTACCAGAGAGGGGAAAGAGGACTGACCTGGCAGAGGCAGCCTTTGACCTGTGCTGGAGGTGATGGGCAGAGAAAGAGGGGTCATGGCTAAAGTGGGGTCATGGCCTGGAGAGGTATTTTGGGCAGCAGAGAGGGCTCAGTAGTGAGATCCCCTCTGGCCAAGGGATGTGTATCCTGAGTGCCGGGACTCCTCTGCCTTGAGGAAGGAGAGTCAGAGCAGTGGGGCTGGGCTGGGGCTGGACAGGTCAGCTGTGAAGGATAAGGCATGAAGCAGACATTCCCCCCTTACCTAACGACAGGGGAACCAAGGCACGGAGCAGAGATGTGCTCCCTATGGGCTCCTTGGCCATCGACACCTTCTCCTTGTGCTGAGAGAGGTGGATTGGGCTTGGAAGTGATTTCTGCCTGAGGAGTCTGACCACCATCCCTCCTGGACTGCTGGAAGCTGATGCTTGCGGGGCACCAGATCTTCCATACAGCTTCCATCCAACTTCCATCCAGGGGGAGATGCTGCAGCAACTTCCCCAGAATTCACCAGGCTGCCACAGGGATAAGGGGAAAAAACATTCCCCCACATCCAGTGGAGCCAGAGCAGGCAGGGAAGGAGATTTGGGCATTAGGAGCAGAAGGGTGAGCTAGCACCTTCCCAAAGTTGCTTTCAGAGAGATGGTTTTTATATGATACCTGGAAATAACCACAACACCAGATTCCTGGTGCCATGGGCTAAAAGCACCATAGGCTGCTTCGTAGGTGGCCCTGTCAGAGGGGTAAGTGAATGACTGTAAATACAAACAGACTTGTAATTAATCATACTCTGTAAATGTGAAATCATTATCTGTATGTCCCTGGAAAAGTAATTATCTCCAGCTTTTCAATAAGAACTTGGAATGGCCTAAAGAGTTGAGTTCTGGAAATGTCATCCATCTCCATGTAGAAGAAAAAACTGCATATTTTCACATATTAATGCAAGTTAATCGAATGTACAAAATGAGTGAGTTTTAATATGTCTCCAAAGCTGTAAGTTAAATGTCTCTTCTCATCCCAGGGATTTATGACAGTGTTTTGCAAACTTCTCTGGTATTGGACACATCCTATGGTTTTATTTTCTAGCCAGTGGACAGAAGATGGGATCTGATTTACAGATCTGTCCCCACTGCCATGTAAAGCTCTGTGTAACGAACTCCTCTTTCCAAACAACCAAACCCAAGCATTTTCCAGCTGAAGGGAACATCAAGTCGACCACGTTAAGCCAAAGCATAGCTCTGAAGTTTTATGCAAATGAAAGTCTACAGAAACACAACCAAAAATATTTGGGAAGATGACATTGCCTACTGCATTTCCATTCCTGATGCTCCAGCAGCCACTTGGGGAGAGGAAGAGCAAGAGGAGGATGAGGAAAAGAGGAGCAGGAAGAGAGAGGCTGCAGAGCTGGGGGCAGCACTTGCCAGAAACTACTGGGCCATTGCATTTCCAGCTTGGACAGTGCCATGTTAGCACAGGCCAGACAGGAGATCTGCACTAAAGGGGGTTTAATGTCACCCCATGTCTGTAACACACACTGTGAGCAGAGAGCTGCAGGGAAGGTGCTTGATCTTTTCTACATGTACCCAGCACCCAGTGGTGCCTCAGGCTGGGGCCAGTGCAGCCAGAATGAATTTTAAGCAGCCAGAAGCATTCAGGAGAGGGGCTTTTGCTCTGGAGCAGCTGCATTTGGTCATCACTTATTTTTCTTGGTGACACAAAGGATCAAGATCCAGCTCCTAATCAGAAGAGTAGGCTGTCGTGAAGGATCATCCCAAAAGGCTCATCCTTCTATTTATTCACCAGCTTTCAGAGAGTTTCTTGCATCAAAGTGTTTTGGTTTGTCATTTCAGTTATATCCTAAATTTCTAAGCATTAATGCTTGCTAATGTTGAAGTAACAGAAATAAAAGCTGAAGTACTTCAGCTAAAGCTGGGATGAGATATTTTACAAAAATGCAATATTCTGAGATTGCCTTTTCATTTCAAAATGAGCCATAACATTTCCATCTCCACATGCCTCTTGGGGGGCAGGGGGCGGGGGGGGGTGGAGGTAATTTGGATATTCAACCCTTTCTTGCTTTGCCAGAGCAGGCAGGGAAGATCTGAGCCAGGCTGGACTCTCAGTGGCAGTGGGGATGTGAAACCGTGGTGGCTTGGGGCAGAGGCTGAGGGATCTTCCTGATGTCCCGCCCTGCAAGAGAAGTCCCATGGGAATCCAACGAACCTGTCAGGGCCAAATCTGAACACTCACTGAGGGAAATGCATTTTAGACCCTGTTTAATCGAGATGCTGAACTTGTCACTGCAGGAGCTCAGGAACAAGCTCAGAAGGGGCAAACTCGAGTTGAGGGTAAAGAGCATTGTCAGCTAATGAACGTGGTCAATGGGATGATGGGATGACGTCTGCACTGCAGAAGCCCTCAAGGCATTGTGGCTCTGAAGGGATGGAGCACACCAGGGAAGCATTGTCCTCCATCCATCCCTGACCCGTGCCAGGAGCCACATCCTAAAACTCTCCTGTTCCTTGTTCCCTCCCTCATTAAATCACACCCTCATTAGCACCAGGCCTTCATTAGCAGCTTGCAGGGGGAAGGTGCAGTCCCCTGCTCCAAGCCTGACAGAGGTGAAACCTGGTCTGGCAGTGTCTCTGCTCCTTGTTTTCACAGTGGGACATGAAGCCATCCTGTACAAAAGCCTCTTTCCAAAATTCTTCAATATCCGCTTTGGTGATGCAGGAGTTGAGCATCCCCAGGCCATCACACAAGGAAAACTGCAGGACTCAGGTGCACCCATAAGACAAAAATGTCCCTTCATCTGCCTCGACTCACAGGCTGAGGACACATCTTGGGTGAGAATATTAAATGGCCATTATTGGCAATTCAGATACCTGAGCCCAGTGTTCCCAAAATACAGTGAATATCCTCACTGAAATGGTGTCTCTTGCACCAGCTCTTCCAGCTTCCCCAGAGAAGGTTCTGGTTCTGCTACCAAGTCACTAAAGGATTAGTAAATTAAAAAAACCAAACCAAATCCAGAATAAAAAAAATCATCCAGTGCAACATCCAGAGCCTTTTCTTGTGCTTTAAAGCTGGCTACTGAGGTCAGGCAGGAGCAGGGGAGTCTGTGCAGTGCCTCAGGACTAACACATTTATCTGCTTCTCGGCCCATCAGCTGCATCTCAGCATCTCTGGAACATTATTGCATTTATCCATGTCCTTGTTTCAAATAACATCCAGGGGGCTGAGACCTCAGGAGGGGAGAGGACTTGGGTGAGATTCCTTGGAAAGGGAGATGAGCCCAATATCCGCCACTAAACTTTCTTGTTTGGAATATTCTGTTTCATCCCAGGATACAAACTCACCCTCTGCAGTCCTTTCTTTGACAGATTTGGATCCCCCCACCCACATCACCTTGCAGACATGGAGCCAGTGCACACAAGAACTTCTCCCACTTGCTGGAGTGTGGAAGGATGCAGAATGCTCCCCCACACCTCACAGCAGGGCATCCCCAAAGGCTTTGAGGGGATCTCAGCCCTACAACACCAGAACCCCATCACAACCCCAACAAATCCTTCCTCCCCTGCTCCTCAGGGACACCAGCCCTGAAGCAGGGATGGAGCTGTGCCTTGGTTGTATTTTAGGTGGTGTTGGCAAAATTAACATTTGGGGGGGAGGGGGGGGACAGGATGGGTTTGGAGCAGAGTGATCAAAAAGGCAGGAACACCCAGGCAGTAAACACTAACTTTCAGGGAACTCATTTCCCTCTTCACAGCTCAGACATGGGGGTTTATCTTGGACAAATTATGTTCTCTCCCCTGGAAAGGTCCTGGAAACCCCCTGGCTGCTCAGTGGATTAAGATGTGGTGACCTCATCAAAAGCCATGGGGCTGAGATTTATCCAAAGGACACATTTCCACCCAAAGGGCACTTCCCTACCCAAAGCAAGCTGGAGCAAAGCCTGTTTGCCATATGGAGCACCCAGGAGTAGCTGGGAGGAAGGCTGTAGAGAGCTTCCACAATTTCATCTTCACAATTTCTTCTCTTAAGAGAGAAGATCAAGAGGAAGAAGAAATCGAGAGGGGACATTTGCAGGCATCCTTCTCCTTCCCTGCTGGAAAGGTCAGATGCTGAGAATGGAAACTCACCACACAAGGTATTTCCAGGAAATTATTTGGGCTCCAGCACCTCGCTGTGCTTGACCTTCCCAGGTCACTGAGAGGCTCCATAGGCAGAGAGCAAGAAGAGCTATTAACGCTAATGGGTGGGAAGTGGCCATGAATAAATCAGCAGCATCTTTCCAGCCATCAAAGCCTGAAACCCTCCCGTATGGAGTGAAGTGCAGGTGGGAGGCAGAGTGATGCATATTTGGTTTATGACAGGGGTTATCTGATGCTGTTACCTACCAACTCAAGAGACTTGACCCCACAGATCCCCATCCTGCTGCCATGGGGAGATTTTGGACCACACCCCCCAGCCGTGAGCAGAAATCCCTCCCAAAGCCACTGCTGAGCATCATGGAGCAAAGCCATTCCCTTTGGAACAGCTCTGGGCTGGATTTGTGCAGGGCTTTCATACTTCCCTGCCCTTTCAATGCCACAGATGAGAGACATGTGGAGAAGAATCATCAGCCCAATATCTTCCTGTAACCAGACAGATCCTTCTACCTCCAGCCATCCAGCCTGGCCCAAATAATCCCAAATCCCAGGCATTAGACATTTAATCTTATATTTTATCATGTCTCCTCTCACCAGAGGGTCTGAAATTAAAAGGGAAGGAGGGAAGAGCTGAGCTCCTGTGAGTTTAATTGGTTCTGGCTGGTGGATAAGAAGGAAGGAGGGAAACAGCAGTTTCTTCTGCTGGCTTTCCCTGGTGTTTCCTGAGCAGCTGTAACTATGCCGGAAGAGGGGAAAAGATGCAGGATCGGGGAGGGAGGGGACAAATGCCCCCTCCCAGGACAGAAGAGGAGCTCGTGTTTGCATCTCAGCTGGCCCCAGGCATGTGGAGCTGAGCCAGCAGCCTCGGCTTCACCCTGTGGACATCATTTTCCATGATGCAAACTGGGAGAGGGGGAGAGAGGCAGAGAGGCCGAGGCAGGGCACGGATGAGGCAGCAGTTTGGTGCCTTCAATGTCCTCTCCTGCCATGCAGAAAAGCTGGAGGCATCTCCCCTCTCCTGGGCTGGTGCTGGGGAGGGTCCTACTCGGGCTATGAGTGGGGCTGGATGCTGAGCACTGGAACCAGGAGTGGGATGGACTGGGGGCAGAGCCAGAGGGTGTGGGGAACAATGAGCTGAGGGCCCGAATCCCGAATCCCCAATCCAAGCACCAGGAGCTGACAGTAGACTGGATCTGACTGGCTGTCAGAGGGTACATGGTGCAGGTCACAGCTCCTTTGGCTGTGTCCTATGTGTTCTGGGATATAAAAATTCCAGCTTCCATGGTGAACCCCCAGCCTGTAACACTGTAACACCTGTCCTTGGGACATCTCAGGTTTTTATCCCAGAAATCCCAGAGCAAGATACTGAGCCATTAATGCAGGATACTGCAACATCTTGCTTTTCATCCCTGGATCCTGCTGATGCTAATTAAAAAGGGTTTTGCCCTGGTTAATAAAGCACTTATTTAATTATTATTGGCAGAATAGATAATTTTTAACTGCACCCCCTATCCCTCAGATGAAACAAGGGACTGTACTTTGATCTCAATGGAAATAACTACAAGTATATATTATACATCTATATAGATCTAGTTTGTATATATATATATCTCAATAGATTATTTTCTAGATGAAAATAAGCAGATCCACAGCTGACTGGAAACGAGAAAAAAGCACAAGTGGTTAAGCTGTAGCTCCACTTTTCCTTACTTATCAGGAAAAAGCAGGATGCAGGGGTTCCAGCATCCCACAGCAGTGACTATTGGCTGGGGAGGGTCACTGGTGACCACGGGCTGGGATTCTGCAAGCTATCCCCACTGCCAGCCTGTGAGAACTACTGGGAGAAGATGAGTTTTGGAAAAACCTTACATACTTAAAGAATAATGTAACCTGCCAGGCACTTAATGCGGCCAGATAAATGGAACAGCCAGCTGGAGCTCAGCCAGGAGAAACTGCCCGAGGCAGAGGCTCTGGGGACAGGGACGAGCTTGGGGATAAGGCAGGACAACTTTTGGAGCTTACACTGTGAGGTCCTTCCTTGTGTGGGTGTGATGACTTTGGAAACAAAAGGTGGGGGGTGGTATCTCCCTGTGCTGCTGGGCAGGATCCTCAGTCAGGCTGGGAGAGCTGAGGGTGGCCAGCCTGAAGAAGGGAAGGGTCCAGGGAGAATTCCCTTCTCCAGGGCCTAAAGGGGTTCCAGGAGAGCTGAAGAGGGACTTTGGGCAAGGGCCTGGAGGCACAGAACAAGAGAGAATGACATCCCACTGCCAGAGGGCAGGGATAGGTGGAACACTGGGAAGGAATCCTTCCCTCTGAGGGTAGTGAGACTCTGGCACAGAGAGTTGTGCCCAGAGAAGTTGTGGCTGCCTCATCCCTGCAAGGGTTCAAGGCCAGATTGAATGAGGTTCGGTCTAGTGGGAGCTCCCTGCCTATAGCACAGGGGTGGAATGGGATGAGCTTTATGGTCTCTTCCAAGACAAATCATTCAGGGGTTCTGTGATATGGGGAGATGGCTTAAATCAGAGGAATCACAGAATTGTTCAGGTTGGAAAAATCCTCTGAGATCATCGAGTCCTAACCCTAACCATTTCCCCAGCACTGCCAAGGCCACCACTGACCATGTGCCCAAGTGACACATCTGCACATCTCTTAAATCCTTCCAGAGATAAGGAATTCACCACTGCCCTGGGCAGCCTGTGCCAGGGCTGGATCACCCTTTCCATGAAGAAATATGTCCTAATATCCAATCTACCCTCCCCTGGCCCAGCCTGAGGCCTTTCCATCTCTTCCTGTTCCTGGGAGCAGAGCCCGACCCCCTGGCTGTCCCCTCCTGTCAGGGAGTTATGCAGACCCACAGGGTCCCCCCTTTTCTCCAGGCTAAGCCCCTTTCCCAGCTCCCTCAGCTGCTCCTTATCAGACTTGTGCTGCAAATACCCTACAAGATGCACAAGAGACATCCTGGTGTCCCCAGCACCACCCTGGGCACTGGGGATGGGGCACAAAACCAGCGGCATCAGGAGGTTTCATTTCCCGACACCGGCAATGCACCCAGTGTGTAAACATCCCCCAGACAGCCTCTCTGCAGGGAAAAGGGGCTCACAAAGAATTTTTTGCTGCTTAAACTGAATGGAACGTGAGAAACAGGCTGTGCCCGCTGCCGGCCGAGCATCCTCCGCGCCGTGCTCCATATGGCAGCGATTACCGCTGGCAGGCGGAGCCGTTTGCACCGTGAACACACACTCAGAGCCGCACAGAGACACAGACACAGCTCCCCCTGAAGTCCTGGCCCCTCCTGGTGCTTAATCAAGCCCTCATTCCAAGGAGCCGCCGGGTGAAGCCAACGCGCCTCCCCCGCAGCGCTGCCCGTGCGGGCTCTGCGCCCAGCTCGCTCCAAGGAGCCCGGCAGGGACACGGGGTGGGTCAGCATTTCCCTGCTCTGTCCTGGCCTTCGGCTCTTGGGGAGAAACATCCAAAAGCTGCCACTCCAGACCCTGGAAGAAGGCGTTGTGAGCTCCTGCTCGCTCCGGACAGATTTCGAGGGAGGTGGCTGAACACTCAGGCATTTACGAGCGAAGGCTGTAATGCTGTTTGCAATTAAACAGCCCAGCCCTTTCCAGAGCAGGACTGCCTCTTGCCCCTGAACCTCAGAAAGCTTCAAAGCCCTCGGCTGTAGTTCCTTGGCACCGGGTGAGTTTTCACCCGTCCTCTCCAAGAGGTCTCTGGAAAGGACTCGCTGACAGCAGGGAGCAGAGCTGGATGATGGATGGAATTCCAGAGGGGAATCACACCAGTTACCACATTGTGCTCAGAAGTTTTACCTCGGAAACACCAAGCCTCCTACAGCCCATCCCAATCCACACTCTGTTTCCATAATCACAGTGAGTGTCCCCGGACAGTCACAGCTGACTGGCCCCTGCTGCAAAGGCAGCAACAACCATGAAAAATATTCCTCATAATCCCTGTAGAGGATTAAGCCATGCTGAATGCAGAAATGAAGACATTTTATGGCCACCTAAGGACTGAGCAAGGACTGAGCAAAGGGACTCATGATGGAACGAGTGGAAGTAACAAGAAAATGGGGGTTTTTTTGGGAGCAAAAGGGATAACTTTCATTTAGGGAACCTTACACTGTTTCTCCCAATAAGTTTTCAATTACAGACTGGGTAATGGAAAATCCTGTAATAATTATGTCCATGTTGTAGTATTGTGGAAAATGCTGTAATGAGATTAGGGCTGTGCAGAGAGGCAACATGCACAACCTTCCCCATGTGCCCACTCCACTCCATCCTCTCCTGCTCCCCACAGAGATTCCAGGGTTTGGGAACCCTCCTGATATGCAAAACACCATCATGTGGTGGGGAGAGGCTGTGGGTTTCTCCCACTGTAAGCATAGGCTGGAGGGAGTCAATGAAGGTCTCACGATACAGTGGCTTGGGCCGAGGCTTTCCAGCCCTCTGATCCTCTTCAGCTTCATCATCTCCATCACTGAGATTTTTCCTGGAGGTATTTCTGGCTCCTTCTGTGTTGCTTTCCATGTCCCACTGAATATTGCATGTGCTATCGTTCCCTAAGGACCGATAGTCTGAAGAAAGCTGATTCTTTTCTAGAGCTGCTAAATGGCACCTCTCCCCTTCCCTGGTGTGATTAGATCTGAGCATTTACCACTGGTTATATTTGCAGGCACTTTTGGGTGTGATTAGCAGCTGAAGACTGTCAAGGGGTCAAGCTCAAATGTTAGAGTCTCTCTGGGGGGTGCAGAGGAAACAAAAGCAGCATTTTGCCTTTCCACAGAGGTTTGTGGTGGAACTCAGCACAGATGGGTGGCGGCAGAGCCACCCTCAGAGGTCTGAGCCACCCAGCAGGGTCCCAGTCACCCGGGAGGGGTCTGGGGCACTCACAAGGGCCCAAGCCACCCACCCCATCTATTCTCAGCTCTCTTGCCATGGGGTGTTTGGCTGGAGATCCTGACCCAGACAGAGCAAGAAAAAAGGAGTTGGAGCTAAAAACAGGGTAAAAAAGGGGAAGAAACAGGGTGTGGAGGAGATGTCCTCCAAAGGGAGGGGGTGCAATCTGTCCCACAGGGCCTTCCAAAACTCTATTCCTTACAGAAATGCTTATAGAGATTATTGTAGTTAATTTATGTAGATCTACAATGGCACTAGAAGAACTTAGAAACTAATTAAACAGCAATAAGAAACTAATAAGAACAGCCCTGGCCTTGGATCTCATCCAGAGGGAAGCAATTCCTGGGAATCCTGAACCAAGAGGGAATTCAGCTGTCAGAATGCTGTTTAATCTTCTTAGAGATGATGAGAAATTTGGGGTGATTTTCTGGAGAAAAGGGAAACAAATCAGCTCACAAATCCTGGAGTTATCCCAAGGCAACAGTGCAAACTCTTTTGGCATCAGTGGCCCAGAGGAAAGGGATCATCTGACGAGCGATGATTTTTGACACTATGTTATGTAGAAGACTTGGATCCAGTCTCCAAGTGACTGTGTCAAGATGAAATCCAGAGAAAAAAGGAGATGCCATTTGGGAGAGCACTTTGCTAACCCTATTAGTGGGGACTGGAGCAAAAACACACATGGCTGTAATAGGCAAGAAAATAATTAACACTCTCCCACAGCTCAAGTGGTGATTTTATAAGTCCTGATGAATCTGAGCTCCTGTAGGAATATCAGGGTGTGGGTTTTTTTACTCTTTTGGGACTATATCATGATCTCACATACAACTACTGAATTTTTCCATCTATAGACTGAACTGAGCTGCCTGAACAGCAGTGAATTAAGGGACCCTCCTGTCCTGTGAGGACACAGCCCCACCACACATCACCTCTGCATCCTTTCAGCTGGGGATGCTTCCCAGCTGATGCTTTCCTAAAGTTATCCAACATTTGCTGAACTTTGCAAGGAGCTTTTCTAGGTTAATCATGCTCCAAAGCCTGGGCAGGCAGGTATGAGGAAAGAGGAGAGGAGAAAAAGCCTACCATGTCATTATAATAAAACACACAATAAATCCTACAGAAAGCATTCCATACATGCTGTCTGAGGGAATTCACCACACCTGACCTCAGCCAGCTGAAAATCAGCCGTCCCCTGGGCTCTTCTGAGGGTTAAGGGAGAAAGTCAGCATTTCCACACATCTAATCCCAGAAGAGCTGTGTAAGGAGAAGGAGATTCCTTCATTTCATCAGATGATGATTTCTCCTGTGTCCAGCGCCAGAGCTGAGGTACCTCAGACAAGACATTCAGCTTTGTGGGGGCTGATGCCACTTGAAACAAATCAGACTTTTGACAGTGCCCAGCATGTCTCTGGACCAGAGCAGATCCCATCCAAGCTGTCCTGTCTCATTCCCAGCTCTCCTTCGCCAGGGAGATGGGATGAGAGCCGGCAGCCCTCGCGCGCAGCAGGAGCAGGCTCGGGCTGGAGCTCCTGTCCTCGTTTGCCCCCGTGCTGAGCAGCTGACTCTCCTTGTGGGAGCTACTGCAGTCCCTGCACCCGTCTAGGGGATGCTCCTCTCTCCAACTGGGCTGTCCCTCAGAGTCCAAAGCCAAGAGCAGCACAGCGGGAGCGGGGCAAGGGAAGGTGGAAGCCCCCAGTGTTTGCAGGGTGTCTCTGACAGAGCGAGCCTGACCCCATGGGAGCCACAGGAAACTTTGTTTTCTTTATCCCTTCCAGCAATTAATCAATTTTACTACTAAACAAAGCTGACTCTTTGAAATGGAGGTCTCCTATTTTAAATCTTGTTTCAGGGGAAGTTGTTGATCATCATGACCAGACATGTCTTCTTAAAGGGATGCAGATGCTACTGCTCTGGCTGAGCACCCTGGAGGGTCATGGAATTCCAGAATATCCTGAGCTGGAAGGGACCTGCAGGGATCATCCAGTCCAAACCCAGGCCCTGCCCAGACCCCCAACAATCCCCCCTGGGCATCCCTGGAGCATCCAAAGGCTCCTGGAGCTCTGGCAGCCTCGGGGCCGTGCCCATTCCCTGGGCAGCCTGGGCAGTGCCCAGCACCCTCTGGGGGAAGAACCTTTCCCTGAGCTCCAGCCTGAGCCTGCCCTGGCCCAGCTCCAACCGTGCCCTGGCTGCTGTCCCTGTCACAGGGAGCAGAGATGGGAGCTGCCCCTCGGGAGGAGCTGCACATCCCTGAGCTCTGCCCTCGCTGTGCTCTGCTCCAGCTGGACAATCCCAGTGCCCTCAGCTGCTCCTTGTGAGGCCCCTCCTGACCCTTCATCATCCTTGTAGCCTCTTTTGGATGCTTTTTAGGATTTAAGATCAAAGAGCACTTGGAGAATTCACTTTAATACATCATATTCCTCTTCAAAGATGAATTACCTGCTTTCTAACAATCTGAAGGACTTAAACACATATTCCAGCTCTTCTCCCTGGCAAAGCTTATGCAGGAAGATCACGACCGTCTCATGTGGGCAACAGAATACTCCTGAGGAGAACCTGTGCTGCAGCACTGACCAGGAGCTCCATCACCTCACCACAAAGATTGTGAAGCCCTGATGTCTTTGGTGATACTTAAGCATTCCTCGAGTGTGGGTGAGAGCCAAAGCTCATGGCTGAGCAATTGGCAAGTCTGCAGCTGGGATGGATATTGGTTTTTGGGGGACATTAACATATTATTCTCCTCCTGGTTATCACTGCAACCTCTTAGTGGTTCCAAGTGGATAGGGGCCATTTAGTCTGTGCTCATGTCCAGTCCTTTGCAGTTACAGGAGCAAACCCTGTATTTTTATCCTGCCAGCAAGAAAGTTCCTTGGCTCCATGATCAGAGGCTCCAAGTCAAGTTTATAAAGGTTTTTCATTTGTAGTGCATACACAGTTACTTGCAACATCCAGCTGGAAAAGCAGTGCAAACATACAATAGAGCCACCCACAGCATCACTTTTGGTTCTTAATGGAATTTGCTTGTAAACAGATGTAAACAAGCACCAGCTTCAAGGCAAGAGAAAAGCTTTGGTGGCTCTGTCCTGGGGAAACCTTGTGCAATAGTAAAAAAACCCACAGTCTGCTTCCTGCCCTGCTTACAGTGAGTCCTTATGAACATTTTATAAGAGAAATTGCCCAAGTATAAAAAGAAATGACTCACTGAAACTGGTAACACTGAACACAACTTGGTTTTGATCCAAAGCCAAAAATTTTTATTTATTTGAAATGTAAACGGTTCCTTTATCAACTGCCTGTTTCAGGGGTTATTTAGGGCAGTTTCCTTCCAAATAAGTTGCTTAGCCCAGAGTTTTGCAAAATCCTGGGAAACAAGAGAAAGCAGCAAGGAAGACACAGAAACCCTGCTGGCTGATTTATGGAGAGTGGGAAAGGGGCCTCCCATCCCTTGTGAAAACATTCCCAGAGCTGCCTTTGCTGAAGACTTGTTGCTGCAACAAGATGAATCGTGCAGCTCTGCTGCAGCCACCAGCATCGCTCCCACCCTCACCAACCACAGCCCTGAGGCTCCTTTGTGCTTCCAGCCCAGCCTGATCTCCAGCTGGGAAGCACCATGGGAGCACAGGGATCCCAACAGAATCCTGGGTCACCGCTGCAGCCTCTCCCCTCTGGGTGTCCTGGGGTTCCCACTTGCCTTGTGTCTCGCCTGGCTCTGGCGCGGTGCTGGGGACTCAGGCAGGGCTCCTGCCTCCAGCTGGGCTGAGTGGAGCCAGTGCTGCTTGCTCTGCTTTACCCTGGGCTTTCTGCCATGGCAGGGGTCTGCAGCCTGGCCCAGTGGGAGCAGGGGAAGCTGAGATGCTGCTGGAGCTGCACTGCTGCTGCCCAAGAGCATCTTCCTGATGTTTCGTGACAGGAATTCGGGGAGTTGGAGGGAAATCCATGGTTCTGCCTTTACCCCACCAGGCCCAAGGGACACTCTGTCCTCTGGTGCTCAGCCTGGGAGGGACACAGGGTCAGGGGCATTTGTGGAGTGGATGGGGTTGGGAAGGAGGGATGGTGGTAAAGAGAAGGGGATACCCATGGGCTCATATGTGTGGGCAGCATTCATGAGAAGGAAGGGGATTGATGGTGGGATAGTGGCAAAATTAACTGACTGGATGAAGAATTGATTGGTGGGAAAGGAGCATAGCAGGGTAGGAAAACCCCACAGGCACCGCCAGAGAGAGGGGAAAAAAACCCCTAGGGACAAAGAGGGAGAGGGTGCTACTGAGCTCTGAAGACTTAATCTGGTTGATTCTTTCAGCATGTGGTGTGCTGGCAAAGCACAAGAAGGAGGAAAATACCTGTTTGCAGGGAAGAAACAAAATTCAATGTTTCAACTGTTGTGTTTCTTTTGAAATGAAGAGCAAGACCTACCCCAGCTATCAATGAGCAGCACAGACATGCTTGAGAATGGGGAAATTTATATCTGAGTCTCTTCTCTGGCCTTTTTCAATTCCACCCGAGAGAGACGAGTTCAAGACAGTGTGAAAACCATCTGGAGACTCATTGAATGGTTGTGTGGTCCCACTTTGAGCAGCAGAGACATAGCACAGCCTCCCCTGCTCCACTGCTTGCCAGGGATAACAACCCTGGAACCGCGGGCTCCAGGCACCTGAGCCTGGGGTGGAAAATCCCTCTCAAGTTTTAGGAGGGTGCACAAAGCAGAGGTGTTTTGGCAACCCCGACCCACAGAGCTGCTGGATTCCAGCACAGCCACGCCCCCAACTATGGAAACCACCTCAGTTTGGAAGAACCTTTTGGAAGTGTTTCTGAGCACCCGGAGAATGTGAGTCAACTCAAGTGCTGAAAGGGACACGGACAATGCTCTGGTTTAAAAAGCTCCTTCAACCAGCACTGCAGCAAAAAGCCACTCAATGGTCCAAAAGGACTCTCTGATGACATATGAGGGCACCAGTTTGAATGATGGTGAAGCCATAACCCTTTTTCTGAGGACAAAGCACGTGATTGAAGGCACCAGTGCCCTGGTCCAGTATGGGAGTGGGTGGGCTTTCCTGGGGGAAAGCCAGCACCTCTGGGGGCTCTGGCTCTGATACCTTTCTGCTAAGGCCTTCAGCAAATTTCTTGAAGAAACAGCTGGAAATGTTCCAGCAGCAAATGTATCCAACTCCAAAAAATATCTTGCTTACATTAGAAGTGTCTGGATGGTGAATAATGGAGAGGAGAAAGCATCACGGGGCAGTTAACAAGCTGAGGCTGTAGTGGTGGCAAGGAGAAGAAAATATTAGGGGAAGTGACAGGCAAAGTCAATAAATAGTAGAGTGCTATTCTCTGAAAGAGAAAGGTCTGGCACTTCTGCAGCTGGTTGGGCCGAGTGCAGCAGCTCTCTGCAACCCCTCCAACACTCCATTTTTCTCCAATGCCACCACTCTTTTTCTCCTGAAGCTGGAATTTGCGTGTCAGCTGCAGAGTGCAGGATGGAGACAGCAGGTTCCCTCTCCATCCATCCCCACATCCTTCTTCCCACTGGGTTGGGCTGTCAAGGGAGTGCAGTGGTTTGTCTTTACAGTTCCTGCTCCTGAGAAAGTTGTTGGATTTGAGAATTTTAGGTTGTCAAATGAGATTTGTTGTGGAAACCAGGGTGGTGCAGGATCCAGCCAGTGTGAGAAAATGAGAGCTGAGGTCAGTACCCTCCTCCTTGTACACCCACAGTTTACCTGATAAAATGAGAGACCCCCTCCAGTCCCTCCAGTGGGTTTGCAAACCCCACTGAGCATCGTGTGATGGGTCTTGGTACAAGGGACAAACCAGTCCCACTGAGCATGGCCAGGGCTGAAAGAACAACTGGAGCAGGCAAAAAGATCAGCCACAGGTTTTCCCTGCCCAAGGAGAAATATGACTTGGGAGAAAAAAATTCCATGTTTGCCTGAGCAGAATAATCTGCAAATGCAATCAGCATTTGGGTGATTGATGTTCCTTGCTCTGCTCAAACTTCTCCATCAAAATAGGGGGGAAAAAAAATTGCTGCTGCAGAGAAACACAGATCTCTGAAGTGCAAGGACACAACCCAGCACAGCCCCGAGGGAACTAACAAGAGTACAGAACAGCATTTGATGTTCCTGAGCCTGCTCCAAGCAGCCCAGCTCCCCAGACCGGGAATCCAATCATGGTAACAAAAGCAAACAAGCCACGGTTTAAATAGAAGCAAAAACGTTGGAAGGGAAAAACCAAGGAGAGCGAAGTTTTACCCTAAAGATGGGATAGTTTAGAAATTATGGCTGGGAGCCAACTCTCCAATATTTTTAGTTTCAAAATGTTTGTAAAACTCAGCTGCCAATGTGGCCCCAGCCCCTCTGCCCTTGGATGGGTGACCTGCTGCAGGTGCAGCTCCAGACACCCCTAAGGAGGAGCAGGAGGAAAAGTTCAATTTTGGGATACATTAGAGAATAGTTTGCAATTTATCAGATAATTATGATTAGAGCAGAAACAGGTTAGGTAATTATCATGGTTATGGACAAACAGTGAAGAACTCAGGGGGGGCATTAAGGAAAGGGAAAACAGACAGATCCCAAAATGCAGAGTTTTAACATGGATTCATACCGAGAACAAGTTCTTGCTAGTTTTAGTTAAAAATCCAACTTTGGGAGCTGCTTTAAGAAGATGGAAAAGTCCTGGGATTGTCTATGACAGGAAACCATGAGGGATTAATGAATTCATAGGAAACCAGGAGCCTTCCAGGGCCTACAGGGTCTCTGGGAGAGCTGGAGAGGGATTGGGGACAAGGCCTGGAGGGACAGGACACAGGGAATGGCTTCCAGTGCCAGAGGGCAGGGTTGGGTGGGATATTGGGAAGGGATTGTTCCTTGAGAGGATGGGGAGGCCCTGGCACAGACTGCCAGAACAGCTGTAGGTACTCCATCTCTGGATGGTCTTTAATGTCCCTTCCATCCCAAACCATCCTGGGATTCTGTGATTAAACCTGGCAGCAGCAGACAAGAGTGAGGAATTTGAGATCAGGTGCAGCAGGCAGTGCTGTCCTGTGAATGCATCAAGGAGAGCTCAAGTACAGAGATAAGAGATACAGACAAAAGAGATAAAAATGAAGATGCAGCCTTGTGTTCTGAGTGCCAGGTTTAGTTTTAGGGGAAGGACAAGAGTGTGATGCCCTCCCAGTGCCAGCTGTCCAGGGCAGCCAGCCCCGTGTCTCCCTGAGCACTGCTGAGGTCAGCCCCACACACAGAAGAAACAAACCAGGTGTGAATTTATATTAATTTTATTCACATTTCCAGAGGAAAGCATCGGTGGAGTGCAAGGTCATGGCTAGTGTCGAGAAGCTCAAGTATTTGGTTTAAAACAGGCAGACATTTCTGAGACTGAGCTGAGTCCTTGCTCCCTTCCCCTGCACGTGCTTCCAGTTCAAGTAACAGGAATCTTCAAAATAAGCTGGCTCATCACATCATGGGGGCGATGTCAAAAACTTTAAAGCTTTCTGTGGTATAAATCCCTACGCAGGGCATAAAAGTAGCAGGCAGGAAATCTTGTACAGCTGAACTGGCTTATCCCTGTTGGGCTTTTCCTTTGGCGGTGGAGTTCTGCTGTTGGAGATGCCAAACTCTCCTGTCCAATTTAATGTGATTCATTTACTGAGAGCTGAAATTTGCTGCTACTGGATTACAGGGATGATTGTTAGTGATGGCACAGAAAAAAATTAACAGGACTTCCAACCGAGGAGAAAATGAGAAAAACTTTGATTGCTTTGAATTTCAAAAATAGTGATAAGGGAACAAAAACACAGCCAGGAATAAGATTTTGAGAACTGGAAATTCCCAATTGCACTGCTGGCCCATGAGAACTTCTCACAGCTCCGAGTTGCTTCTAAGGAATTCTAAGGAATATATCTGTATTGCTAAGAGACTCCTGGGTTCAGCTGGGCCAATGACTGGTTCCTGCTGACATCCAGCAGACTCAAAATCTTCCCAATCCCAGCTGGCATCAACCAGCTTCAGTTTTGCTCCCCACAGAGCCACAATTTTTGGATTTTTGCTTCAAAGTGCACATTTCAAATTACACAAGGCATCAGATAACCAAAGGCCTCTGCAGAGCCCTGGCCATGCCACAGACCTGGAGCAGGACTGGGAACAGGCGGAGCAGAGCTTGGCCAGGCAGCACCAACAACTCACTGTGACACAGGGGAAAGCAGCACCCCAACACCACTGGAATGGCACCAGCAACTCATGAATTCCTCAGTTATGGGACTAAAAGATGAGCTGCTTTAGTTTTGTTCTATCTTGTAAATATCAGGCAGTTTTAAATGTGTCCAGTGAAGACACTGGAAGTCTTTTTGTCTTGTGCAGTTGTTGGATTTTATTGGAATACAGCTATATTTGGGAAAGGAGTGGGTAACAGATGTGTGCACATTCTTTCTTGCTCTGCAAAGACAATTATCAGATTACAAAAAAAGGCACAAGAAGCACATTCCTCCTTCTTCCATCCCTAAAAGGTTCCTCCTTCCCCCCTGCTGAAAGCACTGTGCTGGCTGTCACTGAACAACCTCCAAGTACACATTTTCCTCTTTGATCCAGCTGGCTCGGAAGCCCCAAGGATTAAAGATTTCTCTTCTGTTTGAATAATTTCACTGACTAGAATCTCACTGTTTGTTTAACCGATTCACTTCATCCTCCGTCTATATATAGTAAAAGAAATTGCATTAATACAATATTTTGGTTTATTGCTAGAGGCAATCTGCTGTCCCCCAACTCAGGCTCCCAATGGAAAGAGGTGAAACAGAAAATCTTGCAGGACCTGCTTGCTTGAAACAAAATAAAAAAGCAAAATTGCACTTTGCCCCACCTGTCTGGGTGTCAGAGAGGGGGAAGGAAGGGCTCGGGGTTATTTAGCAAGTCAGTGGAGAGCCAGGAATAAACAGCCCAGCTCTGGATCTTCTGTTCCAGTTGTCAAGAAACAATTTTGCTTTGCCCAGAAGGCGAGTTCTGTCAGAGGGCAGGACATGCCACTTACAATTCAAGTCTTAATGTTGACACTGGATGTGCAGAGCGGGATAAAGAAATATGACTCTTTAGTGAATATCCTGGTTACCATACTAAAAATGCATTTTAATAAACTAAATTCACCCTTTGCCTAGTCTTTAACACTGCAATAAATTTCTCCCCTGCAGCTGCCTGGCTGATATTTAATGGTTCAGCTATTAAATATCCCACCAAACCTGTGTGTTTTCTGTGAAGACTTAAACTCCTTAAATTCTTATTTAAAAAATATGGAAACAAACCCCTCTAAATATTATTCCAAGACTGAATGGCTTCAGTGGTGTGGATTCTATTTACTATTTAAGGAACCTTCTGCTTCAGAAAAGCCACAATAACCTTCTCAGCAGCAGGAGGGCTGGACAAAGGACGTGGGTGATGCAGGAAGGGGGAACAAGTGTGTTCCTTGTGTCACCATACAGTCATGGACAGCATGTTCACTCTGTTCCTGACAGCCCCTGGGAAGCCATGCTGGTGGCAGGGATGCTGAGTCTGAGGTGCCTGTGGATGGATTACATCCCCATGCAGTGCCCTGAGACACCCACACAGCCTGGCAGGGGCTGAGGGCAGAATCTGCCTTTGGCAGCACCAGGTCACACCCTCAGTGCTCCCAAGGGCTCCCACACACAGCATTCAGCCTGGAAGCTACAGGGAGGGGCTGCAAGGGCTGCCTGAGCTGAGGTGGTTCTGGAACAGCCCAACAGCCATCAGGGAGAGTGGCCAGAGGGAGAGGCAGGAGCTGGTGCTGCCAGCAGTAAGTGGGAACACTGAGCAGAGCCCAGGGGGACTCACTGTGTCTGCCAGGGCTCCCAGGGGAGAGGACAGCTTGGGAAGTACCCATGTGGAAACCCCCACCCAGGATGCCCATAGGCATGCTCATGAAACTGCCTCTGCTGGAGCAGGAACCACCTGTGCTCTCCCCAAGGAGAGTGAGAGCACCCTGCATGTGCAGGAACACAGCCCCAGGCTCTGCTCCTTTCCCCACACAGCAGCTCTCTCTCTCCTGGGAAGGAACTGTTCCCCCATTTTGCTGTTTAAATCCTGCTTCCTCTCCAATCTCACATCCCTGTGTGTTCTGCCTGCCCCCCTCCCAGAAGCAGAGGAGCTGCTGCCCTGCCCTCCAGCTCTGGCAGAACACACCAAAGTCCACCTCAAGGGGAGAAGGCCAAAGCACTTCACATTCATCAGTTTGGATGGTTCAAAAGAAAAGCCATTTGTTTCTAGGAAATCTGTTTACACACACACTCTGGCCACTGCTGGCTTTCCAACTCCCTATTCCTAGCATTTGGCTGAGAGTGGAGAGGGCAAGAACAAACACACACCAACCCCCAAGTGCTCCTGATTGTGCCATTTTGCCAAAAGATGTTCCTGGCCCAGAGGGAGCTGCACAAAAACACTGATGGGAGAATTACAGCTAAAATGCATCTCTCTGTCTCCATCAGCTTATGGGATCTTTGCCTACCCAAAGCCCACCTGCACTGCCCCTGCCTCCTGACAGGGAATGACAGGAATGAGAACATTCTGCTTGCTGGCAGAACCAGTTCAAGCCATCCCTGATGGAAATCCTCTGTCCATGCCCCCTTCCTGCTGGGGTGTAAACAGCCCAGCAGCCAAGGGTAGGTGTCACAACAACCAAGATTATTAGGAAAAACTGGAATTTAACAATCAGTCCTGAAAAGGTCAGCTCCTGAGTCACAGCATTGAAGGATATGGGGGAGTTGCTCTGAAGTGCATCTTTTTTCTGTCTCTTTTATTACACAGAACACATTAATCTCGCTGGTGATCACTCAGTCTTTCAGGCACTATCACTGGACACAAAGCCAGTTTTTACTCAAAACTTTCTTCTTGCTCCTGCAGCTCCACCAGTGCTACCCTGGATTCCCCTTAGAACTGGAGGTTTCTTCTCGATCTCAAAAAGAGATTGTTATATCAAAACCAAATTCAATTACAAAATATAATAATATCCTCTTCTTGGAAGTGAAGCTGCCCCTTATTTCAGACTGTGGCAGGATTTTTATAACCTCAAACCATTTTTACTAAGTTCTACTTAAAATACATCCAAGTCCCAATCCATCTGTCCAGCATGTTGTAATGCTCACACCTGAAGATCCATTCCCTGTCAATTCTTCCTGGATCTGCCAAAGGCCTCTTATCAGTTGTCTTCTGCAGATTTGAACATGAGGATGGCATTGTAGATCTTCAGGGCAGGGCCCAACTTGATGCTGAGTATTTTAACAATGTCGTTCTGCTTGAGGAGCAGGAGGGCCTCGCCGTCAATCTGCTGGAGATTGGAACATGAACAGGACAGGGATGAACCACCAAGGGACAGACAGGATTCACACTTCTGCTCATTCTGGGATTCCTGCCTAGTTCTGGCTCCTACACCCCATGATGTGCCCTTTCCAAGGGACACAGACCTCATCTCTCAGTGCTTTCCCCAGAAATGAGAAGCTTCAGGCACAGCAGCCAAGGCAGAGGTAGAATGAGATGAGCTTTGGGGCCTTTCTAACTTAGAACCATTCCATGATTCCATATGCTACATGGACTAAGGCATAGTGAAGCTGCAATACAAAAAACACAGTCTCCTAATCCATCAACAAGGAGATATATTTGATTAGATGCAAATCAAGCAAGTGAACATGCTACCATGTGAAAATCCAGGATGCTGTAGGTAGCAGCGAGTGAAATCATGACACACTGTTTCTGGAAAAGGTTAAAAATTCACTCAAGTAAGAACATCCAGAGAGACAATACAGATATAATTAATATAAACCCCAAATGCTGCAGGGATGAAGCCAAAGATTAATGGACATAGACAAACAGTATGTGTCTCCCTAAATTATTCCATTAAAGTCCATTTACAGAGACTGACAGCATCTCCTCCTCTCACTTGATGCTCACCAGTGCAGCACACAGCACTGGGTACTCAGCCCAACCAGAATAACAATTCTGCTATTTTTGTAGTCTTCTCAACTAGAATATTTTCGGATGTCAGTGCCTGGTGCAAGAGGAAACACTGAGTAAACTCAGAGAACACGTAATTAAAGCAAAGAGCTGGGAGCCAGGAGATTTGGTTTTCCTGCCTCTCACCAGACAAGAGACCCTCACCAAGTTGCTCAACCTGCCACTTAAGTAACTGGGAAGTTAATTCCTCCACTGGGAATGACAGCAGTGCTCCTAGTCCACAGATGGGCACACTATGTCCTCCAATCTTATTTTCAAGCTGCCTCAAGTCTACTCTGCTGCATCGAATGAGTTAAAAATAGCTCGAAACAAATGAGACTATGCTGCTTAAATTAAATAACAGAGTCAAGAGAAGCAGAAAACTGCTGGAAAACAGTCCCACATTTCAAAATGTTTTTGTGTCCAATATTATTTATTCCTATGCTTCATTTTCATCGCATTGCCTTGCTTATTGTTTTTAAACAGTCCTGCCCTGAACTGGACCTAGAAACAAGCCTGTGCTTTATTATTAACTTCTTTGTTCCATCCTCATTTGGATGAGTTTTAGAAGTCTGCGCAAAATTTGTTCTCTTCACTCCTAATGTAAGCAGCAACTTATCCCCATCCAGCCCCTCACCAAGGGAAGTCTGCAAGAGATTTATTTATCCTGGACATGAAGCACTTGGAGGCTGATCCTGGACAG
Organism: Thryothorus ludovicianus; assembly: GCA_013397245.1. Lineage (NCBI taxonomy): Eukaryota > Metazoa > Chordata > Aves > Passeriformes > Certhiidae > Thryothorus > Thryothorus ludovicianus. The sequence continues at coordinate 62,015 of VZTB01012127.1, read as the reverse complement.
CGTGGGGGAGTTCAGCTCTCCTGTCACTCATACCTGTATTCTGGCCAAAACCAGACTGCTAAAAGAGTTCTAATTTCAATGACAATGTGGTTTGAGCATAAACTAGAAAAACAACACAAGCCCCTCTAAACTGGGTGTAGGCAATCACACTTTGAGGCTGCGGAAAATAAGGATTAGAACAGACTGTGGCTATGGCACCCTCAGAATGAGAAAGCAGTGTTCAGGACCAGAAAAAATAAAATACATGGAGAATGGCTGGATTTGTTAGGAGATCTGCTGATACATCTCACCTCTGAATACACCTTCCCTAGAAATGCCTTTTACACTAAGTTACAGTGAAAAATGGGTTCATTTAAACAAATTTCACTATTCCTACTATATTCAGCTCATAAGTACTCTACTGTATAGACATATTGTGGACAGTGCTTTTTTCAAGCCTCTGTTTCTTTTGCTTCCTATTTTGTGTGTGTCTGCATGGTTTTTAAAGCAAGGGAAAACAAAACAGAGATACATAAATCCAGAAAATGCACTGCAGTCTGATCCCCCCTGAAAGGGAGCCAGCTCTGGAGCAGACAGTGATTACAGACCTGCCCTTTCCAGTCACTGCCACGCAGGAGGAGTGACTCCAGCCCTTCCCTGGAGCTCTTACAGCCACCCAGGAGAGCTCTGAGGACAGAACCATAGAACCATGGGATGGTTTAGATTGGAAGGAACCTTAAAGCTCATCTTCTTCCACCCCCTGCCATGGGCAGGGACACTTTCCACTAGACCAGGTTGCTCCAAGCCCTGTCCAGCCTTGCCTTGGACACTCCCAAGATAGAGCAGGCACAGCTTCTCCCTGTGCCAGGGCCTCCCCACCCTCACAGGGAGGAACTTCTTTCTAATGCCTACCCTCCTTCAGGTTAAGGCCACTGCCCCTTGTTCTGTCACTCCTCATCTGAAGTCCCTCTTCACATCTCCTGAAGCCCTCTTTGGGAGGCCAAGGGGCTCTGAGGTGTCCCTGGAGCCTTCTCTTCTCCAGGTGAGTACCTCCAGCCCTCCCAGCCTGGCTCCAGAGCAGAGGGGCTCCAGCCCCTGGAGCATCTCTGTGGTCTCCTCTGGATTTACTCCAGGAACTCCACATGCTTCAGATGCTGTTGCCCAAGGCTGGAGGGAACTCTACAGGTGGGGAGCACCTGAGCAGGACAGAGCAGAAGAATTCCACCCCCACGAGCTGCCCACACTGTGAGATGAGTCCAGGACAAGGTGAATCTGTGCAAATTCATCAGTGGCTCCTAAAGAACCTCTAAGTGATATCTGCAATGTAAGTGGAAGCTGAAGCTTCCACTACCCAGCAGATCCTTGTCTGTGATCCACTTACAGAGCTGTGCCAAAAACCAGGACAGCCACACCCTGTGCCCATGGAGGTCTCCCAGAGGCCATGGTGAACACACCAGGAATGGACCAAGGCCCAGCCTGTGGCAGTATTGACAGGACACACTTCCCACAGGACATGCTCTGACTTCCTCAACCTTTGCTTGTTGAAAAGAAAGGTTCCCCTCCTGCTCTCACCCCAGCCCATGGGGAAGCCAGCAATTCCTGGGAAACCCTGTGCCTGCCAGGCTCCCCAGGAGAAGCAGGCACATGTCCTCATTAGAGGCAGCAGATGAGAGCCTCACTAACCATTCCAACAGGGCATCTTTAGAGCAGTGCCAAACCCATGGCACCACGGTCCAAGACAGGATGTTAAGCATAAGCTCTGTGATTGGAACTGCAGGGGAAATTTAAAGCAGCAGGATGCAATTAGCCATGGTGGAATTCAGCTCCATGCTGAGGCTGCCTCCTAAATGCCACTGCTCTGCAATGACACGGCTGAGCAGGTCTGGGCTCTCTGCTGTGACTCCAGGGATCTGCAGCACAGGGTCTGGGCACACCCCACTTACCTCTTCCCTGAACACAGATGCTTGTTCTTTGCAGCCAGGTAAACGCTGGATAAAGCTCACCACCTGCAATTGCATGTGACAGAAAGGAAACACAGACAATTAAAATGAGACACCATCAAGAAAAACTCTTTTATTTCTTTATGGGAATTCTCTATACAAGAATTAAAAAAACTTTAATACTCAAAACCCTCACATTAATGAAGGATATAGATGGAAAACATTGCTGGGTTGTTGCTGCAACTCCTCTGCATATTTTGGTTACCACCAGTAACTGCCCCTATTGCCATTTGACCATTTCTCTCCCTGTAAGAATCCAGCTTCTCTGCTCCTCTAAAAGGTCCTCACAGAATCAACATTATTTTTCCAGGTAAAAAGCTGTATATGGCTTAGACTATTTTAAATTCACTCATAGCTTCACTTTCTCTTAAGTACTGCTGGAAAGTAAAACTAACAAGAAAGAAAGGATTTAGACAGCTTCCCAAGATGACATGCCTGTAAGAGACAAGATAAACCAACTGAATGAGCATTGCTGGTTTACCAACATGCAAAGGCAGAAGAGCTGGGAAGGAAAGGAGTTTTGGTTCCATTTAATCTGTGCTGGGTGCAGAGGATCCATGGAACTAAGAGGATTAAACAAGTAAAAGTTAATTTTACATTTCACATTAGGGAAAACCTTTCTAAGCAAGAAATCTGTTAACATTTGGAATAATCTCCCTGGAGTCATGCAAGCAGCCCTGGGGTTACATTATATAACACCAAGGAGAGAGAGGAGCAGCCCTGTGTGCAGTCAAGGACGACTTAATGTGCATTGTCTTCTCCAGCTGCAGATTCACTGGTTCACAGGAGATTTGTATATTGAGGCATAATCAGATCAAACATCTCCTGTTAATTGGATGCTCTCTTGCAGGAGCAGCTCTGCTTCATGAAGCATAACCATGTGAGTTGTTGCAGATGTGACATTTCTTCCCTGTACACAAATAAGCAGCTGGGAGGGGTCACTGTCAGATACAGCCTCCCTTCAAGTCAGAATTGTCAAAGTCTCTCCTAAATCACGTCCCTCTACTTCCAGACCATCCTACCACTAGACTTGGAGTCCTTCCCTGCCCCCAGTTCCAGTCAGGCAGGAATGGGCCTCTCAGAGTGCCCACCAGGTTTGCTCTGCCCTGGCAGAAGCAGCTCTGACTCCCATGGTTCCTGTTATGTAATCTGAAAGCAGAGCATCCCTCTCCTTTGTCCCCCTCTTCCACTCCATCTTAAAGGGAACCCCTAAAATCCACATCTCTGTTGGGCACTGACCCCAAATTTTCTTCTGTAGAAGTGTAAACTCCTATTAGTTAACAATAACAACATACTGCTTTCCTTACAAGACCCCTCATCTGCTAATAATTAAAACACAAATGAAAATCCTGCCAGGTCTGGTTCCTTCAAGAATTTAAAAGACAGTTGGACCCCTGGGGCAAGAGCTGAGTGCTCTTTAGTGTCTGTGGCACTGAGAGGCTGGCAGATTTCTCCAGGGAATGACCTGGGCTTGCTCCTGTATCCTTCCGTGCACAACTGCTGCTGGCTCCTGTCACCAACACAGAGTGACAGACCTTTGATCTGCCCCAAAGTCCCTGTAGGGACACTGCAAGCTCCCTGACCACTGGAGAGGCCTCTTGAACAAACAGCAGCCCTGAGGTTTACCAGGAATGGAGAACAGAGAGGAAAGGAAGATGCAAGAGGAGAAAATGGGAGAGAAGATCCCCAGGACATGAGACAGACCCCGGGCACCACAGAGCCACAGGGAACCTGCCTGGCTGCCACTGCTGGGGACAAGGGTTTCCAAACCAAGATGGGGCAGCTGAGGAGCACAAGAACACAAAACCACAGGAAACCAACATAACCCCACAATGGTGGCAGGGAGGCCTTGAACCCTGGGAAAGGCTGAGACTGGGGGCCTCAAAGGGTGGGACAGGTGTTGGACACACTGAGAACATCTCAGTGGGATCAGAGCTTTTCTATGAGGAAGTGAAAGTCTGCTGGCCTTTCCTGCTGTAACCACCCCATGGCTCAACACTGTCTGCTGGAAACTCTTATACTCCCAAAGCGCAGGGGTGAAGGGAAAGGGCTTGAAAAAGAGCTTTGTGTAATCCTGAGAATACCTTGGAAACCAGATACGACCCTTCTGGAAGGTGCTGACGTGTGGCAGACACACTGAGATCAGCACAGGATTGATGGCCTGTGGTGACAAAGCAGCCCCACACCACACCCCTTCAAGAGCTACTGCAGGACTGACCCATTCTTAGGCCACAGAGGGGAGCTGGGTTAACTGAGACTGAGAAAACCACTCACACCTAACACAAGGACAGTCCTCCCCCCAGATATTAGCATTTGAAGCAGGATTAACTAACGAACAACACAGCTCTAGCATGTCTTAATGTTCTTCTATGAGTCAATAGTCTGGGCTCTGAAAACATTCAGGAAGCTTTCAATAAATACCAAAGCTGCATTAAAGTAACTGGTCTTAGTGACTGCTCAGTGTTACCATGACTTTCTTAGCTTGAGGGCCTCAAAATACTGCTGCTGCTCTGCCACTTCAGCTGTTCTCAACCAACAAAGAATTAAAGCAATGGTTTTTTTCCTTAATGTGGGTTTTATAAAATAAAAACAGTTCTTCAGCCTGAAACCAAAGGAGAATTTTGCACTCCCATCACTCCTGTTTCAGATCAGCAGAATGAACTGCTTTGTGCAGCAGAGTTCAAAGCACAACCCAAAGGCAAACGCTTACCCTGCAGGAAGATGTTGGGAGCCCAAATGCCAACAGACCAAATGTACTTTTGTCTTTGGACTCCCTAAAACACAGCAAGTCCTGCTGCTTTCAACACCCAGACCTGTGGCTACATTGCACTGCTGATCCTGCAAGTGCTCAGAGAGAGCCCAAATTGATTCCTCTGGGAATTTGTGATGAACATAATTTGCAAAACCAGAGCCACTTTACTGAAATTCAAGATAAAACCTGTAATGACTTCAGCCAGTCCATTGTGGTGCTGCAACTGAGCTTTTTAATGTGCCATTCACACTGCTACTGGCAGCCAAAAGCTCCCCAGTTGTTTCAGGCTGCAGCAGAGTTCAGCTTACTCTGGGTTTCAATCACTATATCCAGGGCCCTGCATCCATTTCTGTGGTCCCTGCTCACACTCATCAGTTATCAAACTAATATCTCAGTTAAATTTACCCAACAGTTGCTTTAAAGGTCAACTGCAAAGGACAAATTTTATTTGGCTTGGATCCTCATACTGTACTTCCATGAAGCAGCCTCCTGTTTTATCCAAAGGAAAGAGGTTTTGATTATCATGTCAGTGGATTATCTGCTTCTGACTTTGTTGATTTTATAATGACCTTTTGGACAAATCATTGGAAGCTTTCTCAAAAGGACAGGAACAGTAAATCTTTCAGATATATTTTTTTCCTCCTTGGTATGAATTTAATTCTAACACATTTTTATTAAAAAGGGAAAAAAAAAAAAAAGACCAAAACTCAACACTACCACCAAACCACAACATATCAACAAAAAAAAAAGAACCAGGTTTTAAAACATCAATACTAATTGCTCTGTCCCTTTCCCAGCTGCTGTGGTTCCCATCTCCCACATCACTGCAATCCCACCAGACTCCTACCACTCCTCCAGCATGAAGAGCAAAGTCAAGATTGGATTTATCTTATGTTAAGAGGCACTTAGGGAAAATGCACTAAGTCTCTGAAGATCCTCTCTGCATCATGAACAGCAGTACCTTTTTCCTGCTTTGCAGATTCTCTGCATCCTTGCAAGCACACTACAGAACATTTCTCTGAAATTAAATGCCCTGCAATTAAGCACCAGGATCCAAATTGTCACCACTTCCCAAACGCAGAGAGAAATATTATTTATGCCCAAGGCATTGAGGCAAAAACTAACTACTCAGCACACAAAACACTCTGGCTTTTTCACACACCACTTAATTACAGGAGACATCTCAAGAGCTGCAGAGACACATCTCCAGTTGCACAGCTACCTCTGCCAGAAATCAGGTCAGGCTGTGGGCAGTTTTGTTCCCAGGGAATCAGGCAGGGAGCTGCAGCATGCACAGCGCAGTTTGGAATTCTCTGCTCTGTAAAAGTGAATCAGCAGCAAAGTCACAGGACAAGGGGAGGGAGACCAGAGAAAAGGAATCTAATGTCAGAATGATGCTTCAGGCCTGAGGACTGAGAGACCAAGGGATAAATAAACAGAGGGAGGGAGGGAGAGAGGGAGGGAGGGAATCCTGTTGAGGGCAACAAGCTGTGGATACCAGAGAGTTAACAGGGGTCCTTCCCCTCCCTGATAGAGGGTCTTGGGTCTAACTTCCAGCTGAGTCAGCTGTGGCACACAAACAGCAAACAGAAGAGCACTGCCTAGGAGAGGGAAGGAAATAAAGATGTCTCCCAATTAGCACTTTAAAAGAGGAGTGCTCTGATATTCCTGCAGCCCGGAGAGCAGAAGGAGGAACAGGTAACTCACCTCCTCCACAGTCCATTTGGCAACGTGTTTGGCTGTCAGGCCCGAGACCTCCGGCAAGAGCCTGCAGTGCTGCTCCCAGAAGAGATGGAGGCGGTGGGTTGGGTTAGAGGCCAGGGAAGGCATGAAGATAGACTGGTGGAGGGCCTGCTGGAGATCCCAATCAGGGCCTGGAAAAGGAAACAAGACAAGTCAGAAGCAGGCTTCAATAAGGAACAACTACAACAAAGCAAGAGACAGGGTTACAGCCTGGAGGGGAAAGCAAGGCAGGGTGAGCAGAGCCAGGTATGGCTACTGTGTGGCACACAGAGCTCTCAGGACGCTCTCCCCACCCTCCCAAGCAGGAGAAAGAGGAAAGAAAAGATAAGATTGCCAGGCTGGAGGCTTTATCGTTAGCTTCTTCCCTGGAAAATGATGTCATGCTGCTAACAGAGAAGATGTTTGCAGCATTTTATTGACAAGGTGGAGGAGTTCTGGTAACAGCATCCTCGGCTGGGAACTGATGGCACCGTTCCAGCCCCAGCTGTAGCCAGAGCTCTGTGCTGCCAGCATGGCTGGGCTCGATCCCCAGGAGACTTCCAGGCCAGGACTGCTGAAGGTACCTCCAGACATCAACTCCCTCCTCATGTGTCAAGTGACGGAAGCTTTGAAAACCAAGGCAAAAAAAGGAGGAAGGAATCACCCCTCCCTAATGAGATCACTGGAGCTGTGCAGAGTCATGGTCCTACAGGGACATGCTGCTTATACAACAGGAAGCCAGGCAGAGGCTGGGAAGCACTCCTCTGCTTTCCAGAGGCACGGGGGGCTGCCCCCGGCCCCGCAGGCTGCCCAGCGCCATCCCGTGGCATCGCTGGGCATTCCCACTGTATCCCAGCCCTCGGGAAGGCTCCGTGTGCCTGGAGCAGCTGCTGCTCTGCTGTGTGCCCTGCTGCCTCTGCTGTGTGCCCTGCCTCCTCTGCTGCCTCCTCTGCTGCCTGCCCTGCCTCCTCTGCTGTCTGCCCTGCCTCCTCTGCTGTGTGCCCTGCTGCCTCTGCTGTCTGCCCTGCTGCCTCTGCTGCCTCTGCTGCCTGCCCTGCCTCCTCTGGTGTGTGCCCTGCTGCCTCTGCTGCCTGCCCTGCTGTCTGCCCTGCTGCCTCTGCTGCTGCCTCCTCTGCTCCCTGCTCTGCTGCCTCCTCTGCTGCTTTGCTGCCTCTGCTGCCCCTGCTCTGTGGCTCTCAGTGGGCTGGGGTGTAAGGTGTGGAGGGTGAGCAGTCACTACGTGGAAAGCACAAAGGAAAACTGCCAAAATACAAAGAAAAAGTAGATGCACAAAGTTTGCCAGCTCCCCCCCAGCCAAAGGGGAAACAGCTCTGGAGGTAAGGCCTGTCCTAGTGAACAGTCATTCCCCTGGCCCCAGAGCCCTGTCAGCTCTTCTCATCTCCACATCCTTAAAGGTCATGAGATAGCATCAAATAGCATCAAATTTCTAATAATGAAACCAAGGGAAGATAAATAAAGCCTGAGTAAGAACTGCTCAGTTCAGGAGCTCCTGGTGACAAGAGGGCACAGGACCTGCTCCTGAGAGGGCTGCGACTCCCTCCTTCCCTGCTGCACTGCCAGTGGGAACAGACAGCAGCTAGTCTTGTCTCCACCTCCTGCTCCAGGAGGTCCCACTCGTGCCCAAGGCCTCCCCCACTGCCACATCCCTGCTGGGTGGGCACTGCCTCTATCTCAGACCAATTGCTTTTCTCCACTAAGCCCAAATCCTTGGACTAAGCATCCAAACCATGACCTAGACAAGTGACTTTCTCTCTGACGAATAAGCAGTGATGTCATAGTTTAAATGTAGCTGGGAGGAAAGCTTTGAGTGATTGTGAAATTACAGGTCAGTGGATGATTGCATTTCCCTCCCCTGATTTCCATCACTCCATGGAAGGTGAATGTGAAGGGAGCTTTCCCTGCCAGCTGCAACTGCAGCTTGGAGCTGGCAGACCCTCAGCTCTGAATGCAGAACTCAGCACTAGGTAAAAATGAGTATAAAAAAAAATAAAAAGAAAAATCCAGGCACCTGTCCCAGTTTGTGCCTGCTTAGCTATTTTTGATTGGAGACTTATTACCATGTTAAATCCTCCTAAAAGCCTGGTCAGCTCTGTTCTCTGAAATGGCTTTTTATAGTAAATCTGAAAGTTAAGCATATGGTTTGCTAAAGTGATAGCAGAAAGCTGCTCTGAAAACTTAACCTGTCACATACCAGGAAAAAAACTCCACTGTTTTTCCATTTAGCTTTTCATTTTTTTCTTCATCCTTAAGAGAGCCTTTAAAAGGTCTGCCAATGATACAGAATATGCTTCTGAATACCCATGAGGGATTAAAAAAAGGAGCTGATGGAACCTAAACTATCTGCTAAGTTTTGAGCAAGTCTCCCTTCAGTCCTGTGCTGGCTCTGTCACAGCCTGATACAGATCACAGACTGTTTGGGAACCCCTTGTCACACGGCAGTTTGCAGTAGAACAAAAATCAGTGCAAACTTGTCTTCTCAGTTAATAAACACAAGGCTCCACTCTACAAAGTATTAAACATTTCACTTCAAAGTAATTTTACCCTTTCTCCTCATTTTAAAGTAAGAAAAACTACCATTGCCATCATCTCCAGCATGTGCTTTCAATTGACTGTGGAATCAAAGACAAAAAAAGCTGTGAAGTTCTGAATGTTCCTCGTGACTGTGGGGATTTTGCAGAGATAGGCACATACAGAGAAAGAAGGAATAAAATTTAACCAACCTTTCCCATTGCTTTCCTGTTTTACCAGATGAAACTTGATATAGGCATGTGAGCACCCAAGCCTGGAAACGACAATTACAAAACATTTCAATAGATACAGAAATGGATGTAATTTCTTCTCTACACAAAGATTAATGGGATCTATAGAAACTAAAAACTTTTTCCTCTTAAAATAAGCAATAGCTCCATCCCTGAACTTCCTCTGAGCTAAGGGCTGTTCTATTAAATTCATGGCCAGAACTCACATCTGAGTCTACTGCAGGAAAGAGAGGGCCCAAAACAACAGGAGGAAGGGAGGAGATTTACCATATAATTCTAAGACACTCTGCTGCAAAACTCTGATCAAATTGGACTGTTTGTTATTTACACCTTTATTTCAGATAAAGCAGCAGCATCAAGAAACACAACTGCTGATGAATGAAAATACATCACAAAACTCTTGTTTACGTTTTTGGTGTGGCTTTGATGTCTGTGGAGGAATCCTCCTCTCCCCAGCCTCTCTCCCGACTGTTTTCTGACTGCTCTGATGGAGTGTGGATGCTGCTTTGACACCACTTTTCACTGTCTGGTGCAGATTTTCTGAAAAGACAGATAAATGACAGTAGCTGAGCTGACATCCTCTGTTCACTTTTCCCACAGGAGAGCAAAGCTGACTGCTCCTGGCAAGTGAGAGCAACAACCACCACCTTGTGGCAGAACTTTCCTCTCCTCTCCCTGAGTACAAAGTGCTTTGTTCCTCTTCTGCAAGGATTGAGAGAGCTTATGTGAAATAAATCAGCCTCTGTGCACTCAGGCTCTGATCCCAGCAGTTATGGGAAACCAATGTGTTATAGTGAAAGCAAGAGATTTAAGATTTCTGAATCCTGATACCTCTGGGTAACATTTAAAAGTTTCCATGACTGAGTTTGATGCATAAACTAAGCTACAGAGTTGGCCAAGGGAGGACAAGCAGCAGAGTGATACTGGATTTACAGGCTGAATTCAGACCTCCCACTACCAGGAAATTAAATACTTAGAAGAAAAGAAATCTATTCCATTTCTAAAATGCCATTTATTCTGTGAGAATTCAAAATCTCCCAAGAGAGCTTTATGATAACAATGCTATAGAAATGCAATGAATTTTGGGATGGAAATTAGGGAATGAAGATGCCTGCATAGTTGTGGCATGGGAGGAAGCAATTTGGCCATGAAGGCCCGAGAGAAGAAAAAAACATTAATTCCTTTTTTCTGGACAAATAGATCTTGAAAATGTTATAAATCTAAACAAATAGATGAACTTTAAAATATAGATAAGCCTTCGCATACAACAAAAAACTAAAGTATTGCTGGAGTTTTCCCTAGTGAGACTGCATTTGTGAAGACTAAAAATGATTTTAAAAAATCCTTCATATCCTAGTTTGTCCCATGACAGGTTTAACCGACTCCTGCACTCCAAGAACTAAGGCACAGTTTCCTTCAATGTTGCCCAGCTGCCAAGATTTTCTTGTAAGAAAACAAAGTATCTGAGAGTGCTCAGCTTGTTTGCTGCTAAGTGATATACACAGAGTGCTCAGCCAATAGCTGGGTGGATCACAGTTACAGTTTAATAGTGCAAAATAACCTCGGCTTGACAGTTTTAGGACAGTAAACGAAGGAAAAGAACTGAAACAGCAAGGAAAAATTCATGGAGACAGAATGCAATTTCCTGTGTTGGAATGTGACCAGAACACCAGGATTAAGGAATCAAGAAATCTATTAAGGCATATGGGGGTATAAAAGTGCACTGCTGTGTGTTAAGAGTGTCTGGGGCACAGCTCAATATTACAGACAGATGAACTCAATGCTCTGCTGCGTCGCCGCCAATTCCGGTGGTTTTCATCCTTGTAAATGGTTCTGCTCCCCAGTATCTGGCCAAGAGGAAAATCCAGCTCACCTGGATTGTGAAGAATCGCACTGAGGAGACTCCCCTACTCCCAGCAAGGGGCCAGGGGTCTCCAGCCTCCTGGCTTTCTGCATGCTGTTCCCAGGGGAAGGTCTCTCCCCACTCAGCCGGTCCTGTAACAGGTTTTCTCTGCTGAGGTTCATATCAGAGTATGGGCAGCCAACTAAGCTGTGATAGAGAAACAAAAAAGAGAGGGCAATGAAAGCTTTACAGTCATACAGTCTTCCCTACCTCAGGCAGAGAAATCCATCACAAACCCAGAAAAAATGAAGCCATTAACTCTCAGGAGGTGCTGTTACCCAGCTCTAAGTGTGAGAAAGCAGGGGACTATATGGAAGAATTAAAAAGCAAGGTCATGTTGCCAAAGAGCCACTGCAGAGGACAAGAAGAGCTCATCCTCTGTAACCTGCTTATTGGAACAATATTTCATGAATCAACAATGTTCTACAACTTTCAGTCTGAAAAATTCAAAGCCCTTTACTATGTTATAAACTACCAAGTCTTCTGACCACCCACCCAAGATTGTTTTCTTGCACTTAAAATAGTTTACTTGAGTAAAAGTTTCTTCTAAGAGCACACAAGAAATCGAACAGCAGAGCACAAAACATAAGCAACCTCTCCTCACTTATACTTCAACATCTTACCCATGCCCTCTCCTCTTTAATTGTCTCCTTGTATATTGTTCTTGTGGATATTATTTCACAAATAGAACTCCTTCAGTACTGCTGGAATGTAGAAACTGAAGTGAATGAACCTGTTTGCATTGCAGCTATCATTATAGTGGTAAAAACAGAATTTATGATGAAACAGCCTGCTTAGACACAAGAGGGAGCTGTGATTACAGTTACAGCTATCTCCAGAAAAACCACCGAGATCATTTCACTGCAGGGCAGTTGCTTGGTGCTGCAATATTATTATTTATTGTTGTTGTTGTTCTTGCTGCTGCTGTTATTAACAGCACTCATCCACGTACGTGTAATGCGTTCCGTATCGGGGGCCCCGCACGTGCCCGATCCCCTGGCAGCCTGGGGTAGGACATGCCTGTCCCACTGCTCCCTCTGGATCTTCAGCACCTGAGAGCAGCAAAAAGAGGAAGATACACAGATTTGCATGTGAGGAGTAGACTGCACTTGGGAAATTATCCAGCATAACAACAGAGTGCCCTGTATTTACCTAGAGGGACTTGCAGAGCGTGTCCAGTTTTGTCACACCAGCCCACAGGATGGATGTCAGGGCTGTCTGCATCCACCCAGAAATCATAGTGATGGTCCCAGCCATCAAAATGTATCTGAAAGAAGCAAAAGTCTCAGGGAAAGACACAGTTCAGGGCATGACTCAGCTTTTATGTTAACTTCCCCCTTTATTTCACCTTGCCCAGCCTGGGGCTGATTCATTCAACCTTTCAGATCAATCTTTCAGTCAGGCACAATCATCTCTGTGCTCAGTCTAACTCTTTGTTTTCCTGCATCTGTGTTTTACAGAATAACCAGGTTCTGGTGATACAGTCTGTCACCCCACAGTCCATGGGGTCCCCTAACATGCAAAGTCCAAAGCTATGTACATACAAATGCTTACTTGTTTTGTTTCCTGTGGATCCCAAAACAGTGTAAAAGACAAAAAGTTCGGTGGGTTTTGCAGTGAACAAGCTGCAATTTTCTGCTGGATAAAGATGCTGGTAGTAGCTCAGATCCAGGTCTGGTTAACAGAGACTGAGGATCACTGGAGTTAAAAGGCTACTGGGCTGTTCATGCAGCAAAGTTTCAGTGTACAAACTGAGTATCGTGCCACCAGAGAGTGGCAAAGCTTGGCTTTTGTTCACAGCAATGAGACTCAGAATCAACCAGATAACAGGGAGTGAACTCCACTCCTGGCCATGTAATCATCCTTTGAGAATGAGACCTGTGGCCACAGTCTCCATCAGTGCAGCCTCCACCTTTGCTGGCTTATACTTAGTTCCTCAGAAGCCAAAGCACAATAGATTATTTGGGCAATATGTCTACAAGAAAAGACTAGGCTAAAATGCATTTATGTGACAAATCTGTACTGGAGAATGACGCTGCTTTCCACATGCAACAGGGTTTAAGTTGCTTTGGGTTTTCCTTCCATGGTAGGAAAAAAAACCCAGTCAGGCAGCTTCCCCAGCAGAACACTCAGGCTGTCATCATGGTGATCACATCGAAAATGTCAAGAAATGGGACACTGGGACATCATCACATTGTCAAGTGTTAGTTCAAAACAGTTACATTAGAACACTAACTAACACCAGGCCAATTCCATCAGATTTCAGCAAAACAAAGCAACAGGAACCATTTCCATCTGGGCAGGCCCAGAGGCCACAGCAGCTGCCTGGCTGTTTGCTGCTCCTCCTTCCCAAGAGGGGTTACTCCTGTGCTGCCCAGCCCAGGGTTCTCAGCACAGACTCTGCACTTGGGAGCAAGGTTATACCTTGACACGATGGTTGTCTCTGTCAACGATTGTTGCCACTCTTATCAAGATGGGATTTCGTCTGTCCACGGCCTCTAACTTTGTATTAACCTGGAATCCATGAGGAGGGCGCTGGAAAAGAGGATTATAAACAGAATGCTAAAAAGCCTTGGAGTTCAGAGCTGGTACCTGCTCTAAATGAAATGTGCTCCAGTTTCCATCCGCCCCTAAGTACCTTTGGAGCTTTGGGTTCTCTCACATGGAATACTGTTTAGAGGCTAAAATTAAGAGTTTCCAAGAGGTTAAAATCAGAGTTCCCAAGAGGACTGAGCTGAGTGTTTATCAGCAGCCCCAAACTGCTGGAGAGGCAGCCTGAGGTGGCTCAGCACAGAGGAGCTGTCCCAGCCAGGACAAGAGACCCTTCCCTCACCAACAAAAGGCCAGTGACTGCCACACGCATCTCCACTGACACAGCCTCCCCAGCCTGACAGAACACCCCACACACAGCAGGGACGTGGCTTTTTCTAGGAAAGGAGATTAGAGATCTCAACAGTACCTATGAATACCTCCAGGGCAGCTGTCAGAGGATAGTGCCAAACTCTCCAGGAGGGCATAGTGACAGGAAAAGGAGCAATGGCCCTAAACTAAAATACAGGAAATTTTACCTCAACATGAGGAAGAACCTTCCATGGAGGGAACAGCTGGCCAGGAAGGGTGTGGAGTCACTCCTTCTGGTGACATTCTAAACTCACCTGGACGTAGAATTCCAAACCCACCTGTGAAACCTGCTCCAGGTGACTCTGCCTTAGCAGGGGTTGGAATGGATGATCTCCAGCCTCTCTTCCAACCTGACTGTTCTAGGATGTCACACCAGCAAGGACAGCAGCCAGTTCCCCACTTTTCACATCTGAACACACCTCTCTTCACTACCCTGCACCCTCCCTTGCATCAGCTACAGCTCCTGGCTATCACAGCTACTCTCACTACCCAGATTACTCCTTATAACAACACCTGTGCTGCTCATGAATAACTGCTGGGAGCTGCTCACAGCAGCTCTGGCTGTGGAGCCTCCCCCTGCAGAAGCTCACTCACTCTTTTCCTCAAACCCTGGAAGACTTTGGGCAAACTCCAGGATGTTCTTTGACCTGATGTGTGCCCTTTGCAGCATCCTATGTAACCTCTAAGCAACAGCTTTTACCAATTTTTCCATTTATCTGACTGCAAATTCCTCCTCTGACCTCCTCAGTGGGGGGTTATGGATACTCAATCAAAACATGCCCCTCTTCACTTCTGCACAGAGAGGTCAGGATTTTTGCAAGAAATGATAAATTGTCTATTTGAACATGACCAGGCTAATGAAATAATTAAGATCACTCCTCCCTCCCAGTCTTCCTTACCCATTTTTTACTGCCAGCAGCTGGGGGCAGGAAGGAGATGCACTCCTGAGCTAAGGGGTTTAACTCCACACCTGAAGTTCCTCTTTGGTCATTTCACCCCCGACACAGACAGCTATCAGTGGACTGTCAGACACTGGACACACCACAAAACAGACAATCTAGACTGCTTTTATTTTCAAGAGCATCTTATTGAACCAGCCAACCTTGCCTGTCTTCCCTGAAGAAGGAGTTGAGTGCTCAAAGTCCAAATCGTGCCCAGAAGAGGAGCCAGGCTCTTTGCTGAAGCCTTTCTGTAGGGTTGCTGCCCTTTTGGCAGCAGCTTATGAATGTTTTGGAATTGCCAGCCCAAGAGGATAGGCTGAAATAACAATGCTTACATTGGAGCCGTCTCCTGAGTTTTTGGGTGGAGAGGGCAGAAATCCAGACCCAAGACCTTCTATTTGTGCTGATGACCTGTGTCTCTAGACTACATAAGACAGCTCTTTAAAATTGTTAAAAGCTAATTCAGTGAGAAAAGCCTGTTCTGGCTCTCAACCTGCATTTTTATGTACTGATTTCCTGTAATTGCTAGCAGGTATAATAATAATAATTTTTAAAAAATCAATAGCTTTGCCATTTATTTGCACTTCAGTCCAACCAAGCCAGAAAAATAATGAGGTTTGATCTTGAAAGAGTTCTATTAACTGTTGATATATCAAATACCTTTTCTTTTGTCTCATTTTTGAAACACAGTTTTAGATGCTAATTTGCACTCTGGAATTTCCTGAGACAAAGATTTGGACCTTCTACTCTTCTCTCAAAGCCTGACACCTGAAGGAGCAGAACAATAGCTGCAGAAATGTCTGGAAAACAGGAAAGGGGGAACACAAGGCAGCTGCATCCCTCTTGGGAAGACACTTCACTTTGGAAGAATCCAAAGAAGAGAATTCTCAGTACTGAAATGGCTGCCTGTCCTGAGCAAAGCCCTCTCATGTTCAGATGACATTATGTCTCACCACACTTTAGCCCTGAAAATCTGAAGGAAGAATCCCCAAAGGCAGATCTTACAGAGGCCTTGGGCTGGGAGTTTTAAGTTCACGTTTTCCAGCTCTATTGGGATTTTAGGAGTGTGGCTCAAAAAGGCTTAGTCCACCTTTGGGGGCAGCAACTGTGTCCCACTGGCAGGCTCCACTCCTCATCTTGCCCCTGGCTCCAAGGTGCTTCCCAGCTGTGGGAAACCTCAATCCCAGGGATGTTTTGGAGTTCCACTGTGCTGCAGATGACTCCAGTTAAAGCCTTAGAGTTCTCCAAAGAGGCAAAAACCTCTTCCACCTCCCTGACACCACCTTGCAGCCTGCACCAACCTCACGTGGACACCTGCTGAAATCTGGCAATTATCAAACCTGTCTGGCTGGATTTTTGCCTCTCTTATCTGAGGCCTCCCTGATTGCCTTTCCCCTTCAGTCTCAAAGACCTTTCCACAAAAATACACAGGAGGGCAGCAGGTATTAACCTGTAACTCCACTTCAGGAAAAGGAACCAAGACAAGTGTCACGATGGCATGGAAGGGTTTTTAAACATACTGCAGAGTTAAGCAAAGTGAGCCAGCAGCATGGAAGGAAAAAAAAATCAAATTAAAAGTACACTTATTTTGAAGTTTATGGTTTATTTCTGCTCAGAGTAGGTTCCAGATAAACACACTAAATTGCAATGAAAGAAACAAAAGCTCACAATCCCAAGGTTGAGAGAAGCACCTTCACACTGAGTCTGTGGGATGGTCTTAGTGCACCCAGGGGTTTGGCAGAGATGTTCTTTCATCTGTTAATGCATTTATTTCTGTGGAAGGCACAGCTGGCTCCTCCCTAGAAGGACTAGGATCTATATCAGCACAAGTAAACCCTTGATATGAATTTCTCTACCTTCATTCCAGCCTCACCAGTTAGGGAAGTATGGATTTGCACAACTGCAAGGTGAATTTTGGAGAGGTTTATAAAACTTCATGTAGAGGGGATACCAGGTAACTGTACTCTTTCTCCCCTCTGTAAGGCACTAAGATATACCTCTGGAAGCCACAGTTACCTGTGTGGACTGAAGGCTCTGCCCTTAAATCTGCTAATGGAGCCACTGAAGATATTTAGTCAAAAATTCTTTTCAGGCCAGCTTTCCATAGTATTAAAAAAAAATAATCTTGTATTTTGCTGTGTGTTCTTGTTTTAGCACCACTGAGATGATCTTAAAGCAAATGACAGTTTCACCCTCCTGGCACAGACAAGGTGAACCATGCTCAAATTAAGCCACTAGCAAAGAAAGGGTGGATTAACAGCACCTGAGCAAGAACAATCAAAGAGATTCACCCACCAGTTTAAAGGCTCTTGCTGGGGCTGCTTGGGAATTAGTTTCTTCCAAGTATTTCTCCCATGAGAAGGCTTTGGAGTCCCTGTGTCCTGAAAAAACAGAGAATTAACATTTCTGTAAGAAACTCCCCACATTTACTGTTACAAGCAGCAAAAAGGCAGCTCTGTGACACTGTACTTAGTACTTACAATGGATGGTGCTGGAAAGTGGCCTGTTTGCTCCTACCCACCACCTCCAGCACCCAGAGGAGCTCCACCAGTTCCCCAGTTTTACACTGGGCTTGAACCCTGGTGAGTTCATTTCTGCACAGCTTAATCAGTTCTTATTCTCTAGAGAAAACTCCAATTATGAGCTAGTCAGAGGATTCTGTGATGTGCAATGGTATCACTAAATTAATTTCATGTTTTATTAACTACTCTATGTGTGAGTGCCTCTAAGATTGTAGAACCTTCTTCTTTCCTGCTGTCTGCTCACCCAGGCTGAGTAAATCCAGCAGCCTGGAGAGAAAAGGCTCCATGGGTGTGCTGCTCTAACAACAAGTGGGATGTCTCCCCCTGGCAATTACATTTAAGAAACTTCTACTTTTTTCCTATTTCAGTAATTTTTACCCCCAGGACGGGTTTCTTTTGGCAGGAGGGTGACAGTGACTAAATGCAGAGCACAGTCTGCAAACTGCTGCATTTCAGTCCCTCAGCACAGAGACCAGAACTGGCTGCAGGTATTGTGGGGGGCACAGGAACACCTGATGTGAGCAGAGAACTGCAGAGCCCAGCCCTGCTGAAGCTTCCAGGAGCAGGGACAGATGTGGTGCTGTTGAGAGGGAATGTTCATAACCCCATCTACATGTACAGTGAAGACACTGAGGCCAATTCCACCCATGCAGAGGGATCAGGCAGTGCCTCCTGCTCCACTGAGCTTGGAACACAGCAAATACAGGAATTCTTCTCCAGGGCTGTCAGTCTGACAAATGTCAGGCTAAATTTTTTAATGTTTGCTATTTTAAAAGGTGAATGAGCACTTCCAGGGCCTGAAAACAACACTGGTTTCCCTGTACGTTCTGTCCTCTCTTATTTGCCAACATTCTCTCCATTTACCAAATTCCAGTCCAGCAGAAAGAGATGTGGATTCAGTTACTCCTTCATTTCCAGAAATTCCATCTAGGAAATCATTAGAGCATGGTGCTAACAATGTCAAGGCCATCATTCAATCCCTGTATGGGCCAACTTAAGGGTTGGACTCAATGACTTTTGTGGGTCCTTCCAACACAGAGTATTCTATGATTTCCAGAAATTCCATCTAGGAAATCATTGTACAGATCCCTTTTTCTCCCGGTTCACCTTGAAGGAAATGCTGGAAATCCTTCTCACTTTTTCCCTTCTAAAATCAAGTTCAATTATAAATTACCAAACTATGTTCCATTTCTTCAAAGAACTATGAAAAATATAAATCACATTGGCAAAAAGTAGGAACAATAATATCATTCAGGCAGTAAAGAGTTCTGAAGTGAACCTGGAACTTGCAAATATGTAATTATGTGAAGATACAGTTTGCAGGTTTTTTGGCTGAGGCAGGGAGTAAGTCTCACTTGTAACCTACCAGGTGGTGTTGTCAGTGGGGTTCCAGTTTCTTGGCAGTAGCCTACAGGACGGATATATGGGCTGCTCGTTTCACACCTGAATCAAAGAGGGAAAGTTGGCACCAGTCAGATGGAAAGCAAAAAGAAAGGCAGGATTTCAAATGCTGTCTGATAGGCCTTTGCTGGGTGAGCAGATGCTTTCAGTGGGTGTGATCACGGTGTGGAAGACAAGCACTGCCTTGTTAGAATGTGAAACACTGGGTTTTCAAGGCATTCAAGCTGTTTCAAAAGAAAGGGAAATAAAAAGTAAATCTTGCAATGGTTTGGTTGGAAGGGATCTTGAAGTCCATCCTGTTCTGCCATGGACAGAACTTTCCACTGTTCCAAGGTGCTCCAAGCCCCAATGTCCAACCTGGCCTTGGCACTTCCAGGGATCCAGGGGCAGCCACAGCTTCTCTGGGCACCCTGTGCCAGGGCCTCCCTACCCTCCCCGGGAACAATCCCACCTATCTCTCTGCTGTCTAGCAGTGGGAAGCCATTCCCCTTGTCCTGTCCCTCTGTTCCTTGTCCAAAGGCCACTTCCAGCTCTCCTGGGGCCCCTTCAGGCACCACAAGGAGTTTTCTTACCTCCAATGGTTCCCAGAGAGCTCAGCAGTGGGAAGCCAGTTCTGCACTGAGCTGTCCAGCACCCAAACAGGAAGGAAACTACTGGGCAACTGGCTCTTTGTGAAAACCCCAAGCAATTATTCACATGCCAGACAACTGAGGCAAGATCCCAACTTTAGGGCCTGCATTTAAAACAAAGCCAGTGGACCTGCAGACATGTATCAGAAATGGAATCTTTTACCAGTAGTCATAGCTCTCATCCCAGTTATCAAAATGGATCAGCAGCCGGTTTTCCACCATGTCTGTGATGGTGGCGACACAAACCAGCGATGGGTTCTTCTTGTCCACTGCCTCCAGTTTCATTCCCAGACGAAACCCAGAAGGTGTGACAGGCTGAGGAACAGGACACCACAAAAGGGAAATCAGCTATATACTTGGTCAAGCCATTGAAATCCCCCTTATAAAGTTCTTTGACCCCAAAACCCACAGACCAAAACACTACAGTGACTACCAAGAGGTTTACAGATACAATTTTCATGAGTTCTGGCAATGACTGTTACTACTACTAAAAAAGAGCTAATGTGGCTCAAAAAACAGCATTTCCAGGTACATCCACCACTGCTGACTCCCAGGTAGTGATTTGCTGAGGATAACGGGCATTGCACATCCTGTTTTAATGTTGGAAAAATTAGGAGAGCCTCCAAGGAGATGAAGTGACTGTGTGGGAAGCAGGGCAGAGCCAAGCCCTGATCCTACTGGAGTCAGTGACTGTCCATCACGAGCCTGTGGGCTTTGTGTCACCCCAGTCACATGAAATGGGATGGAGGACTCCACAGGAACTGAGGTTAACAACCACTGCAAAAGCACCAATGGGGAAGGATGAAAAATGCTCAAGATCCACAGATCCATAATGAATCCCTTGGCACAAATGAGCATGCTGTTGGAAACCAGGAATTATTTTGGAAATGATTAAACTAGAGGAAAGTGACACAAATATCTCAACTGTAGGGGCACAGTAAAACAGACGGTTGTAATATATTTAATAAATGTTCAGTAAATCTTTTCCTCCAGCATTAAGGAGGAAGGGAAACACAAATTCTTTCTCTGGAAAGTCAGTGACCAGGGAAAGGAAGAAAAATTGTACTAGTTTTCCTTCTTAAAATAAAACACAGCAGGAAATAGCTTGCATCTGATTGTACCGTGGTTGAACCTCTCACATGAGCATATTAAAACCACATAAAAATTGTGGTCAAAACTCACTTAGCACCAGACCTATTGAAACCCCTTCTATTCCATATCATCACTTACACTGCTGAGGTTCTTAAAAAGGCTTTTTGGAGCTGCTTGAGCTTTGCAGTTTTTCAGATAGGAAGTCCAATTAAATTCTCCCTCCTTGAAACCTAGGAAGAGAGAAAAAAAGATTGCTTTACATGGCCCTGGTACATTCTGGTGGATTTTTCAGAAATGGAAATTACCTGGAAAGAATATGAACTTTGCATGATAACTGCCTTGCTATGATCTCCAGAGGCTGTGCATTTCAGCTAAACCAGCTCTCTCTTTTTCAGCATAATGGCCAATCATTAATCTTAACCTTCAAATGTTTCTAGGAAATCGAATCCAGGAAAGAACCGAATGCAGGAAAGAAGGAAGTTCTGAAGCACAGAGACATCCAAGCCAGAGTTTAACACTGTAACTAACAACGTCAGTCTTTGGGAATATCACTGTGAAGATATTTTGCTCTTTTGTGAATCACTGTGTTAGTTAAACCTCTTCCCTTTAGCCCTTCAGATTGAGTTCCATGATGAAGTTACACTAAAAATGAAACATGCAGAGCCAGGACATCTAGTTCTTAGTAGAATTCATTTTCTGTCATACCTTTAGGAGGGAGCAGCTTATGGCTTGTTTTTTCACACCAGCCCACAGGATGAATGTCTGGGGAATCAGCATTAGCCCAGAAGTCGTAGCACTCTGGGTAACCATCGAAGTGCAGTCGCATCCTGTACCCCTGGACCTACAGTGAGAGAAGCTCTGGTTATCACCAAGGGTCACAAAGGAGAAAGAAAGTCACTAATAAAACCCTCCTTCACATATGCACTTACAGAGAAAGTAACTTAGGATCTCATTTATTTCTCAGAAACTCTAGTTGTATTTTAACTCATTTGCTCTCCCTGTTTCCATGCTCCTCTTTCCCCACTTCAGAGAGCTGGAAATAGAACTGGCCAGTGGAACCTCCTTGAGTTCCTGCTCCATTCCTGGGGTACAAAAGCAGTCCCAGAACTTTTATGCCTATACCAGATCACCCCAGATTTCACATAACTGAAGCTGCATAAAAGCATTCTGACTTGTTTATATTTACTAAGTCTTAGGGCCTCATTAGGGCATTATTCTTTTTCATACTTGTCCACTACAGGCAATTAACAGGTTTGCTATTCTTAGTTACAAGTGCAAAAATCTGCCTGTAGGATTTCAGGCAAAGACCCTTAATCACATAACATCATTCATTCAGAGTCACCTTGAACTCCTACCATTAATTAACTAACTGAAGTACTATTACTCTTCTGTTTCTTCTTTTTATTAAAAAAACAACTCTCTAGATGTACATGGGACTTTTGGAAACAAAGACAAGAAAAGCAACTACCTCAGCCACTGTGAGAACACAGAATTGAGAAGGGTGTTCAGGATCCACCCCTTCCAGTTTCATTCCAACTTTAAATCCATTTCGGCCTTGTGGGAATGTTTGATACTGTGGGGGCAAGAAACATTTGTCTTTAATTCCTAAAGACAAAATCTATTGTAGAGCAGTCATAACATACTTAAGGCTTCAAATTTTTATATTTCAGGCTTCAAATGTTCAACTTTGAGAAGCAAATCTCACCCCAAGTGACTGTGGCTCCAACAGACAGGTGCAGGCTCAGGGATCAGTAACAGCACCCGCCCCATAATTCACATTTACTCGTTATTCTAATTAATCTCTCAAAAACACTGAACTGTTGCACTTAGCTATGAACACATCTTTGAGCTCACAGAAGTGAGCTCTTCTCAAACACAAAAGAATACCCTTCCCAGTTCAATGCAGAAGCAAAGGGCTGGGAAAGCTACAATCACTGAGTCAGTTCAGACTCTCCCCCAAAGGTAACTTGTCATCTTCAAATGGTGAAAGGGACAAGGCAGGCTTGATCTGCAGCCCAGTTTTACAGTTATTCCAGAAAGAATTTGTTCTTTTCTTTTACCTGCAGTCTTAATCCAAGTGAAACAGTTGAAACACAGTAAAAGTTTAAAAGCACCCTGAACTGGGATTGCAAATGATCCAGCACAAGACTGGACCTTCCTTTTAAGATCCCTCTGGAAGAACCAACAGCCCTGGGCTCTGAAGGGCTCACTGGGAGCTGCACATTGAACTGAGTGCAGAGGAGCTTCAGCAAGGCTGAATTCAGCCTCTGGCCCCTCCATGTGACTGACACAACGCTCACCTCCCTCCCAGCACTCACAGAGTGAACCCACCCCACTGCTGAACCAGCCAGGCTCCCACAGGAACAGCCTGGAGGGCTCTGTACAACCACACAGGACATGGGACACACATCAGACTGTCCCTCTCCAGCCCTCCTGGGAAGCTTCCCAACAGCCCATTAGCCCAGAGCAGAGCAGATCCAAACAGCTGCTGCTTATTTGTGAGATTCAACCAGCATTTTTTACACCCTGGTTTGGGACGAGACTCCCAAGGCAAATGCCTGTTTCCCTGGGCAGAAAACAAACATTTACCACCCACTTGAACCAAACCAACTCTGAAATACATGTGCTGGCTTAAGGGTGATCTCCAGTCCCACCCCCACCAAGCCAGCAATCCTGTGACTGCCAGCAATCCTGTGATGCTACCCAAGAGAAACAGCAAGAGAGTAAAAAAAGCTGCCAACCTCTCTGAAGAGCTTTTGGGGAGCAGCTGGCATCTGTTCCTCTTCCAAGTAGGAAGACCAGTTCCATACCTTCTTCTTTCCAGGAAGCACTAATTAACCAAAAACAATGAGAAAATGAACGTTTCTTTCTGAAGCCTCCTGCTCTGCTTCTCCTCCCATGTTTGCTGTGGCACCCCAGAAGAGGCAGTGTTACTCAATTTTTGAGGAAAGGTAGAAATTCCAGCAATAGGAAAACTGTGCTCATTCCTCAAGAAATGAACATTTATTGTATCACAGGTCAAATGAACTGTGGCACCCGGATTGCTGGCAAGCTACCCATGGAAAGGTGCCATGGGAAATTCTGGACAAGACAGAATAACTTAAAATTGTGAGAATTAATTCCTCCTGCTGACATTTCACAGAAGAATAAGGGGTTAAATATAAACTAACAGGCAGCACAGAGAGGCATATAATTACAGCTAAAATAAGCCTAAAAAAAAAGAAAAAGAAAAACTGATTTTTTTGCTCAGTTCACAATATTTTTTTCAACATATACACATATATATTTATAACCTCCTAATAACACAATGCATCTACTAGAGAGGCAGCTCCCAGATGATGGAAACAACTTGGATTTGTTCTAGTAGAACCACAGTCATACACACAGAAAGTTACATTCTAAATGTATATTAAAACTCCCCCTCTGGTTACATACTGACTGATTTATGATACATTTAACTCATAGTCTACAATAAATCACATTGTTTACTATTTATTTTTTACTTAGCACTGTAGGCTGTGTCAATGGAAAAAAGATTCTTATTGTCTTCAGTGAGCTCTGGATGAAGCTGACTCCTTCCAGATCCTTATCCTGTGCCCATCATGCAGGCAAATCCAGGATATTCCTGCTAATACACCTCTGGAGCTGACTGTGGTAAGAGGGTTATGTACCTAATAAGCTGTTCTGAGTGTGAAATGAGCTCTCCTGTCCTTTCCTCTTCTGTTTATTATTATTCACTTCATAATAGTTACTAAAAAAAAATTCTATAAACATTAAAGAAAAGAGACTATGAGCTTAGCTCACCTTGTTTTATTGGTTTAGTGTTTCTGCGGCTTTTCATATTATTTGATTTATTCTTCTCCTAGACACAGATACGTTAAAAAGAAGTTTAGCAAGATTGTTTTGCCCTCCCTCTGATCATGTCACAATGCAGGTACAACATGGATGTAACAGGTAAAAGGACTATTAGCCAGCATTGCTGCCTCTTGAACAACCCTGAAAGAACATCAGGAGGGAATGTTACACAGATAATGCTGATCTTGGTATCCCAAAGCGCTTTACAAGTTATTTAATATATGCTACTGAAGTTCATTTAAATGTGGCTGCTAAAGAGCAGCACAGGACCAAAATCTCCATTACAATACAGAGGATTTGCTTTCTGCAATGCAGGATTTGCTGCTCATATCAGCAGCCTTACTGGAACACTCCTTTTCCTTTTCCCTTTCTTACGTCCATCTATGCCAGGGAATGGATACAGGGGAAAAAAGGGAATTTATGAAGCCCTGAAGGAAGCAGAAGCTTCAAATAACTCCTGTCATAGATGAGCACCCCAGACAATGTGTCACACTTCAAACCCAACCATCATTCCCATTTCTTCTGTGTGTTTGCAAACTCAGGTTTGATTCCTCCCAGGCTGTCATTTGTCAGAGCAAACCAAAACCAGGCAAAATGTGCCATACAAAGCTGCCTGCAAAACATTCCCCAAAAGGGACAGGGGGGCATCTTCTAATGAGGATGAGGAGAAGGGGGAAGAGAGAGACTGCAAGGACTACTGAAAACATCCATCCCTTAAAACATCTCCCCCACATCCCAGCAAAAAGCTGAGCAAGATGATGAGTTAAACTGCTCATCACAGCAGAGGCTGCAGCTTTATTGCCCACAAACACCTACCTACTGCCATACACAACCCTGCACTGTGTGAATAAAGATAAAACGTCTCAGAGAGTCACTGAGGGGCAGGAGCAGAGCACAGGGGGGCACAAAGGGCCTCGGGAGGGAGGTAGGGGCTGCAGGAAACTGAAGGAAGATCAGCTCCAGACTGAGGTACTGCTGTTTATGCACCATTAATACAGGTTCCTGGTGCTGCAGTGACAGTACGTGCAAGTATGTAATGAAACCCAAACAAACCCTGTGGTTTGACACTGATCTTCAATATCACACAACAGTATTTGAGTGTAGTTACTCTAGAGATGTGGTGTTATTACTGTGAACTCCCGACTTTCACTTCACCTGAGCTATTCATTCACCCCCATGACTCCTCAGAACGGATATTCCCACCACTGATGTAAATCAGGATCAGATCCAGAGCATTCCCTGGAACAACCTCCCTCAGCCCAGTCTGCACTGCACAAGGAATTCTGAGACAATGCCCTTGCTTTTCACAGCTCTCTTTAAAGGAAGTACATGCAGCCTCATTTACCTCATCCTCATATGCATTTTCCTCCTCATCCTCTGAATCCAGAGGCAATCTTCTCTTCCTACGGAGACGTCTGACAGGTCTGCCAGCCTCAGTCACCTGACAGCCACTGCTGGTAGTAAGATTTCCATTATTTCCCGTTTCTGCAATCATCTGGAATGTCTCTGATATCATTAAATATCCAAAATTAAAAACATTATCAAATTAAAAGTGCAACATTATTCCTGCAGTATTCCCAGTGTCTCTGAACCTCTTGGACGTACAAAGCTCTCAGGAGGCCTGGGCTGAGGACCTGAAGAAATGAAAGATGTCTGCAGGTTTTCCTGGATATAGAGCTGCAACACTTGGTCTGACAGGTTCATTCTACTCACAGCAACATCATGTTCCCTTTAAATGCTTTCAAACAAAAAATGGGAAAAATCTGGGATTTCTGTACCTCTCCCTGTGCTGCTGGGAGCCCGTTTGAGTACAAATCTTTCCATTCTCAAAGCAATCCATTTGTTCACAGGTAAGGGAATCAGAGCAGGGCACGGCTTGTCTGGGCACTGCAGAAGTAAAGAAAAAGACAACTATTAAATTAAAATGCTAAAACACCTTTCAGGCAATGAGTTCTGTCAAAGTCCTTAACCAGCATTCATTAACTGACACTCAGTATTCCATTGTGAGGGAAGTAACTATCACATGTGTTCTGCCACACCACCTCAGTAGAGAAAATCTGCTTTTATTTGTAATGTTTTAATTTTGGAGCACTGGTCTCCAATAGTACTCTCAGGCACATCTTGGTTGACTTGATGATCTTAAAGGTCTTTTCCAACCTTAATGACTGTGATACTGTCTGTGAGGGAGCTCTGCTGAAACAGTTTCCTTTTCACCAAAGGAAACTGGTGATTTACAAAGTAAGTGATGCTGAACAGCCTGAAAGGCTGACCCTGGGGAAGAGTAACCCACGTTTCAGCAGTTTGTGGAGAACTCTTGCCCTGGGATGGACTCACTTTGATAAGTTAATGAAAAATTGTCTCCCACAAGAAGAATTCCCTGCTGGAGCAGGGAAGGACTGTGACTCCTCTCCCAGAGCAGCTACAGAAACAACCTGTGATGAACTGACCATAATCCCCATCCTCATCTCCCTGTGCCACTAAGGGAAGGAGGGAGAGCTGGGAAGGAAGGAGGGCTTTGATACCCATCCCTGCTCCAGCACAGCCCTCACACACACAGCCTGTCCTGCTAAGGACATCACAGGAAATCCAGATGCAGAACTAGAAAACCCATCCAGACACACATAGGGCAGCTTTGGAAAAGGAATGATATGTGGCAGACTTCAGAGACTCATCCTCGGAGCTTAAAACACAGGCCACAGAGGAACATTTTATTGGTCCAGATAAAATTATTAAAGTGTGTTAAACAGTGTCACTGTGCATCTTTTATAACTGCTGGGAAGGAAATGCAACCAAGCATCAAAAAAACCCCCAAAAAACCCAAACACAAAAAACCAAAAAAAAAAAAACCACCTTTCTGATGAGCAAATAGCTGCAAAGATTTTCACTCCTTGATCTTCTTTACTGTATATATTATGGATTTACTGAGCTCCAGAATGAAAGAGGCAAGTAAGTCAAAGATCTAAAAATCTAAAAACTATAAAAGCTAAAACCTAAGGCATCAGTTGTATTTGCAAGCTCTGCTCCAAAGCTTTTATTCCAAGCACTTAATTAGTCTGAGATCTTCTCTCAGTCATTTGCACTTCACTGAAACCTCAGTCTGAAAGCATTTGCTTCACTCTGAAACAGAGCTACTCGTTGAGTAGAGAAGCCCCCCATCTTCTACTCCTGTGTGCTTCCTGGCCTCAGGATCCTGCCTACAGCACCCTATCAAAACTTCATCCCAAATGTTCTTCCCTCTCTTTATCCAAAGCTTGTATTCCTTAAAGCTTTAAAGATGCTGGACTTGCTTCTGAAAGGCTCACGTCCTTCTCTGCAGCCCCAAGGAGACAGAGCATCATTTTCACTTCAACACAAAGAGAAACATCTCATTCTGAAGAAATGCTAATTCTAAGTGGACTCAGCTTCCTGCAGGATTCCGTCCAGTTCACTTCCCTCAAACACTTCAGGAGCAGCAGCATGCCAGCACAGATTCCAGGGGCCGAGGCTGAGGGAACAGCTCAGTGCCATGGCAGAAGGTCAGTGGAAGGAGATCTCCAATCTCCAAGCACTGTTCCAAACAGAATTCCTGTGCCCAGGAGCTGGGGAGGGGCCCCTGGCACTGCAGGAGCAGAGGTCTCCAGGGCAGTGATACTCCTGCACACAAGGGAACAGTTCTGGTTCTGCCCAAACCGCTGCAGACAGAGGCTGGGGCTCCCTCCTGCAATAATCTCACAATGCACCTGCAGCCAGGTGAGCTGGGAAAGCCCAACCCTAAGCCCAGAACACATAAATTTGTGTTAGAAAAACAAGAAGCATCTTTACTAACAGTCTCTCATAAGAGGGTGATGCCTGGCTGATCATGGGGGGCAACCCACAGCTCTAGTCCTCATTCCTAAGTTCTGGAAATGCAGAATTTACTATCAGGACTGTATCTACCTTTGTACAATGGAGCTCAATAGAGCAGGTTTACTAATATGAAATCCACACAGACTCTCCAGAAATAATCTGTCCTTCCAGAGATGTTCTTGAATGGTATCAAGGAAAACTGTATTTTGAGCATGCAAGAACTGGAATATAACAGGAAAAGAGAGGGGGGAAGAAAGATTAAAGAGAAAAAAAAATAAAATTTGGCATCTTAAGGAAAAAGCAGCTCTCTGGGCAGCCAGTTATTGTATTCCAGCTGAACATTCCAACCAGACCCACTAACCAAGGGCTCTCACACTTGATCATCTAATATAAAACCACACATTACTATTTAGTGTCTTTCGGTCTAATAAATAATGTGGTGCTTTGTTGGTTCTCTGCTATTAGGAGGAATCAATAAAAGTGAAGCTGTTTCTGCAAGGGAATGTTACTGCTGGGTAAGGAGCAGAAGTGTCATGAATCGAATGCAGGGCAAAATTACACCACTGCAAAATAACCCAAAGGAGTCCATGGACCAATTCCATGTTTTATGGGAGTGTAGACCACTGATCTCAGAACACTCCAAGCATGAAGGTTTATCCACATCTGCAGGCAGAATTGTTTCCTCATAGCTTAAGGTCCTTCCCAGTCCTTCCCCACTGCTCAAAGGGAGGAGGAGGAGGAAAAGGAAGATTATCAACACTGGTCCAATGTCGGGGGCCTGATTCTGAATGCCTGATGTAATAACAACAACTTGATTTTTCAGAGCTCTCAAGTTCCTTCAGCTCCAATTTATTTCACTTGAAATTGATCTTTTCCTTCCCAGGACTCAGAACTCACAGCCCTGAAGGCAACTCTGTCTGTGTTCAGCACCAAGGAACAGAACAGCTGAAGGCAATTCGCAAATGTCAACAGCCACGCCCCCTCCTCTAACACAGAATTCCAGGTTTGTGACTCTCAGACCTTGCTTTGATTCATCAGAGCCCTGTTTGCCCCCGAACTCCACTCTTGACCTGAAGCCTTCCAGGTGCTCAGCTTTCTACCTGCAGGTTCAGTGAGAGCAAAATTCAGCCAAAGGCAGACCCATGGACCTCATGCAGGGTAACACAGGACACTCCAGCATTCCTGCAGCTCCAATTCCAGCACCACCATGGCTCTTTATTATTTTAATTGTGCCAAAAGCAGGACAGACGTTTGCAAATGGCAACAGCAAATATCTCTGAGCAGCACGGGATAATCTCTGTAGGAGTTCCCCAGGTTCCAGTAGTTTATCTGAAAATCTGCAGCCAGTGTCCATATTTAGGGTCACAGAACACATCCACAGCCCCACGGCTGCAGGGAGAGGCAGGAATTGGATTAAATGAGCCTTGTGTTGGGTGGTATTGAATGTATTAACATTTCTAACAGACTTGTACATCTACAAACATTTGTTTGTAGCAAACATTTGGTTGCCAGTTTCAACAAGGGCAAACCCATCCATTTTAGATTTTATTCTTTGCAATCAGGCTTTAAAAATAAAGAAGCCCAAGCTTTACATAGCTCCCTCTGCGAGAAGGAGTTTGGAAGTTACTTGGACAGAAGAATTTACTTCAAACTGGACCAGGAAAACAGGCAAAAATCGCAATGCAGAAAATAATACTGAACTTAACCAGAGAAGACACAATAAAATATTTGTTCTTTCTCATCTTTGCATTTTATAAATCCAGTAAAACCCACAGAAAAATATAATACAGAAATTGCTTTTCTCATAATGCTCCCTATCAGTAAAATCTACAATAAAATCAGGACAATCCAATAAAAGGAAGAAAACAGAGCAATTAAAAAGAGAGTAGAAACTAACATGAGACATTTTGAGGAACCATAGTCAGGCTCGAACATTCCTCATTTGTCCCAATTTGTGATTTCTTTTCATCTTTAGCATTTTAAGTCTCAAAAATACTAAGGCAAAAGAAGATACTGCAAAACTGAGATGAGTCATTCAGTTCCAAGTTGCAGATTCAGATTTATGAAATGATAAATGATTGCCAGGCTGGCAGAGATAATGGAGCCTAATTAAAACACTTCCACCTCTATGCTTTATCTTTAGACAGGGAATCCACAGTAAGAGGTCAGAAATACTCAGGTTTTGATCTAATTTCTGACCCTGAAACAGTGTAGGCTTGGGAAAGCACCTCATTGTTACTGTAGAAAACCAGCTTTGGCTTTTAGCATCCACCCTACCTTCGTTAGGAGACCAAAAATAAAAAAACAGGAAGAAAAAAGGGTAGAAGTTCACACAAAGTGAGTGTGAAGGCTAAATGGGTGGATAGGGGTTCACCCTACTTCTATAAACACCATCAGACTTGATGGAAAGAGAAACATTTCAACAGAAATCCCATTTCAAGTGCTGCCAGGATCATTTCCAATGACATGAGGATTTCAGTGTCTTTCTCTGATGAGGAATGCCATGGTGCAATAAACCCAAAGACTGTAAATCAAGTAATAGCATGAAGTTTGCAGCACTGGCTAAGCTTCCATGGATGAGGAGGCAAAATCCCGTTCAAGAGGCAGCTGGCATTAAGAGAACCATCTGACACTGTGCTGTCCTGGGAATAACTGATTTAGAAATCACCTTTCTGCCCTGAAACAGGGCAGGAGCTGAGCAAAGCAGCTCCTCTCACTCAGTGTGAGCTGGCTCTGAGAGCTCTGTGCATCCCCTGTCTCCTGGGAGCTCTGCAGCGGTGTCTGACACCTGACGTGTGACATCTGCCAGGCTCTCCTGTGCCATCACTGAGAAACAGAGCTGCAGTTTAAACAGAAACACACAAACCTCACCACGACTCCTTGCAGCACAGCTAAACTGGTCTCAGAACTGCTTAGTGCACTTAGGAGCTCAGACACAACCAGCTCGCCTGTTCTTTGCTGTGATGGTGACAGATGATGCTATACTCACCCGTCAAAGCCTGTTACTCACCTCAGGCAAGTAATATTTTGCAAGACTGAACTAATACCATTACCAAATAAACCCCAGCCTCATCTCCAGCAACCTCATCAGTCAAGGACTGAAATGAACCTTCAGAGCCTGCAATGGAATTGTACCAACACCTCAAGAGAAAGTGTCAGTAGCCACCAGCAAGCATTTAACAGCATGAAGAGACTGTCTATGACAGTGAAAGGAAGAAAAGACAAAATTCAGAATTGAGGAATTCCAAGCTCCACCCACTGCGCTTCCTACCAATTTTTGTTTTCCATGAAGAAGGAAAAATTGTAACTACAAATCAAGGAAAACACTGCTCTGAAAGATTTTACCAAATAAAGGGTCCAGGAAGGGAGAGGAATGCTTTGGCTGCTATGGAGGAGAAGCACTTTTTGTGTAGATTCTGCCACAGGACCACAAGATGAAGCACTTGGGTTTTCAGGAGTATGTCCCGCTCATTTGTTCAACAGAGCCCTTCAAAGTTTTCCCTAAGCACACAATAACACACGGATTATGGCAGGTGCTATTGCACTGGGAGACAAATAAACAGCACCATGGCAATGTGACCTCGGTCAGCTCATGGAATCACATAACAAAATTGTGAGTTTATTCTAAACCATCCTAGAACGAAGCCCAAAGCACCACTGGAGCCTGTGAGCTGCTCATCTTGGTTTGGTGACACAGTTGTGTCAAACACACACACACACACACACACACGTATCTATTTCAGCAGTCAAAAGAAAAGCACTGGCACTGGCTGTGGCTGCTGAATGTGTGCCCATTCCACATCCAGCCCCTCTCCCTGCCAATGCCAGCTGGCATTCCAGCATTTCCACAGAGCACATGGATCAGCACACCTGACAGTGCTGCCTCACATCGAGTCTGACTGTCCCCCTGTGCCATCACAGCCACCCTGCTGCCTGTCTCTGGAGGTTTATGTGACACCATGCTGGCCATGTGGCAGCAGCTCCTCTCTCCTGTCCTTATGGGCACTCCATGCCATGCTGGACAGCATTTCTGACCTATTCCAAACAGACTGGGAGGGACGCAAAAAAGGCACAAAACCTTATTCCATGCCCACAGAGTTAAAGATTTCTGTTCCTTTATGGAAAGAGAGGAGCAGAAACAAAGTGTGCTTCCAGTTTTACGGCTTTCACTAAGAGCCTTTGGTGCTGAGCTGCTTTCCCCAATTCTCACCTCCTCCTGCTTGGGAAGACCAGTGGCTGTGGGGAGGGCACCTGCACAAACCTCACACTCACAGGGCTCAGCTGGAGCCCCAGGAATGTCTCCCCCAGACCTGAAACCACAGAGCTGCTAATCCCAGTCCCTGGGAATCACTTGTAACCACTGTAACACTTACACACACTCCTAAACATCACGTGGCATCACACAGGAATTACACACCTTAAAAACATTCATGCTCTGCAGGTGTGACCCAAAGCAGAATTAGAGAATCCTGGAATGGTTTGGGATCAGAAGGGACCTTAAATCCCGTCCAGTCCCACCCCCTGTCATGGGCAGGAACACCTTCCACTATCCCAGGAGGCTCCAAGCTCCATCCAGCCTGGCCTTGGACACCTCCAGGGATCCAGGGGCAGCCACAGCTTCCCTGGGAAACTTGTGCCAGGGCCTCCCCACCCTTACAGAGAATTCCTTCCTAATATCTGATCTAACCCTGCCTCTGTCGGTGTGAAGCCATTCCCGCTTCCAGGCCCTTGTAAATAATCTTTCTCCATCTTTCCTGTTGGTTCCCTTTAGGCACCAGAAAGCTGCAATTAGGTCACCTTGAAGCCTTCTCCTCTCCAGGCTGAACAATCTCAAATCTCTCAGCCTTTCAAGAAGTTTAAAAGCTACAGTATAAATAGGGTTGTCAAAACAAACCCTGTGTGATTCATGAATACAACCTGTCTGCTTAGCCCTACCATGCATTTATCCCATCACTTTGCTGGATTCAATCAGAAATTAAAAAAACAAAACAACAGGAGATGAGCCAAAAGATGCTAAACTTATAATAAAACACCCATTCCTTGAGGGTGAAGTATTTTACCAGTAAATGGAACCATTCTCTGGAAAATAATCTGCCAAATTCAGCAAAGCACATCTGCCCTCACACCCCACCTGTGGAGCACGGTGAGTGATGCTAATTAGGAGAAAGAGAGTTTGGTCAGATCTCTGTTGGCTTTGGCTGCTAATTGATTCCATGTGCAGGAGTGTGCAGCTGCCAGCCTTCCTTAACAAGGACTCTCTTGGTCATTTTTCCCCCAAGTCTCCAGTCTAATTTTTCATCCCACTGTGTCTTCATCTTCCCACTCGTCTGCCCATGCAGCACAATTGGAGGGCTTGAGGAAAGGCTGATATTGATTAAAAATTACAGAAAATATAGACAGAGGGAACAGTGCGTGGGGAAGAAGAACTGACAGGAATCACCTTGTTATTTCACAGAGAGACTATAAATGCCCAGAGTAACCACTGCTGTGGGTCAATCTGGTTTTGATCCAGTTTATCTACATTTTCATGATATTCAAGCTGTGCAATTCTGACAATTGAATTTAGGCCTCCAGAATACTTTCCTGCCCAGAGGTGATGCATGGACTGGCACATGGACACTCCACACCTTATCCTCTGACAACACTCAAAGTGGGACTGTAGGGACTGTCCTGTGCCAGGATTTGGATTTCATGATCCCTGTGGGTCCCTTCCAACATGATTTTATGATCTCCATCACCACCCTGAGAGAATCTGATTCCGTGTCCCAATGTCAGGCTTGCAGCACATGTGATCTCTCAAAAAACACCAGCACTCATGGAAAAGGACAAGGGGATACTTTACACTGAAGCTTCACCCTCAAATCCACACCCCTCAACACCAATGGAATATACTGTCATACCCAGAAGTATCTGCACTGCATGTTTTGCATGAAGATAGAAGTGAGATAAGGGCCAACTAGGCTTTCTCCTGCAGGTAAACCAACACAATTTTAGGCATATTTAAAGTAAGACTGCAGACACTGTTTTAAATATATTCACAATGCTACTTTCAAGAATCAGTGTAAAGCTTTGCAATTTCAGTAAGTAAAGAACTGGTGATAAAATTGCTGAGAAACCATGTGGCTGAGGCAAGGAAAACACACTCTGGGTCCTGAGGAGCCAGTGAGGCAGGAGTGTCTGCAGAGCACATCAGGCTGTGTACCCACTCACCCTCCTGCAACTTGTTCATTATGGCAATAATGAGAAGACAGAATAAACCACCTCTGGCCGAGACAAACAGAGCTGGCCCTGTACAACCTGCCCAGCTGTCCTCAGCAGCTCAAACTGGGCTTTGATTCCACCCCAGCACTCACCGGGAATTACAATTCATTTCACACACGTTCAGCTTTAATGGGATTACTTGCAGTATAAGGTGCAATCAATTTTAGGGCAAAACTAGTGCACAGAGGCTGAAAACATGCTCTGTTTTAATTGCATCTGTAATTACTTTGTAAGACTGCAATCCAGCAAACTACCCTGGGGACTCCTATTAATCATTACTACATATCTCCCATGGCCAAGAAGGAACACTCACTCAGGAAAAGACTGTTCCCATCCTCTAAAACGTATAATCTGAGTAGATTACAGATCATAAAGTGAGGAAGCAAACGGCTGATGAGACCACGTCAGATTAATTGCTGTGTAGGGAAGGAAAGTTTGAAGCACCAAGTCCCTGTATTTTGTCCTTTTTAATTGTTTTACTATATAATAAAACACAGACCAGAAAGGTCTTTTACAATTTGGCACGAAATATCAGAGCTCTTTATCCCTTAATCCCAGTTACAGGCCATTTTTTCAAATTTATCTGGGCAGTAATTGAATAAATTAAATGTTTTCATAGTATAGATCTAATCCGATTCCTTGTGGCACCAGGAGTCCATAAAAGTGTCCTAATCCCTTTTTCCTGACACCAAACATCACTCAGACGGTCCCACACCGATCCCTACCCGCAGCCGATCGATACTTTTGAAGGATTATATTTATCCCTCTATTTATCCAGCACCGACTTCCCCTCCCAAAATCCCCAGTCCATTAGTTCTGCACTTTGAATTTGCTGCCAGAAAGTTTGATGTTTTTTTGTTTTTCCCGTCATGTAAAATCTCTGTTTTCAAACCTCAATCTTTCCAGTTTTGGGGAAGTCTCCAAGAACTGTTTCTACTGCACTGGATTAATGTTTGTTAATATTTTTGAGTTGTCACAGTCCCGAGGAGTTTCACCGGAGCGGGATAACCCCGATTTTCTCCACCACTTCTTGGGTCAAAATTGGGCAAATACCACCTCAGAAACGATAAATACTTTATGACCGCGCAAAGAACTTAAACCCACGCTCAGCCGGCGCCCATCGGCGGCCTCGGGCGGATTCGCCCCTTGAGGGGTTTAAAATCCCCCCGCGGGGCCCGCAGGCGCCATTTGCGCTCCGGCCCCCCCCGCCCCCCAAGATGGCGGCGGCGCCCCCGCCCGGCCCGAGCCCTCAGCCCGCCCGGCCGCCCTCACTCACCGCC
>VZTB01012127.1:10458-23200 GCA_013397245.1 Thryothorus ludovicianus | reverse complement strand
CTGGGGTATAGGGTGCTGGGTTATGGGGTACTGGGATACGGGGTACTGGCATGTGCGGTATTGGGCTATGGGGCACCAGGATACAGGGTACTGAGGTATGGGGTACTGGGATACGGGATATTGGATATGGGGTACTGGGATATAGGGTACTGGCATGTGTGGTATTGGGCTATGGGGCACCGGGATACCGGGTACTGGGATATGGGGTGCTGGGTTATGTGGCAGTGCATATGGAGTACTGGGTTACAGGGTACTGGGGCATGGGGTACTGGGGTATTGGTACTGGGATATGGGATACTGGGATATGGGGCACTGGGCTACAAGGTACTGGGGTGTACGGGGTGCTGGGATATGTGGCACTGCATATGGAGTATTGGGATACAAGGTTCTAGGGTACAGGGGTATGAGGTACTGTCATATGGGGTACTTGGATCTGGGGTATGGGTTATTGGGATATGGGGTACTGGGACAAGGGGTATTGGGATATGGGATATTGGGATACAGAGTACTGGATATGGGGTGCTGGGGCATGGGTTACTAGGCATGCAGTCCCGGATGTGTGATAGATACTTGGATATGGGGTACTTGGCATGGGCTGCTGTGATATGGGGTGCTGGTTGTGGGGTACTGGGTACTGCGATAAGGGATACTGGGTATGTGGTACTGGGATAGGGAGTACTGGGTATGGAGCACTGAGTATGGGGTACGAGGAGGACCTAAGACAGAGCTGTCACTGGGATGGGGATGCGCTGGGGTAGGGCTGGCACTGGGACATGGAAGCATGGGATGTGAATGAACTGGGATAGGGCTGGCACTGGGACATGGAAGCATGGGATGTGAATGAACTGGGACGGGACTGGCACTGGGATAGGCATGAACAGGGACAGAGCTGGCACTGGGAGGGGGCACAGCTCCACTGCCAGCACTGCTCCCTGAGCTGGCTGGGTGGAGCCTGGGCACAGCCATGGGCGTTGGGGCACGTTCATGGCTGGGATGGGGATTTGGGGAGATTTGGGAAGGGGAGCTGTAAATCGCCATTGCTGCCAGCATCCAGCAAATCGTGACCACGTCCCGCTGCCTCCCACGCCCAAGAGTAACAGTGGGTATTTCCTCCTCTTCTCTGCATTTGTTAAACTTGTTTGTCTCCTCTGTGACTGTTATTTTCCTTTGTATTTGAATTTTGGGGAAGAGATGAGGGTAGGCGTCGGGGGTTTTCCGGAGCAAAAGCGGGCCCCAAGCTGTGAGAGCTTAAATGGAATGGGATTTCAGGAAAATAATAAATTATATTTGCAATGGCTCATTTGAAATACACATCACAATATTCTTCATCCCTCGAGCGAGGCACATAAAATATCCTTTAGAATCTTTAAATTTAGTCAGAAAACAAATACATTTCTCACCTCATCTGCCACCGAGTTCCCGCTAAAAAACAAATCCTGCAGATCCTTGCAGCCAGTGTTGCAGCATTCAGTGGGACCAGGTTTACATGGATGTTGGAGCCAAAAAATTTACGAGTAATTGAACCATCCATATTTAGACTCTTAATTTGATTTTAATTGTTAGTTTTGTTGAGAGATCCCTAGTTCAGGCCTTCTTGCCCTTTTATCTTGCTGCTCTACTGATTGTTTTGCCAGAATCTGCCCAGTGCCCACCCCATGTGCATTCCTGCCTTCCCTCCTCAGAGCTCACCTCCAAAGTGCTTTTTCCTATAAGACAGGTACCCCAGCCCTAAATCAGATTTGGGGCTGTTTTTCAGTGCATTCTGGGTTGATAATTCCAGCCTAAAGCTGAGTCGTCACTTTGTATTTAATTATTCACACAGAAATGTTACTTGAGAACATTGCAGAATTATTGCTACAGACATTCCACTAACCTTCTTCTCTGGCCATGCAATATAATTATTATTGTTAATATTTAGTATTATTACCATTTCCCTGGCTTCACACCTGCTGCCAGGCAGATCTCTGCAGTTTCAGGAGAGCAAGATTGCAGGAACTGCAGGCTGGGAAAGGAAAAGCGCCCACACCAGGGAGCCACATGAGCTGTAGGTTTTGATGCAAACCCTACACTTTAATGTGAAACTGATGGCTGAGACTCACACAGTGACGTTCCTGAGACAGAAATGAACATTAAATGATGCAGCAGAGCCCAGCTGAGGCACGTGCCTGGCCCTGCCCATGGAATCACTGTCGTGGGGGCACTCCCAATGCTTCACTCTAATTATCAGCAGTAAGATGTCCCAGAATGTGCATTCCCTGGGAATTCCTGCTCCAACGCTTCAGCTCACACATGTGGTGGCTGGGAAGGATGAGTCCATCGCATGCTCTGTCCCTGCTCTGGGCAGTGAAGCACCAGTGCTCCTGCCAAGGGTGCTGTGTCCAGACCCTGCACACCCAGGAACTGCCATCGCTCCAGTTGCTCACACAGGAAGGATTTTTGGCTTTCCCTCTTACTGCATGCAGTGCCCACCTCCACCTCAGATAAGTTTCCCAAATCCCTCCCTCCAAAGGCCTGTCCTCAGGTATTCAAGGAATGGATGCTTCTCCCAAAGGGCTCACTAAAATCTGGCTTGGTGATTTGGAACAGAGTTGCCAAACAGCAGAAACTGGAGTAACTTTTTAGTCTTTGCCTAGGCTGTGTAATTTGCATATTTTCTTAAAAGTATTTTGCAGTTAATTATCCCTTATTAGCAAACATCTTGCCTTGGCCAGTTTGCTTCTGTACTAAGATTAAGCAGCAAAAAGGATTAAAAATGTCATTTTGAGAGTGTAAGACGTTAAAGCACTACATATATATTTATATATATAGGCTTTTCCTTCTGAAGAAATTAAATATAACTTCCACAGAGATTTCTCACGCTGCCATGGTAATATGACATTTGATGAAGTCTGAGCCACTCACCAAGCCCTGACCCCTCTCAAAGCGTGGGGAAATATTTTGTGTTGAAAGCAACTCTGATGATCTATTACCCCTTCATCTTTTTAATATGGCAGGACAAGTTCCAAATGATCAAATTATATGGAATTACTGCACCTATGAAGTGACTCTGCTGCAGAGCCACTGCCATCAGTTGTAAGGAGTTGGAATTGGCTAAAGGACAGTTTTAGGGGAAGCTGGAACTAACCTTTTTATTCCAGACCAAGAACTCACAAAATACATTTTGCCTTCTATTTTTCAGAATGTTGCTCGCAGGCAGAACAAGTGCTGGGGATTCTTCACTCTTCTTTCAAAGCCAATTGTGCAGAACTTGTGGGAAGTTCAGTCTGAGCAATTTGCAGATGGCCCAAGTCTAAATCTGGTGTATTATTCAGGAACACTTACACACCTACAAAACTCTTGCTAGAAGCTACCCTCCCTTCTCCCCAGGTCGCTAGGGGTGCTGGGGACATGGCACAGAACAGCTGCCACCACCCTCTGTGCTTCCAGTCCCAGAAGCACATCCTGAGCTTTTTCTTTTATGAAAGCTCCTCCCAAGCACAGGTGTTTTATTAGGAGGAAAAACTCCTGGAAAATATGCTGGAGAAATAAGTTCTTTATCTGGACTGTATTCAAGTGTTGTGCCTACACTGCATGTGAAGTGACTTTCTGAATTAAGAACCTTTTCTCTGTGAGTGACTCTCTACAAATTTAGGCTTACCTTGATCAATAGAAAATGCTGACAATACAACACAGCACCATGTAACCAAATGTCATCAAGCAAAAATAGTCTTTATTCAAATTTCATGGAAACGGGGATCACTGTACTTTGCAAGACAGGGAAAAATAAAATAAAAAAATTTAATATAAAACAAGGATAGTGTCACAATACCAGAATACGGAACTATAGTTCTTTTCCCTATAGATTACTGCAAGTACCTCTATTTTTTTTTCTTTTTGAGTGTGCTATTCACAACTTTGTAAGTCCAAAAAATATGAAACAAAAGTAGTATGAAACTTAAGACTCAGCACTTCCACTAAATGGCAGACATCAAAGGGCATCAATCGAGGGCAAAGACTGTTGAATCCGTCATACCTACCTATCAGTCATCACTGCAATCCCAAAAACCCACCAGGGCGCAGTGCTCATTCCCTGCAAGGCTCTCCCTGGAAAACAGGGCAGTCTGGGGGCTTGAGGAAGAGCCATTGGATAGAAAATGAGCGGAGCAGCCTCACATCAGAGTGTGCTGCAGGGAGAGAGCCTGCAGTTAATGACAGACAGACCATCAGGTTGTTAAAAAGACACAGCATCGACAGGGTTTCTACTTCAATCACTTGGTTACAGCTACTAAACATGTACAAAAGACTTTTCCAGCCATTCCAGGTGGGGTTGCAGCAAGGTTAGGATCTGGAGCGGGACCTTGACCGCGACCGGGAACGTGACCTAGAGGCAGACCTAGACCTGGACTTGGACCTTGGCTTTGAAACAGATTTGGACCTGGAACGAGAATCTGATTTGACATTTGGTTTGGACTTGGAAATGGACCTAGACCTGGAGCGGGACACTGCATCCTCACCTTTCGCCTCCTTCTTGTCTGACTCGGATTTGAGCTGCTCCTTTTCTTTGGAGCCTGACCTGGACCGCTCATGGCTGTCCTTCCTTCTCTTCTTGCTGCTGCCTTTGCTCTCTCGCTTGCTGCGCCTCTTGCTTTTCTCACTCTTGCTACGGCTCCGGCTTCTACTTCTGCTGTCATCCCTGCTCCTCTTCCTACTTTTCCTTTTATCCTTGCTGTGGCTCCTGCTCCTACTCTCATCCCTGCTTTTGCTCCTGCTTTTAGCCTTGCTAATGCTCTTCTCCCTGTCTTTGCTTCTACTCTTCTCCTTGCTTCTGCTCCTCACGCTCTCCCTCGCCTCTCCCCTCTCTTTACTCCCACTCCTGCTCCTGCTCTTTTCCTTGCTGTGGCTCCTGCTCTTGGCTTTCTCATCGCTGTTATGGAGAATGCCCTCAGATTTATCCTTGCTTTTGTTTCGGGATTTCTCTGCACTCCTGCTGCGGCTCCTACTTTTATCCTCTTTACTTGGAGTCCTGCTTTTCTCTTTCTGGCCTCTGCTACGGCTCTTGCTTCGACTACGGCTCTTGCTTCTGGAACGGGACACAGACCTGGAAGTGCAAAAGCAACAGACAGCTCTGCTTTAGTGTGGCAAGGGTTTGAGCAGAGCGTGCAGAGAACGGGAGGGAAGAGAGAAAGTATTCCTGCTGCAAATTTAACATGATGCTTCTCACTGAAGTGGGAGCCCTCAGTTGTCCCAAGACAAAGACACAGACATACCTGGATCTGGATCTGCTCTTGGAGCGGCTGCTACTGGCACTGCGACTCCTGCTCTTATGGGAGTGTCTGCTTCGGGAGCGAGACCTGCAACACAAGCAACCAGCTTCACGTTAGCACACGTCCATGGGGAGCTGGAGACCCCTGTGGGCAGAACCCCATGGGGCTAAAGCACCCTTCAGCAGCCAAATCTTCAGTTACACAACACAGTCACAAACTTAGAGCACCCTTCTCCCCACCTCTCTGTTGCCATGTCTGGATGTGAGCAGGGTGCTAATCTGGAAGAAAGGATGCCAGTTTATTTAAGGGATAATCACGTTCCCAATCAAATCACAGTTTGAATATGGTCAGACACTGGCATAAAGCTTTGACTTCAAATTTTGATTTTGTAAGCAAGTTCTTCTAGGAACAGTAAAGATTTGCCTGAGTTTTCTTGCAACAAATTCTACCCCAGAATGGAAAGGGGAGAACACTTGGTGCTGCTGAAGCAGGCCTTGGTCAGACAAGGAAAGCAACAAATCTCTGAGAAACAGGGAACAGGTGGAGATTTCCAAGCTAAGAAAGAACTGTTAGTCCTGGTGCTTGGAGCAGAACACAGTGTTCAAAGCTGAAGTGTTAGAAGCACCTTCTGTTTCATTCCATGGGCATGGCTCCACTGGCCACGCAGCTGCTCCCACAAGGAGCAAGGGCTGAGTTATCAGGGAAGAACAGTGACAGGTGCTCAGGGAGCAGGTCCACACATCCACCAAGGGAGACACCTCAGAACACAGCCCTCATTTGCCCTGGATACTAATATATGCTCAAAAAACTAGACCTGCTGAGAAGTCCAAACATTTCCAAGTTTTTTGGAACCCAACAGTCTGACTCTGCTCTGTGTTCATTCACTGCAGCCTGAGATACATTACAGACATACCTCGAATGGCTTCGGCTTCTGGAGTACGAGCGGCGCCGTCTTGATCCAGGTCTGTCTTCCACTAATCTAATCTTTCTGCCATTAACTTCTGTCCCGTCCAGCTTTTCAAGGGCTCTTTTCATGTCAGAATAGGATTTGAACTCAATCACACCTTCATTTTTCCTTCCTTTGTGTGCATCTGCATATGTCACTTCCCCTGCCTGACGCATATAATCCTAGGGAAGAGGACAGAATCACCATTGCCTTGAATCCAGAGCCAGGCTTCCAGCTGACCCTCCTCACTTCTGACACGATGCTCCCTGAACCTCTTCTATTCACAGGGATGTCAGCAAGGGTTTGACCCAAACAGCATCTGTAGTGCCAAATAACACGCTATGACTTCACACAGTCGGTGTGATTAGAAGCAGGTTGATAGTTTTGAGCCAAACGATAACTTAAGGTCTCCCACTTCCAAGTCTTAGATCAAATATGCTCTGGACTCTTAGGTTTCAAATTCCAGAAGTGATTAAAGAAGAAAATGCTTGCTCTCTAAATCACGTTTGCAAAAATAAACAGGAAAAGTGATAAAAGTTGAATAGG
Organism: Thryothorus ludovicianus; assembly: GCA_013397245.1. Taxonomy (NCBI): domain Eukaryota; kingdom Metazoa; phylum Chordata; class Aves; order Passeriformes; family Certhiidae; genus Thryothorus; species Thryothorus ludovicianus. The sequence continues at coordinate 16,465 of VZTB01012127.1, read as the reverse complement.
AAGAAGCAAGAAGCCCACAGAGAAGCAGACCTCCCTTCATCCTTTTCAACACAGCTCATTCTGCTGGGAAAAAAACCCCACAGAACTCCAAGCTCAATTAATTTTCCCACTTTATGCTTCTTGGCTTCTCTGTTTCTATCCCTAAATCCCTCTGTTTATCAGGGGTCTGTGCTGCCCTGCTTTGAGCAAGCTGCCAGGCCAGGGTATCTTTCAGCCCCTGTGGAACTTGGCTGGAGTGGAAAGAGGGCACACAGCTCTGGTTTGTTTTCAACCCAGCTACTCCTGTTTTAAGTACACTCAAATGAAAGCTATTCCCAAAAAAGCAGTAATGCATCCATTGGAGGATTAATCATGCCATGCTCTGCTTAGGATTTTAATACCAGAAGCAAAGACAAGCTTTGTCTTTGATGGTGTGAAGCATTAACAAGACACTGGAAGCATCTCCATACATACCTGGACTAGTGTAAAATTCAATTACAGCCAGTTTCTACTATGTCAAAGTTTGTTTAGAACAAATTTTACACATCCTTAAAAGAGAACTATAAGAGAAAGCATTCCAGTAAGAATAAGTGGATTTAACCATTGCTGCTCAATTTGATAAGGAAGCACTAATCTTTTTGCATCTACCATTGAAATCCTGCTCCCTGAATCCACCATGTGGATAATTACGATCCAACATGTCACCTCCAGAGTCCTCAGAGGTACTGTGGGCTCCACAGTGTCACTCAACACCTCCACTACTGAGAATCACCTGCCACTCCTCTGGACTTCAAAAATTAAGATTTTGGCAGATTCTGGAAGCATCCTTACCCTGAAAATCTCCTTAAAACAGCTTTAGATGGTGTGGAAATTCCTAACGGACACTAAGCAGGAACAATGCTGTTGTTTCAAACATTTGTAGCACTTTACAAGTTGATGGGTTAAATCCAAAGTGACAAGGGCAGACTCCTCCATATCTAGTGAATTCTACCTCTGGTGTGATTTGAGTCTGCTTTGACAGGGCTTAAGAGAAGAAAAAACACACCTGTACATGATAGTAGCTGGTGCTAAGGATCAAAATTATTCTCCTACTGTCCCATGCCACCAGTTCTGGAGGTGTAACTCCCAACCTCTCACAAATGGTTTTGTATATGCAAACAGACTCCCGTATTTAGGTGTGTGTTACTTCCAAAATCTACTCCCCATGGAACTGTTCAGGAATTGGAGCAAAGCAGAGCTGCACACCACTTTGCCTTGCCGAAGACATCATTTACCCTTTGTGCTCTGTAACAGAGAGAGGGTAAGGAAAGGAGCCCCATACCTTCAGATCCTGCCAACTGCAGCGGCTTGACAAATTTTCCACAATCAATCTGTATTCTGTACGGGTTGGGGGACCGTACTTATCTCTTCCGCTTCTTCTATAACCATATCCACCTTTAGGAGGTGACAAGCAGACAGCAGAGCTTCAGCCAGGGAAATGGAGCCTCGCCCTCTGCCCCATGGAACTGCTCTGCCCCAGGGGTTCCCAAAGACATCTCAGACCTCCCCTCAGGGCTAAATCCAACCCCCCTTAAGTAACACCTTACAAAGACCCAAAGCATTAAAACAGTTTTACTACAGGCTAGTAATTAAACAAGGCACAGAATTATAATTATGCTGGAATTAACATGCAATTATATTTAATACTATTTCTAAAATTATTTGAAAAAAGAAATTGAATAAAGCCAGTTGACTAATGTTACTTACATTGCTTAAAAGCTTTCTGAATATCTGACATGATAAAGCTTTTCAGGCACCTATTTCAGATTAATCTTATCTGCCTCTAACCCTTGGGCTCCTCACCACCCAGGTCTAATGGGAAAAGCTTGCAGTCGTCACATGGCTTCTTTTTTTTTTTGGTCAGCCAAGGGCCACAAAGGTCAAAGAGCCACTCATGGAAAGGTACCCCAAGGTCAGCAAATGGAACGGGCAGTCATCTTAGCCTCAAAGGACTCTTTCAATTAAAACATTGAGGTCTTTGTTAAATCTATGTCAAACATCACATTGCAAATAAACCATTCAAATAGTTAAATGAAATAATAATAAAAAAATGGTACAAGAACTGTGTTTATTAATGTATCAATTAAGAGAGTTTAATACAGCAAACAAATTAAATAAATATTCAGATCAACAATTACATTCACAGTTACAGAACACTAGTCACAACTTTGTATTGCTTTCCTTTTAAATTACTTTTGTAAAAGAGTAAAACAATGTTTTATTTAAAATAAGCCACGGATACAAATGCACAAGTGCTTACTGCGTCCAGAACCGTAACTGCTGTCCCGGCGTGGGCCCCGGGCGTGCTCCACAATCACTCTCTCCCCACACAGATCTTTCCCATTTAGCTCATAAACAGCATCATCAGCATCTCGCAGATCATCAAACTCCACAAAGCCATACCTGGGGACAGGGAGGGAAAAGAGATCACTGGGAAAGAACTGAATCTGAGGTATCTGGGCTCAAAAGCAACTCGTGGGCTCCTGCAGAGCCCTGTGCATGCTGTCCTGCACATGAGCCTCCTGAGCACACCTGAGGATTCAAGGCCTCGAGTCTTGAAAAAAACCTAAAATATATGAAAACCCCTCCAAAAACACAGAGAGAAATAGGAAGGCATGAAAACACCTCTGCTGATTCACTGAATTGAACCTAAAGTCATTCTCCATCAACAAAATGATAAATCACATGAGAGTGTAATGGCTGAATTAATTTATGTTCGCAAGAGACTACTATTATGGCATAATCTTTGATGAAATCAAGAGTGTCATCCAACTTTCTAAAGGCAGAAGTTAAAAACCCCAACCACTAAAAGCAAGCACTATCCCACACACCAAATAAACATAGAATCACAGAACTGTTCAGGTTGGAAAAGTTCTCCAAGATCAGGGAGTCCATGATCTTAGAGATGGCCTTAGTCATGGCTGGAAGTGTCCAAGGCCAGGCTGGACAGGGCTTGGAGCACCCAGGGACAGTGGAAGGGTCCCTGGCCATGGCAGGGGGTGGAGCGGGATGGGCTTTAAGGTCCCCTCACACCCAAACCACTTCTCTTTGGAAAGCAAACACTGATTTTGAATGGTGTTGGAGTTTTTCCACTCCAACATGTCTCTTCCCTGACAGAGGAGGCCTTTTTCTCTTGTCCTTGTTAAGTAAAAAGGCAAAAGGGACTCTTGGTTGTTCTCGTTCTCCAGGTTGTTTATTCTTTTCTTATCAGCAATTTCTGCACACCAGGCTTTACACCAGCCTAACGTGAGGGAGAAAAGACACCAAAAAGCCTCTAACACACAGAATCAAGGTTCTCTTAAAGATAATTCACCCCATTATCACCAAGAACTGACATTATTTCTACTTTTCTACCAATAACTAACCAAATTTCTATTCACGTAACACTACACTGTGACAAATTTTGACCAACACTGCAGAATATGGAGGAGATAAAGGAGGAGAAAGAAGCCTAAAAACAACAAGGATCCTCCATCTTGTCTTCATCTACTTAATATACTAACAAACTCAAAAATCCAAATTTCTCACCCTGTGATGAATTACATATTATGCTACTATCTAATTTACATTCCTGAAAATTCTGTTTCATCCCAGAGCCTAGGAAGCCCTTTCCATGGACAAAGGTTAAAAGCAGGATTTGTCAGAGGGTTTGGAGCCTTTAAAACATGCAGAGAAATATTCTCAGTGTTCCAAGAGAACGGAGGTAGATGGAATGATGGAAGTTTGAAGCTTTGACCCGTGTTCCTCAATCCACTGCAGAAGTTACATCCCTCTGTCCTGCAGGTGTTGTATTGGGGTGAAGCCTTGAGTTCTTTAGAGCTGGCCAGAGTAATGCAGGCTGGTAAGCACAGGAGTAGAACCAGTTTGGTTTTCTCCTTAGAGGCATCACAAGCAGCTTTTAGTGCTTTCATAGAAGATAAAAAGCAGGCTGAAAAGTCCAATTTTTTGGTCACTTGATATATTCACTACACACACAGAGCTGTGACTGTCAGCTCTGACCAGGAAAGACTGTGCAAACTATGAGCACAAAATTAGAAACAGCAATATGAAATGGAGAATCCAATTTGAACCACATTTGCATTTCCCCATCCTTCCCTCAGGTAATAATTGCTTTAAGCCGTTGAATTTCAAGCTCAAATTACAATTAGTGAGCCCCAGCTAAGCTTTTAGAGCTCTGTGGTGTCACTTTGCATGCCATTGTCTTGCTCCAGCATTCCAGTTTAGCTGCTGAAACACTCAGGGGAGGAACCACCAAGGAGAATCCCCAGATTTACAGAAACAACTGCAAGAATCTCTCCAGTGAAACACCATGCAGGAAGTGTGAATTGTTTCCTAAGCAATACTAGAAAAAAGCCATGGAGGAAGGCTCAGGAGAGTGCAGCTCAGCCCAGGGCTTCCCAAGCACAGACACAAAACCTGATTGCTCAAGTTCCATTGCTGACAAGGAATTTAACTCCAAAACCTGTCAAAAAACTTCAGAATATACAACTAAAGAAACAAATTGACTTTAAAGCAGGAAGACAAGTTCCTTTACCACATCAGCCACATAACTCAACAGCTCCACATCCCTCAACACGAATGAAACAGAAATACTGAATCTGGGGTTTACTCAGCAACAGGAACACTGATCTCCCCCCAACACTTCCAAGGATACACAGCAGGAGTGGAAAACAGCAGCCTCAGATTTTTGAGCTCATCTTCAACAACACCTGACACTCTGTGGATAAAAACACTGACACATGAACAGTTGTGTGCTTTAATAATGGATTTCATTCATCTTATAAACCTGTTAAATGCCCACCTGCCAGCACAAGCAGCACTAAAACTTAATGAGCCTCTTTCACTTTAATGCTCAAGGACTAGCTTTTACAAGAAATTCCTCTTCTCCACTTCTGAGGTGTAATTAATGCCTAGCTCTCCTGGCTATATAATGATAAATCCATATCCCATTCAGCCTTCCTAAGGAAGACTTCAAGCTGGGTTTCTTGGACAAAGCAAAGGCACCAGCACTTATGAGGCCTTCGGTGTTGGGGAAAAACCCACTAAAAATGGCAATTTGCTTTTTTTTTTTTTCAAAATTCCACACTTGAATATCTTGGCCAAGCCCTAGTGGAGCAGGATCCAACCCTTGGAGCTGCAGTGAGGGCTCAGCTGCTGGAACAGCGCAGGTGAGAACACAGAAGTACAGTGGGTTTGGGAGAGGGGGCAGAACACATCCCTGGACTGCCTGGGGGCTCTGAGAGCAGCTCTGCACCCTATTCCCAAAACAATGGGGCTCTTTCTGGGAAGGTGTTACCCTGCAGTGCAGCCTGGCTCACCCTTGAGCGCTTGCCCTGGGGTGCAGAGGAGCCTGGGGGGCCCCACAGGGTGATCCACTCTCCCTGCAGAAGGTGGGGCAGGACACAGATGAGCTGGCCCTTAAGAACTGAGGCGGGACCCAGCTGTCCTCCCTCCTAGTTGTCACAGAAACCCAGGTTCTGCCTCCCAAAAAGGAAAAACACACCCATCCAGGCCCACCCCAAAGCGGGAGCACAGGTGTTCTGCATCCACTCCAAAAAAAGGGGAACCCAACCGCCCAGCCTTCCTCACCCCCACCCAAAGGAGATTNTCCCCAGAATGGGGAACCCAGGCGTCCTGCCTCCCCCCGAAAAGGGGAGACCAACGCATCCCGTCCCACCTCCAACAGGGGCCCAATCCTGCCCCCTCCCCACAAAAAAGGAGAAACCCGGACGTTCTGTCCCCTCCCGAAAAAGGAACCCAAGCAGACTGCCCTTTCCCAATAAAAGCCCAACCATCCTGTCCCCTGAAAAACGGGGGGACCCAGCCGCCCCTGTAAGGGAAGTTGAAGCATCCTGCCCACTCCCCCGAAAAGAGAACCCAACACGCCTCCCCAGTAAAGGTCCAGGCTTCGCGTCCTCCCACCAAGGGTCCTTCTCACCCCCACCCAAAGGAGGAGACCCAGCCCACCACTGCCCAGAGCGCCCCGGCG
>VZTB01012125.1:35189-50431 GCA_013397245.1 Thryothorus ludovicianus | reverse complement strand
ACTCCATGCTGAAAAAAGTCCAGCCCTTTATCTACAAAGATAAGCTTTGCAGCAAAGTCACAGTGATATCAAAAGGTGACAGAAGAAATAAAGAAAACCAGAGTCAACTTTTAGATAAATATCCTGGGTAGTGAAGATGATGTAGTTCAAAGCAGGATTAACAATGAACTCAGAAACTTTCTCCTCTTGTTAACAAAGTCAAAGAGAGATGGAACAACAACATATTCCATAGAATACATACAAGCACAGAAAGTGGAATTTACAAATATAAGTATATAATTACTGTCATCCTGTGTGGTTCAAAACTTTCATTAGAAAACAATCACAGTTCATTTCACTGTGTATTAAAGTAACTTCTATATAACACCAAAAATATGAAATACTATATTTTCAAAGTGGCCATATGTCTCTTGTTCAAGATGTGTTTTGAGAGTCAAAAGCTGGTTTAAGTAATCTTGTTCCTTTTCAGCTCTACTAGTCAGCTGTACTTTCAAATCATGGATTTCTTTCTGCAAAAGGAAAAGGAAGAGTTTTGAGTATCCATGTGGAAACTCCAGCTCACGGAGGTTATCAGACATGAACTACCAGCACAAGGCTTTCAGAAGAACCAAACAACATCCAGGCCATGGATTGCCCAGGCTGTATCTTTACATCTCTCTGGTGGGAGATGGGAGCAGTGTGAGACAGTGAACTCTCACACCAGTGCTGTACATGTCCCCTGCTGTGAGTTTCATTACCTAGTCTGCAAAACTACCACAGTAGATTATTCCTTGGGCATAACTTTAAATCAAGACATTTGCTTTAGTCTTCATCAGCTTCTGCATTCTAAAAAATGCAGAATATCTAAACAAAAAAGGCCAAATAAACAGCAGAGCATTCCAGTTCTGTATGGCAGAACAGAAAGGCAATCCCAGGGCTGTGTGCTCATCCTTAGCACAGCTGCTGCAGGAGTGCAGGGGCAGCAGTCAGGCTCCTGTGCCCAGGAGGACAGAGGATCTCCTGCTGCCCCTGCTGTGGGCAGAGCAGTTCAGGGTGGGACTCTGCTCTGGGGGCTGTTTCTTGTGCACTTGTATACAAGTTATGATCTGTAACTTCACTGTTTATGAAAACAGGTTACTACTGTCCTATTCCAGACCTCTCTGATTTGGAGACCATTTTCATTTCTCTCTTCAAATTTTTCTCTCTCTGCAAATTTTCAATAATAGCTTCAAGATCCTTCTTCAGGAAGAGCCCTCCAATTTGCCCATTTTAGAAAATCAGGGAAACTCAGTTCAGAACACTCAATGCACAAATTATAACAAAAATCAGACAGGGTAAAATGCACACCTGACTTCCCACTACCTTAACTTTAGTTGATGGTTTCTTATTAGACTTGTAAATATAAAATCATAAGGAAAATAAACCTCTATGAGGAGTGTACTTCATGTAGCTTAGAGTTCTGTGACAGAAAATGTGTCACAGTACAGTAGGGTTCACAGAGGCCAGAGCTAATTACCTTCCTATGAGTAAGAAAAACATGGGAAAACTTCATATCCAGAAGGAGTGGCATTTGAATAGGCATTAACAAAGAAGGAAATAACNGGGAAAACTTCATATCCAGAGGGAGTGGCATTTGAATGGGCATGAACAAAGAAGGAAATAACCAAAAACCTTGACAAGGAAAACCAAAACATGGGAGACAAGAAAAACCAAAACATGGCAGAGAAGAAAAACAGTGGCAATAAGCAAGTTCTTCAAGGAAAACACTGAAACTGTATGTGAGAAAGTTTAGTAGAAATTTATTATTTATGGCATTTAAGATACTTACAAAGCAACAGAAATTTCACATGAAGAGCAAATGCCATAAGATTAATAAAATGAATATTTACCACAGTTTCTGACAGCTCTTCAAGTTGCACTTCTTTGTCACACTTTACTTTAGTCATCTCTTCTACAGCACATGTAATATAAAATTAATGGAACAGAAATAATTTTTCATATTCAGCAGGCAGTATAAAACACTCACCCTTCTGCAACACCCAGTTCTCAAAACTTACTGGATTATGGTCAGAAACTGTAAAGCTAATTTATAACTTAATCTAAATGTAGACTTTAAAAAATGATCAAGAAAAGACATTAGACAATAGATTAAGAAATCTACACCTGAAGAGAAACTAATTATTTATCTTAAAGATAATTCAGAGCCCATTATGTTTTCCACAATTATGCTTTCAAATAAACCATGGACTGTAAGACCAGAGTATTCTCCAAGTATTGATGCATCTGCATCGTTCCAGAAAAACTATCTGAACTGCTGAAAGTATCACATGGATGTACTGAAAAAGGAAAGCAGTTTTTACTGACTTCCAAATGTTTTCCAGGTGCACATTCACAATTCTGGTGTTTTCTGCAAGCACTCAACACCAGGGTGGTGTTTGGTGTGCAATTCTCACAGGTCCCAACTTGCCTTGCTCTGGACAAGCAGCAGCAGAACACTTCCCTACAGATGCCTTCAATGCAGATGGAGAAATCCAATTCCACCTCTCATTGTCAGCTGAGATCTGGGGCCACGAGCTGCACAGCAGGAAAACAGTCCTGAAGGCAGAGCTCTTCCTCTGCGGCCAAGGAGCACATCCCTGGAACCCACAGGGTACCAAAGCAGTATTTAAAGACAACCCCTGCCACATCCAGCATGGGGAGGGGCTGCAGAAACCTCAATGGGAGGTTTGATCTCTGCTACAACCAAAGAAGCCACTCCTGGCACCTGCAGTGCTGCTGGTCTCAGCTGGAAACCAAAACTGCTTCCAGGAGAATTCATGCAGGGATGGTCTCACTATTGGAGCTGTGCCCAGCACTGCCCTTTGGCTGCTGCCAATGCCCACCAAAGAAAAGGGAGTCAGATGAATAAAATTAAATTCAGGCATTCCTGACAGGTACAGGTACTGTAAGATTGTTTCTTCAAGTACTAGAGACAATCCCTTTCCAGAAAACAGCAGAAAACATTTTTATCACTGCCTAGCTCACTTTCTGCCTTTTTACAAGCCTTACCCAGTTCAGCAGACTTATTTTGGAGCTCCAAGGTAAGCAGTTTTGACTCGGCTTTGTATTCCTTTAATCTAAGAAAATGATAATTTGAAAACCCCAAATGTATTGTACACAGCACTGCACTGAAACTTAAAGGACAATAAGAGAAAGTCTTACCACAAGCACTGTAAGAACATTTACCTTTCAATAGGAAGATGATGTATCTGCCTGCAACACATATCAAATTTCACTTTTACAACTTCAGAACAGTAGACATACAAGTAAACAAATATATACCTACAGAAATTTGTATTTCTTGAAGACAGAATTATGAAAGTTGGAGAGGGCAAAAATCTACCTTCTATAGACCAGTATCAACCAGTACAAATTTAAAAAAATTACATTAAATTTCCTGCATTTAGATCACTCTATCAAAAACCTCCAAATTTCAGCTTCATTTCCAATTGTTCTTCATTTTCTCATAGACTGCAACCTGGAAGATTATTCTTTGAATTTCAATTCTTTAATTTACCTATTTTGCTCCTTTTGCAGAAAGCTTTACAAACTGGCAATAGAAGTCTCAAACTCCTCTGTCAGGGCTTCAAGCAAAGCCTTCATTTTTTACATTCTTCCTCCTGTGCTTCCTTTTCTCCAGTGACCTGCATTCATGTTTTCACTGTAGTCTGGAATTCGGTTTCTAAGTCCTTTTGAGTAACCTTCAAAACATGATGTAATTTCTTAAAATGTTTTACAACAAACAGCTACAGCTGTTTCCTAGCTAAAGTATCCATAGTTATTTATGCAAATCTTCTTCTAGTCTATTTATACTGTAAAACCAAAGCAAGGTGTACCTCTGCCTTGGGCAATGAAATTTCAGCCTCTTCCAGCTCTGCCCTCAAATGCTCTTGACTGACCTGGGACTCCTTTAACATTCCTTCTTCATGTACTAAGCAAAAAAGATGTATGTTTATATTTTTTAAAATAAGATATTTACAAAAAATTGCTGCTAAAAATGGAAAATTACATACATTTATAGAATTTAACAAAGACCAATGGTACTGACATCATATACTATAAATACTTGGAATAGATGGCTTAAAAATATTGGAAATCAAGTTCTGAAAAGTAAATGTCCTCAGAGGTACCTGCCTGACTGTAAATTTGCAAGACTGAAGCAACATATTTTTCCTTTGCAATTTGCCAAAGCTCTCACTGCTTGACTCCCCCTGAAAATGACCCTCCCAGTCCTGATCCCACATAAGCAGCCTCTGTTTCAAACAAAAATAAGGCCTTCAAGACCCCAAAATTCTGCTGCCAACCAGCATCAGAACACAATTATCATGACCCTGCTTCCTATGCTTCTAGAAACTATTACATTTAAACATAGCAGACAGAACTCTTACATTTGGCCTCTATCAAATCAGCAATCTTATTTTGGGATGTCTGCAGCTGAGCCTTCATGTCTTTTATTAAACCATCTCTTTCATCTCTCTGGAGGGTAAGAGCTGAAATCTAGCAAAATTAAAGAAATATCATCATGAAGCCTGGAAAAGGGACAGATACTCATTTTCATTTGTCCCCCAGTATGATAAGCAGACATTCTGCTGTCATTCAGGTCAGATAAGGTTGCTGATCTTGCAAGCCAAATATGGATCAAGTTTCCTCTAAATGAAAAAGCTCTCCAGTTCACAATCAAACCATGAATTCCAGCAGACTAAAGCTGCTGAAACATCACTAAACTTAGCAGAATCTGACTGAAATGAAGCTTCAGCTGTTATTTTGTCTTTTCTACTAATACCCAGAAACAATTCTTGGCTCTTGCACTGCCCCTTTAGTCACAAATAAAGCTGTACATGTTAGATGGTAAAACGGAACAAACCTGCTTTTCCTTCTGACTGACTTCCAGTTTGCATTCTTTTTCAAACTTGTCCACTTTTTCTGCTTCTTCTTTCACTTTCAAGATACAGTAATATCCAGAGTTAGCACTTTAGCTGAAATGTTCTGCAAGTTCAACTTGCAGTTCAACCACTCCCAGTTTGATTGTTTGTAATTGCACAGCTGTAACAAATTGTTTCCCAAGAATAATTGTTGAGGCAAGGTTTGATTTTATAATCAAAATATCATTTTGTGTCAGCTTCCCACAGTATTAGTTCATTACTTCATGTTTGTTAGAAGAAATTAACAGAAAAGAGCATGTGAAAATGAAACAGGAACAGAGTAGCCTATATATAGAGAGCATTTAGCTAAAGTTTCTGCAGCTATTCACTGGTGCATTATCATTGAAATAAACTGACTACATCTGATAAGTATTGATCTCTAGACTGTACTTCACAGACAAAACTTGGACTTGGAGTGACTATTTGAAAAATCAAGTTCCAAATTTGTCCCAGTGGAAGCACAGCAGAAGGGGCCAGGCAGTGAATACAGCAGCACGAATAAAATGAGGGTCCCAGTGTCTCAGTGAGACCTGCTCAGCACTCGAGCACTTCACACCTGCCTGCCCTGACACTGCACGTGTCATAAAGGTTGGGAAGTACAAAAGTATTGAGCCAGCAGCATAAACACAACAAACAGAATCCTCACATTTGAAACTCATTTCCAATCTGTCCTTCTCTGCTTGCACACGAAGCTCTTCAAATGCCACAGTCATTTTCTGAAAACAAAATTGAATATTTGAAGTTCAATATTGGAAACCCTGGAAGTTCCCCAGGGGCTGCTGCCAACCTCAGCCTTTCTGAGAAATCAGCAGGCAGGTGAAACAGAGTCCAAAAGGAAGAGAGAAGTTCTGGCAGTCACCCAGCACTAAGCACAAACCACACAGATCACATGGATCCACGTCCCACACACTGCTGCACCTTCCCCATTCAGTGTCCTTTATACAATACAAAAAAAATTCCTGACAAGGGACTGAAAACCTGACTTCCTGCATCACACAGGACATGATATGCACATGTGATGGATGCAAACAGTATCTCAACATAAACATGGAACTCAGCCCAGCATGTCCAAATAACTCCCAATCCTTTTAGCAAGCTATGTCACTTCTGTGCTGCTGTGAAGTTCCACATATAATTGTCTTNCCCCCTATAATTGGCTTGTTTCTTCCTTTCCCTGTTCATCTGTCAAAGCAGGAATGTACAAGAAAGTTTTTCTTTGGAAAAAGAATGCCAGCTTTCCAAGTCATTATACTCAACCAGCACAATGAATTTAAAAAAAAGGAATTACCAGCTCCTTTCTTATTAAATAAGTCATTCTGAAATCTGCTGCCAGAAGTTATAGAATCTAGGGAAAATGTGTATTTCATTGAGACATTAAGCAAGCTCATCTCTTAAATTTCCTTCCCAATATAATTTTTTCTGCAAAAAGTGTCATTCTGGATCAACTTATGTAATTATATTATTTCTTACAGTATTAATGTTGTTGAATAATAATGTATCAAAACTGTTAGTGTTTGATAAACTGTAATGTGGGGTTTAGCACTGAATTTCTCCCTGTCAGCAGATACCCATGACCACAGAACTGTCATTATAAAATTGCATAAACACTTCATGACCATATTTTCCTTTCTCCCTTTCACTTTTGTAATTGATACTATTTTTCCCTAACAAAAGAATTATGGAAGAGAACAGTAAGAAACACAGCTATCAAAAAAAACCCAGTACGTCTGCACACAAGTGTTTCCAGAATTAAGGCTAAAAAGAAATAGACACTTCTTAAGTATCCAGGATCAAATTAATAAAATTTTAGTGATTACAGTAACAATTCTAAATTGCATGTAAAATAAAACCTCCAGTCAAGAATGTGTTTTAAAACCTTAGGAATTTAAATTCATTAAGTTATCCAACTGTCTTGGCTTGTTTAGTTTCATAAGAAGAATTCTCATTTCTCATTATACCTTTGGGTTAAGATCTTTTTTCCCCACAAATGTGGAACTGCTGCAAAAAGGACATGCCAGCTCTGGAAATTTGTTACACTGTGCTGGGAATTTAGAGTAGATTCTGCTGCCTAAAAACAGGCATGAAGTGCCACTTCCCATCTCCTGATATATTCCCAGTACCTGGATGGGACTGAAACCCTTCAATGTGCTGACCAGACTTGAGCCCTGTACTGCTCGCAGGGGCTGCAGTGGCTGCTCAGGGGTGCTGACCCTGCCTCAAACCTCTCTCAGTGTTTAGGCACCCAAACTGCTCCCAGCCTTGCAACCCTGCAGCAAACAATTTCACTGGCCTCAGAACTCCTCTGCATTTAGCATCACAAACCACACGTGTCTTAGACCTGTGGCTTCACTTCTCATTTTGTGAGCCACTTAAAATTCACTTCTCATTTGAAGAGCCACATCCAGTCGATCTCAACTGAAGAACGTGTGTGGAACAGCACAAGAACTTTCTTCTGTTCATGAATTTAGAGCAAGATAGAAGTACATTTGTTCTCAGCAATCAAAAATAAAAAAGCACTTACATTTGCTGCTCCTCTCTGTGAAGTGAGTGAAGCCTTCCTGGAGCAGATTACACAGATGCCTCGAATCACTGGCTCTGAAGGAGGGAAAAGCACCACGTTTTCACAGGAGTGCACAGTATTTTATGTACCCAAGGAGTAACAATGTAAACGACCTTCACAATTTAACAGCTATATGAAACTGCCCACATGAAAACTCATTATCTTCACCACAAAAATATAGATTTGCTTTTATTACTTACTCTTGCAGTAGATCTTTATTTTCACATATCTCATCTTCCAGTTTCAAATGGAGTTTGTAATTTTCAAACTAATTTCAGAGGGAACGAACACAAAAAGACACTGTTATTGAAAAATATATTAGAAATACACTTTGACTTCTCAAATCCCACATGAAAAAGTAATTTTGTGTATCAGTACACAGAAGTCTACTCAATCTGGTATTATATGCTGAGGCATCTTTTGCATGAAAGACAGAATAATTAATGAACAATAATTTACCAGCAACTGAGACACCTACAGGTGTATTCTTCAGATACACACTCACACAGGACAGGTGCACACACCTTCTCAAAATAATCATTTTCTCAAGTCACAAATCCAACTGCAACATTATCTACTGTTTATCAACAATATTTTCATACTAAATCAGGAAGCACTTAACTTCATCTATTCAATGTATACTATCCAATACTGGCCTGCAGCTCTTGAATGGCTTTATTCTGTGCTTCAATAATCTTTCTCTTTTCTTGGAGTTTTCTTTCTTTCTGGTTTAGTTCTGATTCCACAGTCAGTTTCCACTGCTTGATCTTCTCAGTCTCATTGTAGAGTTTTGAGAACAGTTCATTCATTGTTTCTGTATTCTATTAAAATGGGTTCCATAATTTAATCTCAAATACCATCTAATTAATACTGTTGTAGATAACATATTTATTTATTAGAAACATCACAAGAGTAAGATTTTTCAACAGATGCTGATATAAGATCTGTTCAGGAGCCAAAGTTTAAATCTTTAAAGTTTAAATCCTTGTGCATCCACTATGTATGGATCAAAAGGCATTACAGAGCACAGAGGAGACACAAATACAATGGAATATCCCAAACTGCTTCCGGACATCACCAAATAATGGCCCTAAAGACATGGATAACTGCAGTGCACCAAAATCAATACAAGTTTTGCTGGAGTTATCAGGGAAGCCAAAATTCCTTCTAGGAGGTTCTTCACACCATTTCTTCCCTCTCCTTCTGACAGACACTGCTGAGTTAAGTCAGGGCAGCTTCAGAGACTTTGCCCAAGGGTATCTGTGATATTGCCAGTAATGCAGACACGCAGCAGGAAGAAAAACCACCCAGACTTGTGCTCTTAGAACACTTGGAAAGTGTCCAACAAACAGCACTGGGCCGGTGGTGGAGGCAGCTCAGAGCAACGCAGGAGCCCACAGGGCACTTTGGGGAATGACGGCCCCTGCACCATCCTTGTCTTGGCTGCATCACGAGACTGGGACAGCCCTGACGGTACTTTAAGAGCTGCTGGGATTAAAAGGAGTCTGGTCACCAGGGATGTGAAAATCAGCAGGGGGAGCACAAGGGTTTATTTTGTGGCAGCCAACAGCGTTTTGTAGCTGCAAAGTACACAAGCTATTGCCAAAAAATGAGCTTCACTGAGCTGTGCTGAAGCAGAAATAGGCTGGTAAAGATGCTGTGAACAGAATCCAGTGCTCGAGGAAACCACTACATGCATTGTTTTACAGATAAAAGAAAACCAGACAAGGCAATTGGGATAACCTACTTCAGTTTTCCAAAGAATACTCTGACTTCAACCCTTCTGCCCCTCAAGAGAATATTCCACAAGAACCAGTTCCACAAGGATACTTAAATGTTCAAATCTCACTCTAATTAAAACTCACAGATTTCACAGGCATTTCAAAAAATGAAAAAACAACAACAAACAGCATTGCAATCACTTTAATTTTAAAAGATTTGTCTCCAGAAATGTTCATTAAATCACAAATAGCTCCTCTAAGTGATTCAACTTTAATCAGGAGACAAAACATTATTCCCTTTTGACTACTTCCTTTAGCCCTGAAATATCTACTGAATAATGCTTTAGGCAATGTTTGAGAACAAATTTCAAAGATCTCAAGAAATTTGATATGCAGAGTTGATACTTAGCTGACCTCTTCATCTGCTTCAGAGCAAAGTTTTACTTGCTGTGAAATTGTATCTGAAACGTGAAGAGATTTTGATCAATGTATTGCTAAAAAAAGTATCAATGAAACTGTATTCAACAGTGTTACAGACATGAAACTGTGAGACTACTCACAAAAAGTAAAACTCGACAATATAAAGAATGTAAAGAATGTGCATGGCAAACATTTCAGTCTTACCTGAATCAGTGATTTCACCACAGTTCGACAAATCTAATGGCAACTCCAAATCATCATCTGAGCATTTGTTAAAACCCTGCACAAATTTAAAAATTAGTTTCTTATGGGTAGAATTGTAAAGAAGGATTATAAATTCCAGGAAGAAAAATCCTACAGATGATGTGAAAATAGAAATTTTCATTAATACATCAGCTGCCCCAAATTTTCAAAGCTCAAGGTATTGGTGATGGCTTTGGAACTTGCTTGCTTCTTACGTCACAGTGGTTTATTGAACTGTGGGGTTTTTGCAGTTTGTTTTATAGACTGTGGCCAAAGGGGAAGTTTTCAATGCAGGGAACTCAGCAGCTCCTGCCTGTCTGTGCACTGGTGCATGGCAAAGGACTCAAGAAGCCAAATTACTTTTTTTCAAGACCAGCAGTTGCTATTTCTTTCTTGCTTTACTTCCAAGGGCAGCTCTAAACCATACCTGACTATGGTTCAGCATGAAAATACCCTTTCACAAGGTTTTAAAGCCACAGAAGTTTGTCCTGTAAACAGCATCACTCATCTGCTGGTAGAATACCCCATCTGAATCTCGACATATTTCATAAGGAACTTCGACATGAAAAAATAACTGCAGTTGAATTCCCATAACTCAGTGTGGGGACAGAACATTTTCACTGCACTCGTGATCTGGTGGGAGCGAGACACCAACGCCATCTGAGTGGGGCACTGCCCGGATCCAACACGGACTCACCATCCGTGAGGCACAGCTGTGTTAAAGGTCACTAAATAATGTTGGCTTTGGCATTTAGGGGTTAGCTTTTGCATGTTGTTATTGATCATAAATATTTACATATGGAATACATTATAACTCCTTTTAGCTCCTTGTTCATGTAACAAAATCTCACAGCTTAAGTGTGTTTTGTACTGCTTTTAGAAATAGTAGGGTAATAAATACAATATCTATGTGTCACTTATAGAAATGGTAACGTGATGAATAGACCTTAACAAAACATAAGATGTGAAAAAGCTTTTGTGTAACCAAAAGAACTGGGTAAGATCATCCATTAATTGAGCAGTCCAAGTGATGAGAGTGACACAAGACAGAGCAACGCAGAGCATGGGAGAACTCATTATCTTCTCAAGAGGAGTGTGAAACAACAGGAATGAAATCACGGGAAGGAATAAAATTTATTGATGTCATACAGATAAGCAAAGATGGGAAAAATGAAACACAAAGAGCCACTGAAACAGCAAAAGTTCCCAGGAATGTTTAAATAATATAAAAACTAATGAATATGCATGTATTCCAAAAAATGTACCTGCATATAGAGACCTTGATTTTAAGTGTTTGGTGTGCTCTTTGGCTGTTCGTCCAAGGCATCCCACCGCTGGAAATATTGTCCTTTAAAAAAATTATTATTATTATCATTATTATTAAACATATAAAAAATATATTGAACTTTTAAAAATCTTAAGGAGTGAGCTCTGTTTCTAACAGCTACAAGACAGGGCAGATGCTCGAGAAGATGATTCCCTTCAGTGTTGACAGAAAATAACAGCAGAAGCCTTTGCCATGGCAGCCGAAGGTGCTGGCCCGGCCCCAGTGCGGGCACACGCACAGAAATGAGTCCAGGCAGGAGCCGCCCTGCCCCGTGCGTGTGTGGCTGCAGCTCGGGGCTCAGCCGGGGCACTCCCCGGCCACAGCTCTGGCCCCGTGTCCCCACAGGGTCCCTGCGCTTTGACCCCGTGTCCCCACAGGGTCCCTGCGCTTTGACCCCGTGTCCCCACAGGGTCCCTGCGCTTTCCCCGCGCCCCCTCCTCAGCCGCGGCCTCCAGAGCAGCACAGCCCGAGGGGGCGGCCAGGGCCGAGCGCTCACCTGGCATCTGCCCGCACACCCCTGCGCAGAGCTCAGGCTCGGCGGCATCAGCAATGGAAAGCGCTGTTCCTGCTGCACGGCCCCGCTCTGAGGGCGGGCGGGCCCCGCTCCGGCAGCTCTCGGCGGCCGCTGAGGGCGGACGCCAAGGGCGGGAAGTTCGGCGGCCCCTCAGCGCAGCGCGGGCCCGGGGAGCTGCGCCCGGCCCGGCTGGGCGCTGTGCAAATACAGATTATTTATTGTCAGAGCTGCGGGGGGAAACTTGGCTTTCGCAAATGTTAACGGCAATGGTATAGGTATGAGGTTGTGATAAAAACATATTGCGGTATTGGTTCTTCGCCAAGATTGGAGTGAGTACTGTGTGTGTGGTGTGGAAATGGTTTGAAAGATAGAGTTTTTCTCTAGGAGTAAAGGTAAATTGGTAAAGTGTCTTTGCAGTAAGTGACCTGACTGCCTGGTCGGGATAACACACCCGGTGAAGGCACCTGCTGCTGCTATGGAGACATCTGCTGCTGACAGACCAGCTCCCAGCACCGACCGCCTGTAGAAATTATAGACCAAGGCCCAAATTAAGGCTGATAAGAAGAAATTAATCAAAACCACAGCCAAGAAACGCACATACTCTAAAAAGGCAGGACCGAGGAAGTGCAAAACAGAAATTCCTAGAAACACAGAAATTACTTCTTAGAAAAGTTTGAGTATGTGAATCTGTGAATATGCAACAGGCTGGTGCATTGAAGGAGGTGTCCCCGAAATAGCAGGTGCACTCTTGGCTGAATGCCAAACACCAGCCATGGAAACTTTGCTTTATTGATTGTCTCTTATTGTCTTTTATTAAACTCTTTAAACTTTACCAGGAAAGTGAACTATGTTTTTCACAATATCAATATAACCTGATATATCTATATAACCTGGTATCAACATAACCTAAATCATGACTTTTTATATATCTATATAAACTAATATCTATGTAACCTGAATCAAAACTTTTATACCTATATAACCTGATATAAATAACTTTTTATATGATGTAATGGCTATTATATTGTTAACTAGCTTCTTAATGCTGAATAGACATAAATAAAGAAGAAAAAACTTGCCACGTGGGTAGCTTTAGAGATAGATGAGTATAATGTATTAATGAAAAATCAACAAGTACAAAGCCAATTAGACACAAAACAAAGAATTTTGGCCTGTTAGGACCAGGCAGACCAAAGAACACCATGACTGCACATGCTCTGAAGACAAAGCTGAAAAGTTCAGGTGCAAAGAAGATCTTGGAAGCCTTCATCACAGACCCCTGACGACCCCCAAATTGGGGAAACACAAGCACAGTGCAAAAGAACAATCTGACAACCATGAGCTCATACAGTGTGAATTAGTTCTGGGGCACATGTAATGATTTTTTAGTGACACAGTGACACTGAGCAATACTTGCAGTATAAATAAACTGCAGCACTTGGCAAGGGTGGATGAGTTAGGAGGAGATATCCCCCTTCCCTCCAGCACTGCAATAAACAAACACCTGCTCTATGGGGATTTATTTCCGGCCTATCTTTCAGGCAACAGCAGCAGGTTGTGCCAGGACGCCTGAAGGGGAAATTCTGGTTATAACTGCTCAGCAGTGGTAGTTTGGGATCAAGGAATAACCTGGAATGGAGAAGGCCCAGCGGAGAAAAGGCTTAAACAGGCTGTAACTATCAATGCCAGGGACTCGTGCAGAGAAGCCACACTGTGAGAAGCCAGTGTCCACAAAGGAGACAGGGGAGTCTTTATTCAAACCAAGGGAAGAAGTCCACTGGGCCATACTCACGTGGGGTCTCTCTCTTGGTTTTGGAGGACACAGACTCTAATCCTAAACTCCAGATCACATGTTGCCCTCTTCCTTTCTGCATCAGCTGAGGTACCAGGAAGGTGCAGCTTTCCCAAACTGCCTACCGCATATCCCTCCGTGAACATGTGTTGTCATTTTACTCCAACTTTCAGAAATTCAGGCTGCAATTCTGGGTTCTGCAGTGGACTTTGGGCAGACCCATTTGTCTGTCACCCTAAAGTCAAGGAGTTCCAACTGCCTGAGTCAAACTTGGGGTCTTAAACTCGCGCAGCTTCATGTTTGTGGAGACATTAAGACACATTTTGAAGACATTGACACCCACTCCTCCTAAGTCTCTCACCCATCGAGTCATTCATAAGCACATCCATCTCTCCTACCAGACTGAAGGACTGTGAGGGAGTGAAGATCCCCTTGGTGATAATGAACAGCCAAAACATTTTCCAGTAGCATCCAGGAAGCAGAGCTGGGCTTGAGCTGGTGGAGCTGTCTGTGAGAGGTCAGCTCTGGACACATCTGTGCAGAGTCCTTGGAGAACAGCTTGAGCTGGTAGGATTCTGCCCAAAGCTCCGTGGGGGAGCTTTTTTGGGTTCGTATTTAAGCAAAAACATGTGTTCAATTCACCTGAAGGTATACACTAAAAATTCCCCACAGTTCTGGTCTTTACTCTATGCTTATACTTCATTAAGAAACGCTTCAATCGGAAACTCTGGATGTTAAGCATTGTGTAGGCAGAAAAACTAGAAAAATGCTTTTCTTGTTATTTAATTTCAGTCTTTTCACTTTGACAGTGCTCATGAAATTGCTCCAATTAACTGCATGAGAACTGGGGAACTGAGAAAGTCATAGCCAGAGCTGAGGCTTGTTCAGGCACTCAGAATGTTCCTGCACCCTGTGCTGCCAAACCCCTGAACTGCACATTTGGGAAGCTGAAACTCCTGAGAAGTCAGTCAGTCAAAACCCCCAAGACTCTGAGGGTTTGACTTTCCCCACTGAGGGTCATCACTGAAGAGCCCAGTGAGGCCATGACCAGAAAAAGACACTGTCCCCAGGTTCTGGTAAAGCTGGAAATCAGAAGTATTTGTTACAGATGGAAAATGTGATAACCAGGGCCTTTGGTTAACCCTGCCACAAGCTGTCCTGCACTGCCTGATGCTTCTGCTGTTTCTCTGCACGCTTTAACCTCCTGCTGTTCCCCAAACTCTCTCTGACCACAGAATGTGTCAAGATTTATTGATGCCTTCCTGCCCTCACTGGTTGCTGCTTCAAACATCAGTTTGTGGTTCCCTTAGGATTGGCTGATGCCTCAGAGTTTCCCACAGCCCGGCCAGTTCTTCCAAAGCCCAATTCATGCTCCTCTATCACCCCACATATCTCAACCCCAAACTCAAATCCCCCCTCCCCATCCCAACAATGGAATGCACATTCTATTTTTCTCCTCAGGTGAGGAGGGGAGAGATTTTGGGAGCACCTGGCATCTGTCTGGGATCACCCTCCACAAGCCCCAGACACCCATCACACCCCTCAGCACGACCCTCAGCCATTCCCAGCTCAACCACCAGCATGACCCCCAGCTCAACCCCAGAACTCGATACAACCCTGGCACAACCCCACCCATCCCAACTCAACACAATCCAACCCATCCCAACTCAACACAATCTAACCCATCCCAACCCAACCCATCCCAACTCAACACAATCTAACCCA
>VZTB01012123.1:351763-362066 GCA_013397245.1 Thryothorus ludovicianus | reverse complement strand
AACTAGCCACAGTACATCAGCAATCATCTGTGCCTTATTTATTTGAGGTACTCACCTGATCAACTTCTTAAGAGCATCTTGTACTAAGAATGGGAAAGATACGTAAATTAAATACTTANCTAAGAATGGGAAAGATACGTAAATTAAATACTTAAAACTTTCTCACCTGTTCTTAGAAGAGGTATTGCATTTTCCAAGATGGAAACACAGAACTGGGGAAGGCTAAGCTGCTTCATCTGCAATTCCAAAGTGTCCTCATTTTCAATATCTGGTAGGTCAATATGTCCTACGTCCAATGGGGAATGCAGAGAGATTCTGGAGTTTGCGTTTGCTTGAGTACTGTTTCCACTTAAAACAAAAAGCAAACAAAAATAAAAAAAAAGAAACACAGTTAACTCTTGCAAAGAGAAAACACATATGTACAGACGTTAAAAGCAGCATCAAGTATTTTCATTACTCCTGCCTTGAGCATATCCTTCCTCCCATCCCAATCTTTCTCTGCTATCTAAAAGTGTGCAAGGAAGAGGGGAATTTTGTTTGGTTGTTTTTATAAACATCAGAACAGGTAGCATTACAAGTGAATGCTTAATGTTTTGCAATCATATTCAAAATCACTTAGCAGTATGTACTGGAAGAAATACACATACAATTAATATAATATTGCATAAGAGATATCAGTTGACTTGAAATCCCTTTCTTTTTTTTTGATGAACAAAATTTCTCAGTTGCTTGAAGCAAGACCACTTACTAAATAAAATTTCAGCCTGAATTATACTTCCTATATTAAAAATGTTCTATATAGCTAACCACAAGAATCCTAAGAAGGAAAATTAAGATGCATGAGTTATGTTTATTCCTTAGGATTACCTTGTCCACTGTAAAACATGAAGTATTCCCTTGTCGAAGAAAGCCTTAAGTGTAACCAGGTATATATTACAAAGTATACAGAGCGCTATTAAATTATAGACATATTTTTAATTATTAAATATTTTATCTATGACATATGAATCTATCATTAAATATAGTATATATGATTCATATATTATGAACAATATATAGTTCATAACTCTATTAGTGTTCAACTGTTTTCAATAATAATAATCTAATTCCACTGTCAGCATCATAATTGATAAAAATAAGAACATATTTTTTAAGTTTTATTATTCCAAACAATGTTTAGCAATCCTAATTTCCTTTAAAAATCTGTAGGACTTATAAGTGGGTTTTGGTTGGTTCCCTTTTTTATTATTAAACAAGCCAAAGAAACCGAACTGTGGCATGGGTGTTACTACATTCTATTATCTAATTAAATGTAAAATATGTCTATAAGAAGTTAATGCCAATTGATTTAGAAGTCATTCAATAACTACAAGCATAGAAGAGTTCACCAGTATGTAGTTGGAGTTTGGCTGCACTTACCAAAGGAAAAGGAAGGAGAGGTATCAATCATAAAAACAATTCAGAAGAGGAAAGGTTAAGTTTCCAGGCAGAATGTGAAACAGACAAACAGATAGATTGAAGAGTCTCAAGATTAAAGAAGAAGGAAAAGAAGAGTTACATATAGAATAGCAATAAACAAATCTACATTACATTTAGAAAAATACAAGATCCACTAAAAGCAGCTCTTCCTTATCAAAATCAGAAACTTCAGAGCAACAGTACTGCCATTTCTTTCTATCATATCTTCTATTCAACATCATGTTGTCCTTTATGCTTCTTCTGGGCTAAATTGCATTCTTGTAAGAAATGAGATTTGTGGGCAATGAGCAGGACGCAGCACACAGGATGCAAGAGGATAAAGGTGTGCAGCCATGCACAGCTCATAAAATTACCCGATTAGCACTCCCTGGTTTCTAGAAATCTCTGAAGTACTGCCTGAACTTATACTTATGCAGCTTTCATTCCTAGACTGATAGCCAGGCCATCACTCTCTCTTGCCCATTATACACCAGCTGCTATTAAACTGTTCACTGTTCAGCTTCAGAAAATGGCCAGGGCCCAGAAGACATAAAGCCTGGAATTCCTTGACAGTGTCATATTAGTTATATAATAAAAAAAACAATATATTAGACTTAAATGAAAATAACCTTTTCATACGACTGTCAAGATGTGTTTACAATTGAGCTACTCTCACCACAGTCTATTTGAATACCTAGAAGGTACTCAATCACTAAGCCATACACCACAGAGACTCAAAGGAACTACCAACAAGCACACAGTAGAGATTTACAAGGACTTTTAAAATCCCACATACTAGAAGACATTGGTACTTGAACAGCAGCTTTATGTCTGTAAGTTGTGTCAAGACAAGCAACAAAACCACACAAAAAATTCTACATTTTGAGGGCATACAGACAATTTATAATTTCATATAAGAGTCAAATATTTACATGTTATAAAACTGAAATTTGTTGTCACATTTAACAACAAATTTTAAAGACTTCAATTGAAATCTTTATGCAGCATAGCATTTTTGACAATACTATATACTGTTACCTACAGGATGGCCATTCCACTTAAAAGAACTTATGAGGTCATCTGCTGAAAAAAAGAAAAATCCCTGACTTTCCAGCAATAGACTGAATAAATGCATTTCTGTGTCTTACAAATACATGCACAAGCAGTAACAATTGATAGGAAGAGACTTTGTTTAAAATGATGGTTGGGCATAAAACGTGGAAATGATCTTATGTATTCTGAACACCAATTTAGGAATGGTTTCATTCATAAACATGGTTTGAATCTTCACAAGTTACCAAAATCATTGCATCAATCCACACACTGACAAGGAGCTGATAATATAATCCTATATTAAAATGTTTTTAACTGAAGTGTGAGTTATTTACTGTTTCATTCACCTAGAAGATACTGCATCCCAATCTTGACCATCTCCTCTAGGACGCTGAACCGTCCGTCCAATGACAGAGGGCCGAGGACTACTGCTCCCAGGTGATGGATTCTGAGAACGAGGAGCACCTCTTGCTTCTTGACAGTAAGATACAGATGAATTCTGGGAAACTGTGCCTTCATGCAACACAAAGAATACATTTTCCCTTAGAAATATCCATTCTTCTGAAAGATACTACATAGTAAACAGTAAAAGTAACTAAGGTAGGATAAGGAAAAAAACATGTAAATACTACTAATGATCTAGAACAACCGATCACTGGCAAGCGGCAGAGTTTGGAAACCAAATTCCAAGGCAAAACTCACTGAAGATTCCAGCTGAACCATACATCTTGAGTTTTAAAAACAGAAACACACTGTCTGGGTAAGGCTATTGGACTTGTTGATGTTATAACTGAATTAGCAGCCAGTACCATTTATTAAGACACCAAATATAGTGGCAATCTTATGAAGAGAACCAGACTACCAATCTACAGAAACAAAGTTTTGATTCAATTCAGATGACAAAATGGAAACAAAACCACTATAAGTAATCTACACCATTAAGGCTACAACATTTAAGCATTAAGAACATTGTGGAGCAGCCCTCATGACTGCAAAAATTCAAAACAATGATTAAAGTATTTTTAGCCATCAGCAATAAAAAAGAAAAAAAAGAAAGTTCACATAGCTCATGAAATTAGTAACTACATTGTTAAGTACTAATAGCTTGAAAGCTTTTCTGAAACTTTGCCCACTTTTATTTTACAGATTTAATTTAGTTTTAGTTTAAAATCCCTCCCCTGCTGACACGCAAACAATTGGATACTGGGAGAAGTTGATGGATGGGGAATCACAGGAAAGTAAAACTGAATAAGTCCTTTAAAACAATGCAACTACTCAAAGTTTTTTAATTAACATTAATAGTACTGAGCACCATCCCTTCAGCAAAACAATTTCACAAGAGTACATTTCCTATAAAGTTCTGAGTATGGGTTTTTTTCCATCATTTTAGATAATTTTATCTGTAGTAAGAACAACAGTATCTCAAATACTTAAAAATACCTACCTTGCTCTGAGGAAGAAAAACTTGGATCTCTATGGAAGTTAAGCCTACTTCTCAAGAAGATGCAGAGCTGTTGCAAGCACGACACAGCCTGCAAAGCCAACTGGTGTCTTCCATCTCCTCCAAAAGCCAGGTTTAGAAGAGACAAAAGGCTCTGCAAAGACAAAACCACCAACACTGAGACTTGAACATTAATCACCTTCATAAACAACCATGCCAGCAAGTCTCACCCTAAATATAGTTCAAAAATGTTTCCAAGTGTTTTTCAAAATCACAGCGAAGAATAAATAGGCTCAACTACTGTTTTATTACTGAATGCAAGACTATCATGCCTAAGGAAGAAGCCAAGTTTCACATTATATTTCCAATAAAGTCACAACTTCCATAATGGGAGCCCATTAGATGGTGTGCAGACAACAGCAACACAGATTTATCTTACACAGAAGAAACAAAGTATTACTTTAGAAAACACTTCATTACTGATTAGCAATATACATTGTTACAAGCAAAAACTTTAAAACTACAATATATAGCCAATGTCCCCTCTCTTATGCACCTGGAGTTAGAATAAAGGTACTTCTGTTTAAGTATTTTGCTTAAAAACAAACTGAATCATTTGCACCAATTCCTCCTTGGCAAAGCTTATACCAATAAAAACTTAAAACTTTATGTGAATTCTTGCCTGTACAATCTTTGGCCTTTGAAGGAAGATCTCTGCAGGAAAATCTTGCATAATCACATCCTGAAGAAGCTCACATGTACTCCAAATTAAACTTTGGTTGTTACTTCTCAAAGAGCTACAAGTTCACATTTAAATATGTAATAAAATGAAAAGAAAACCAACCAGTGATTATTAGCCTGAACAAGTCTTTACAAGAAGGTTATAATCACAACACAGAAGAATCTAAAGAAAAAAAAATCTCTGTAGTTCTATTGTCATATTGTTTTTTCAGTTGAATTATTCCTTAGCTATTTATGAATCCTATATACAGTAAAGAACAAACTCAATTCCCACAGGTAAAATTTGGTTCCGAAAAGAGAAATAACTTTATTGATTCTGAAATTGAAATTAAAATAAGAACTACTGGAAATTCCCTGTGAAGCTAGTGATTATCTCAATAGTATATAGCAATTAATATAACTCATACCTGCAAGAAAGTTTCTTTCATTACTAAGGTTCATGTATAACTTTAAAACACTTGCATTACTTAAGTGGGAAATTCCATAAAGGGAAAAATTTATTAGCTATTCTCTAAGATGAATATTAGTAAATTAAAAGAATCATTAGGATAGTCTACTTCATTTTTTCCAGTTGTTTAAGAAACTACTATTTCTGAAACCACGGTAAAAAATCAAATATGCCCAGTGTTACAAATATGTGCTCCTTTTTATACTCCATCATAAAGGAAATTAAATACTAAACAGATTCTTCAGCTTCAGAGATTTTTCAAAAGGAAAAAAACAAACAAACACAAAAAAAACCCTATGCTAGAAATCTACCAGAGCTCTGTGACAACTCATAAGGAATCCCAGGTACAGAACTCTCCCTTGGGGCACTTCAAAACACTTTTTTAAATTAAAGGGGAAAAAAAAATCACTGGAGAAAGACAGTTGGAATGACTCTGCCTGGATAAGGCCCTGTACCTAAACTAATTGGCCTAAACTTAGTTAAGCTACTCCTGAAAGTAGGGATTTTCCTGCCACCTGGTCCTGAGGGTAAAGAAATTAATGATTTTATTCCAGCTTGTTCTATTACTAGCTGTAAGAAATCTTTGATCCACTAAAGAAATTTAAAACACAAACTGAAGTGTCATGAACAAAAGACCCAATGATACTCTGATTTAAACACAAAAAATGAAGAATGAAACTACCCAGCTTATGCCCAGTTTTTACAACCATTTATCAAAACTTAGCTATTGGGTTATTTACAGGAACAACCTCATGATGCAGAAGGACAGAAATTTACAGCCACTATTCCTAAAAAAAAAAAAACCCTACGAAGAAACTAATGTTTCTATTACTGCACCTTTCATTTGATGAAAGAACATGTCTATCTGTTGAAGTCAGAGTTAGCCAAGGAAATGTGGAAAATTTCAAGCATTTCACTGCAAAAAAAAACAAAGCAGATGTCCTGAAATATCTTTTATAGAAATATTATATTGCATATATTCAAAGCAAAGTAAAAAACTAATAAACAATACACTACCTTATACAGAAATATCTTTTAGCAAATATAGGCTTGCATGAACTCAGATGTTTTTAAAGAGAGTTTTTAGCAATATCAAAAACATCACTAAGGTCACACCAAATCCAAAGGAAATGTTTATTGAAGAAAGCTTTAGCAAATAACAAACACAGCATTAGTGGAAGAATACTCAATCTGCCACACCATGCTTTCAACCAAATTATAATTTTCATCTGCTACTAAAGAATATTTTATCCATTAGCATGATCTCTAAAAATGGAAAATTCATCTCATGATTTTAACCTTAAAAAAGTAGAAATTATTGTTCTTACAAAATTATGACACATAATAACTCAGCAGTGAAAATAACTTTAAAGTTATTTTAAACTCAAAAGTTTGTAATAATAATTGTGCAATTCCTAAGATAGCTGATACGCTACTAAAAACTCAACTGGTGATTTACCTACAGTAACTACAAAGTCATATTTTAAACTCTAGATCTAAGCTCCACACTGCATTTTAAATAAGACACTCTCCAGTGAACTGCTACTGGTATACTGGTACAGGCAAAGACTTGCCAAAACATCATTGATCTGTGCTTGTCAGTAAAACATTTTGTATCATTTGCCAAAGAAAAAAATCAAAGCACAGCACTGGTTTTCATTTAAATACAAAGCAAAGATTCCCCTAGAACCTAAACCAGTTTTCTAAAAAGCAGAAAGGTACTTCAGACTAAGTTTTGTTGAAATAAAAGTTACTTAATTCTTTAAGCCACTTCTGATTATGAAATACAGAGCATCTGGAAAACACTGGCAATTTAAATAATTTTTAAAATTGCAGCATTTTCCAGTGTGTTTTAGATATTCCAAAGAGCTACATTATTTACTAGAAAAGGGAAATATCTATTAAGATCAATGTGATTTTTATAAGCATTATAATTGTAGCTTCCGTGGTGTTAGATTTCATAGAATAACAAAACGAAAAAGAAGAGCCAATTTTGCTATCCACATTTGTAATGGAATTCCATCTAAATTACAACTCAAAGCTCTTTCTGTAATTAACATATTCTTTTATAACTACACATACCAACTGTTCTTTTGGGAGACATTTCTAACTGCGGCAGATGACTTTTACTTTGACAAAAATATCCAGTGAATAATTCCTCTTGAGGCAGAACTAAAAAAAAAAAGGGGTAAGTTTAAAAAACGAACTAAAAAGAAAAACTCAATTTATTTTCATGTTTTTCCTTAACTACCTTCCTTTTGCCCTAGAGTTTTAAATCAGGTTCCATAGTAGGTTAAAATAGTCTCAGATGAGCAGAAAAATGGAGTAAAAAGAGTGTGTCAATGTTTATTTTTTTTATAATCATATTCTGCAACTGTAAAGGGTGCATTTTTCTCCATTTTTTTGCACTAACTTGCATACTATACAAACAATAGCAAAAATAATTGCACAAAATGTATTGTCTGATGGAGGACTGTTGGCCAAATAAATAGTTTTTCTTTAATCTCTCTCTGTTAGTTAAAATTAACTTTTAAATAAATTACTTTAAACCTTTTTCTGCCAAACTGCTGTCTTCTTAGGTCAACTGAAAAGTTGCCTTCTTCTATGTATGTATGTATATTGCTACATGTCATTTGTATGCAAACTGCATAAAAATATACACAAGAAATGTTAACACTAAAACCAATCTCTCTAGACCATAATATTTGGTTCAAAGGATCAAAATAGATAATGCCAGGTTATTAGTTTACAATTTTTCCAGTAGCTGATGTTGAAACAGAAAGAAAAATACAACATTCCTGTTAGGCAGCACTGGGATTATTCCATCCACACATGAATACAATTTACAGCATAAATAACTTCAACTGAGCAGTTTCAGAAAGATATAATTTAAGAACGTACATGTAGAAGACTTCTCTATACAGTAAAAACATTAAGTAAAAATCTGCCCCTAAGTGGGCACAGGAAGGAAAAAAAAAATGAAAAATTAATCACCAGGCACATAGTTCTAGTGAACTAAATCTCCAAGCACTAGAGAGGTGGCAGAAACCACCAAAAAATTACTTTTATCTCCAACACTGCACAGTATGAGTAACAGAGGCGTGGTCATTACTACTACATGTACTGTGTAACAGCAGTGTCTTTACAAGACAGAAGGTAACGTATAATATGCAATTTTCTCCTCCAAACTCTGTTCTAAAATGTTTAAGGCAGAAGAAGAGAACCAAATGGGTCAGATTACATGTAGGAGGAAATGTAAATCATTTTAACAGACAGACGAGCTAGTAACAGATACAAGCAATAGCACTTCACACATAATGGGACATTTTAAAGAAAGTTTATGTATTTTTCTATAACAAATGCTTATCCAATACTAAGAAGATAGTGCATACTACTACTGTAGTTTCAAAAATCATTCTATTAACATCAACTACTGGTTTTTTGATTTTTCATTTTTTTCTTGTAGGATGTGGGTTGCTTTCCAAGCTAAAGGCTACTTACTATACAAAGAACAGCAGCAAAGCATACTGGCTAAATTACAGATTTATTTGAAGTTGCTACACACTTGCAGCCATAAAGCTGTCCTTGGAAGTTGTGTAATGCTCTTTGTACATTACAGAAAACAGATATTATACACTGAGGAAACGGACAGGGAATTCCATTACAGGAATGCCACCAAGTGATTTAGCTAAGGTCACACTGTCTCTGGCAGAATCTGATTAGTACGCTGATCTTTCAGGAATAATTTGCCTACTCTATCTGAAAACATCAGCTTCTCATAGCCTTTTCATTTGCTTTCTTCTAATTTAAAATAAATTACAGTTCAAAATATGCAATTTACCTGGCTGATATCCTGAAGGATGAGACTGAGCTTGGTAACATACTGAAGAACTAGGAGGGAGTTCAGAAGGAAGAAAGAACAGTCTATCCACAATCCCATCAATGATGGCTTGCAAGTTTGGATCCACATCGGAGCGAAGCTGAGAGAAGAATTCCACTGCACCAATTCCAATCATATTCTGGGCAGCAGGTGGATGCTACATTAAGACAAATAACTGACAAAGTTAGTTTGAAGAGTCTTAAGGACACTGGATAGGGGTTGGAATAGAGAGCAGCAGGTGAAGAAGGAAAAGAACTAAAATTTTAAAGCTATTTGTTTAGATCACTGTGCTGAGGTAGAGTTCATTTTCTTCCCAGTGGCTGACATGAGGATGTGTTTTGGATTTGTGCTGAACACAGGGTTGATGACAAAGAGCTATATTTTGCTAAGCAGGGCTTATACAGAACCAAAGGTTTTTCTCTGCAAGGGATCTGGGAATACATGGGAGGTTGGGAGGAGACAGCCAGGACAGGTGACCCCAAATGACTAGAGGGATATTCCATATCACAGAATCACAAAAGGCCTGGGTTGGAAGCGACCTTAAAGATCGCCTAGTTCCAACAGCATGCCCAGGCTGTAAAGGAGGTGAAATGACGAGGAAAGAGAACACATTTGGAGTGATGGCATTTGTCTTCTCAAGTCACCCTTACGTGTGAGGATGTCTTGCTCTCCTGGAGATGGCTGAACACCTGCCTGTCCATGGGAAGTGGAGAATTAATCCCTCATTTTGCTTTGCTTGTGCACACAGCTTTTGCTTTTCCTATGAAACTGCCTTTGTCTCAACCCATGAGTCTTCTCCCTTTCACCAATCCCATCTTCTCCCCAGTGCCACCAGAGGGGTGTGGGCAAGCAGCTGTGTGGGGCTTGGCTGCCAGGTGGGGTTAAACCATGACACCTATCCATCAGTATCAAGGATGGGTTATTCTTTAACTCTGCATAGTTGCAGTTCAGTGATTAAAACAGAAGAACATAAAAAGCTATCTGAAGCTTCTGTAACATTTTTTCAACTTAGTTGCACCAATGTACATATTTTTATTTTCCATGAACAGTGCAAATGTTTAGTTGCAAACCATGCTCAAAGTTAAAAATGAAGCACTAAATGAGAAACTGAAGAAACATAGAAACTTAAGCAGAAACCCAGGATAAATAATTTTCCTCAGATATCCCTCTGACCCATTTGAAGTCATTGAAATAGTTTTAATTTTGGTCTACACACAGTGGCTTTTATATTACTGTCTTTGTAAAACACTCTAAAATCTCATTACATGTAGCTACAAAGTCA
>VZTB01012123.1:321723-351202 GCA_013397245.1 Thryothorus ludovicianus | reverse complement strand
CGGGCCCGGGAGGGAGAGGAGCCATTACCCAGCTTCCTGACGAGCGCCGACAGCTCCATCGCGCCGCTCCGCCCTCATTCAACCGCCGCGCGGAGCCGCGCCCGCGGAGCACCTCGGGAAGTGTAGTCCGCCCGCTCCCGCCCCGGGCCCGCCTCCCGGCGCTGCGCGCGAAGCACGCCGGGAACTCTCATGGCCCCGCGGCGCGCCGGCGGGCGCACTGAGAACTACAGTTCCCATCAGGCCCCGCGCCTCCCCTCTTCCCGCCGCGGGCCGGGATGGCGGCNTAATCCCTCATTTTGCTTTGCTTGTGCACACAGCTTTTGCTTTTCCTATGAAACTGCCTTTGTCTCAACCCATGAGTCTTCTCCCTTTCACCAATCCCATCTTCTCCCCAGTGCCACCAGAGGGGTGTGGGCAAGCAGCTGTGTGGGGCTTGGCTGCCAGGTGGGGTTAAACCATGACACCTATCCATCAGTATCAAGGATGGGTTATTCTTTAACTCTGCATAGTTGCAGGTCAGTGATTAAAACAGAAGAACATAAAAAGCTATCTGAAGCTTCTGTAACATTTTTTCAACTTAGTTGCACCAATGTACATATTTTTATTTTCCATGAACAGTGCAAATGTTTAGTTGCAAACCATGCTCAAAGTTAAAAATGAAGCACTAAATGAGAAACTGAAGAAACATAGAAACTTAAGCAGAAACCCAGGATAAATAATTTTCCTCAGATATCCCTCTGACCCATTTGAAGTCATTGAAATAGTTTTAATTTTGGTCTACACACAGTGGCTTTTATATTACTGTCTTTGTAAAACACTCTAAAATCTCATTACATGTAGCTACAAAGTCAAGTAATATCCAGCTTTATTTAGCTTTGGCATTCTAAAAACATATAGTTTAAAAATAAATGAATGTTAGTATGTCATACCTTGATCAAACTGTTCACAAAATTTAATACTTCCTCTTTTATTGGTACGACTGGGAAATTGAACCACTCCAAAAGGTTACGAAATATTGCTTTTTCATGGACCAGATCAGCATAGGAAATCAAGTTGTGGTCTAGTTTAAACAGAATAGTCTTCAAAGATCGCTCTCTTATCTCTGTGAGTTCATGACCTGCCCAAAAAAAGGGGATTAAGAACCCATAAAATTATGTGACATGACATTTTTCTTATTTGGAGAAACAGAATACTGCTAGAGATGCAGTGAAAAAAAGCCAGTTTATAAACTGCCAGTATTTTTTATGCCTATCAGGAAGCCAAATATGATTACACTCCCCAGCAACAACTTAATCAAGTGTGTTTGCGCGACTAGAAAGCGGTGAGACACTCTAAGATACACTGATACGAGCCGGTGCCAAATGCGCCTCTACTGACACAACCCGGTGCCGGAACCTCCACCAAAGCGTGTTGTGGGTGTCTCGGACTTCCCAACTGGACAAAAAACTATCCAAGCCCACCGAATCGAAAGGCACCGTGTCCGAATGCCACCTTTGGCATTTTCCTACGGAAGCACGTCCCCCTAGGGGAGCGCCGCCGCCCCCTCCACGCCTGCCGCGGGGAGCGGAGCGGAACAGCAGCAGGCAGAAGAGCGGCGAGGGGCGGCGGAGGCCGGGCAGGGGCGGCCGCGCTCCNTCCCCTCTTCCCGCCGCGGGCCGGGATGGCGGAGGGGGCGCGGCAGTAGCGGCTATAGCTCGGGGTGTGTGCACCTACCTGTGGGCAGGGTGTGGCCAGGTGGGCCCGCCTCTCCTCCCAGGCAACGAGCCAAGGACAGGATGAGAGGACATAGCCTTAAACTGCATCAGAGCATGGTTTATTCATCCCAATGCTGGAAGGGAGACTGCTAGAAAGATGGCGAGGGGCTTTTTACAAGGGCAAATAGTGACCAGACAAGGGAGAATGCCTTCAAACTGAAAGACGTTGGGTTTAGATTAAATGGTACTAAGGAATTCTTTACTGTGAGGGTAGTGAGACACTGGAATAGGTTTCCCAGAGTTGTTGTGGGTACCCCATCCCTGGAAGAGTTCCAGGACAGGCTGGATGAGGCTTTGAGGAGCCTGTCCTGGTAGAAAGTGCCCTGCCCTCAGGAGTGGACTTGGAACAAGATGTTTAAGGTCCCTTCCAGCCCCATTGTGCAATTTTACAATTTACATTAATGGAGTGTTTGCTGGTGTCACTTTGATGTGTCTGACAGCACTCTGGAAATAGATCTTGCTGACTCCTGTAAAGCAAAGTGATAAGGGGGTGAAGTAGGAGGTGAATCATTAGAAGGTTTGGGTTTTCTTTTTTATGTAACCCAGGCTCTAGGACTGCATTGCTTTGCCTACGATGCCCGGCAATTTCACAAAGGAGTTTCTCAAACATGTACTAAAGACACACAGTACATTGTTGATCATCTGATCTGAGGGCTGATCTTATTTTTGAGAAATTGTGCTTGCCATCATAATTGGAAAAAATAAAGTGATGATAGCTGGACAAATCATGGATGTTATATGTGTATGCTTGTGATTTTTTTTGCACGTAACTGCAGGTCCAAAAAGGAAGATGGCCTTATAATAGTCATGGGGGAGGGAGTTAAACCATGCATTACACGAGAAACTACATTTTTTTTATCACCCAACAAAAATGTAAAGGTGCAGTGCAGCACATGCAAATGCTTTCCAAAGGATATATGTTACTGCCCTCTCAGTTTATGGCTAGTTGTTTCTCCATGTGGTCACCATTACTGGGCTACTCTTTCACAGTATACTCATATTAATGTCCACCATCTGCTCTATCAAAATTTTACTAAATTCTTAATTGCAGCTCAAAACTGTCTGTCATTTTGCAGGACAGTATTTCTGTCTGTAGAGCAATATAACAAAGGGACTTTATTAAGCTAATTATAAATGTACTGTGATTGCTGCAACAAGAGTTTGTTTAGCACAGGAGGCTGAATTCACATGGACGTATCAGTCCTTTTTCAAGAGTAATTACAAGAGAAGCATCACTTACTGAGTAAAAATTCCTTTTAACTGTGCACAATATACTTGTTCATTGAAAAATGAAGAGCTCTAACAGATGCACGCCGGGCTACTCACTTTTCCCCAAATAGGACTGGTGGGAGCTTTATGTGACCCCATGTGATACTTGTGATAATAATAAAATGGATTTGTATCTCATTTCTGCAGCAAGGAAAAGGAATTAAGGAAGCAGGCATTTCCCAAAATAAAAATATTTCTTCAGGAGGAAGAGCTACATCATTCACCTCTATAGGAGTGTTCAATCCAGACCTTTTAAATTTGGTCAATCTACATTGAATAAAAGTTTTCTTACACTGTCTCCAGTGTTGGTGTTAGTGGCTGCAAAAGCATTTCATAGAGGAGACATATCCACCCTCCATTGCCAATGTAACCCTGCACTGTAATCATGGACATTTTGGTCAGATTTTCTTAAATGAAGGCCTAATTAGGTTAAACTTCAAGAAATATTCCTAACCTTGAAAAGCAGCTTCAGTTTTGCTTGTATTGTTTTAGACCAGAAAAGAGGTGATTGTTTACCCAAAACTGATCCAGAGGCATGCTGTATCAGCTGGTGCAATAAATTGTATGCTATCATGGCTCAAGACTGGTATTCAATTTAAATATTTTTATTACAAATAGAAGAGTGATATATTAAGGGAAATATGTATGTTTCCGTAAAATAGTAACTAAAAACAGAGACACACACTCAGAGAGAAAAGTTTACTGGATATTAAAAATGAAAAGAAATGGTGGATGGGCTCAATAATTATTGCTGGCATTATAAGACAACCTAAATAGGGGAAGATTAGTCTCTCATTACCGGGAGCACTGACGCCCTCTGTGTCTGCATCTTCTGTTTTTGACTTGCACTAGCAGCTCTGCTTTCCCTCTTACCTGCTTGTTCCCTTTAGCTTATTTATTTCCATGCCCATTTGATTTTTTCCTCTCCATTGGCATTATTTAACATGGATATCTCTTCTTCCAAGTGTATCCTTACTGATCTGCAGTTAAAATGTGTAGGAGTTCCACCACTGGGAAAATTAGTCACCGATCTCATTTACATTGTCCCTTGTTCCTTCCTTACTGCACTCTGCATAAGATGAACTTTAAAGAGCTGCCTACTCCTGACTCCTCACAATCTTTCTTTCCGTAATTCAAATAACATTTTTTTTGTTTGTAATATCCTCTGTGTCAAGTGGGTTCAATCCCAATAAACTGATGGTAAGCAGTGGATATCGCTGTGCATCTATGTGCATCACAATTTAGCATGTAACTGCAGGTGCACAAATGAAGATGGTTTTCTAATTCTTACGGTTTTGTAGAGGTTCTTTTACAAAAGCCATCTTTTAGCCCTTTCAATATAGGATGCACTGTAATTTTAAATTTCCCTTCTTTCAAATGTCATATGGAGAGAGGAGCTTGAAAAAAACTTTTTCTGAGTTTTTTAAAAGGAGTTTTCAGTCTTCTTTTTATTTATTTCTGTGACTCATTCATTACAGGATGAAGTCTTATTATCTCTGCATCCTTTTTTCAAACCTGTCTATTCATAACATTTTTTTTCTTCTTTACTGCTTTGACTTCTGTCCTTTTACATTCCAAAAGTTCTCTGAAGATCAGCATATCAAAGACTCTATCTGACAGGGACTTGATACCATTGGTGATAATATCTTTATTGTACTTCTGAGCTTAACTGTTGTAACTTCCAGTTCTCTGGGAATTTCCTGCTGTCTGGCTTTTCACCTATCTCAGGGAGCAGCGACTGGACAAAGAAACATCAGGGCATGTCAGATGCAGAAAAAAACATAAATTCCCAGTACTTCTCTGATAAGAACACCAAAGAGGGACTACAATGCCCAAACATTACTGACTCCTGTAGTTAAAAATAACCTTGTTACGTACCAGCTGAGAGAAGATTGCCAAAAGGAAGGAGGGAAAACAGAGAGAACAGAGTATTAGGAATGGAAGGGGGCAGAATTGGATAAGAGATTTGAGAAGATATCTTCCCCCCATAAGAAAATTATCCTTGTATGTTAATCTATTTCTCAATCTGCCTATCAATTTGTTTCAGAGCCCATTTAAAAGTATCATTTCTGGCCCTGAAGGCCTTCCTTGCTTGCTCTCACCCCAAGCTTTCTCATCCTTTTTTGTTCACTGGCTACTATTGGTAAAAAAATACGTCAGTTTCTGAAATTAAAAACAACAAACAAACAAAACTTCAACTATTAGTTACCTATATATGCAGTCTGTAGTGGACCTATTGCACATGCACAGTAAAGACAACCTAGAAATGTGCAAGTATCTGTGTGTTTATTGCTTTAACTGACTACCAAGTTCCTGAAATTAATATTCTAAATCAGTAGGATGATAGCAGTTGTGTAAAAATTTTCTTTTAATGCTAACGGAGCTGCATGTATAAACTGGCTTTTTTTTTTTTTTTTTTTTGACTTTCTGCAGACAGGAATAGCGGGTAATTATTGCATTATCTTAAAGTCTGTGACATGATTTCAACAGGTACTTTAGTGTAAATTCCTGAATTTTACTGCTTCTAAATTAGGTACAAAATACCGAACCGAAATATCTGTTACAAATGTTTGCATTTGCAGCAGAGCAGATGCAAATTTGGAAACTCATTTATGATATTATTAATTAATTGTTTATATTTTCTTCCCTAGTGAGACTTTCTAATTTCTCTGTTTTCGTATTTAATTTTCCATTTAACTGGATCTATCTTCTGTGCAAACTGCATATGCAGATATGCAATTGACTTATAGAGTGGCACAGAAAAAACAGTTGCATCTAAATAACAGCTGGACAATTTAATTTCATACAGATTATGGTATTTGGTTAGTCAATCAACATCAATATAAATATTGAACTGCAAAACGAAAGACCTTCAAGAAACCTTAGTAAGAAAATCTTTCTTCTGTGATGTTTAAAACCTTTAAAAACACATTTTTACAGGTGATGAACTTGCAGACTTTTTGGGCACAGGAGGTTGTCAATGCAGACAATACCAGTAAAGCAAAAAAAAAAAAAAATTAGGCAAATTAATGGAGAACAGGCCCATGGACACTGGAAGCACAGCAGGGATGTGCCCGCTGAGCTACCAAGGCAGTGGTTGTGGTCTCTGGGCAGGACAGGGCACTCAGACAGGGGAGAGCAGATCTCCCCTCCTCAATGACTGTGGTCGTCACTTGGGGGCAACAAGATCAGTGCCCCCTGGAAAGGCATTTCTTACTCTCATCTGATGTTTTAATTACCTTTTGGCAGGTAGAAAGCATCTTATTCCCTTAGAGATATAAAGCCAAATTAAACCAAATATTGGCATGCTTTGGGGGTTGGATTTTTTTTTTGTTTGGTTTTTTGTTTTGGTGGGTTTTTTGGGTTGTTTTTTTGTTTGTTTGTTTTCCAAAATGAAAAGGCTGGAGTAAACAGCCATGAATTGAATCTGCAAATCTGCATCCACTTCACAGAAAGAGTTGGCAATGCAATGCCTAATGCATATAACTGCTTTGCTTCACTTGAGGGCACAGTGCATTGCACGGGAGTTTTGGCTCAGGGCACATAATTGCCACATATAGTTTCTTTTTCATGAACAAGTTTATGGTTATGTCATTTGAAATTAATAAACTACTGAGAAAATCTTTGATGCTATTAAAACATCTAGCATTTTGGTTTGTATCAGGGCACTTCTCTACTACTTTTATATATAGTTTACCACATGCTTTACTGCATTGCTTCATAAAGACAGTTTGTTCTAAAGGGACCTACTTCTGTAGTTTATTGCTTGGATAATATTAAACATCTGAAGATGCTCTACAGTTCTGGGAAACAGTATATTCTTGAGAACTGTAAAATTCTCATGGAGGTTACTGTTTTCTACTAGTATTAATTCTGTACATTATTGCAAAGGATAAAAACATTTAAGTAATAAGTTTTTGGATTTGGAAAATATTCACATTTTAGCCCACG
This sequence comes from Thryothorus ludovicianus, assembly GCA_013397245.1. NCBI lineage: Eukaryota > Metazoa > Chordata > Aves > Passeriformes > Certhiidae > Thryothorus > Thryothorus ludovicianus. The sequence goes on along the minus strand of VZTB01012123.1, from coordinate 344,228 downwards.
TTATGACATTTTGTTTTTATTCTGATGTAACTGTAATTAAATTACCAAGACTAAGTCAAAACAGGAAATAATTTCTTAAAATACTGATGGAGTAGTCATTTTGTATCATTAATTTATGGACTTGTAAAAACTTTGGGTGACATTAATAAAGCTTAATATCATTTTGAATATTATCACTGGTAATTAATAATAATTGTACCCACAAGATAATACTCTTTATTTACTTCAGAAAGTAAGTTTTGCAAACTCATGGCATTACCCTACCCATCACAGCCACCTAGTCATTTTCACAAGCTTGGCCATTATTTAACTTCAGAAGAAAATTAAGCCAATGTTTAGTGTCTCACATTTATTGCTTTTCTCCAGTGTTATTCTTCCTTTAGAATTAATAAATAACCAAAAATGGTGCCAAAGAAAGAGGAAATGAGATTCTGTTTCCAACCGAGATTCTTGTGTTTTCAAGAATCTACCGCATTTCTCAAAATTATCATTCTCATCACACAAAAGTGAGGTGGCCTGCTCTTCATGCACGGGGCTTGCATACTTCAAACACTGGATTCATATCAGGCAGAAATGACAAGAGAGAGAAAGTTATTAAAGCAACTATTGTAGTCTAAATTGTGTCCTGGCTTGAGTAGGGCACAATTTCTTAAAAGAAATACTCAAACAGCAGTGATTTGACTGGCGATGCAGTTGGAATTACATACTTTATAGTCTCAACTTTCCCAGTTTAAAAAAAAATGTTGAAAACACAATAGTTGTATGTTGAAATATTTGACAATGGAGTTAGATGCTCTCTATCTTATGATCAATTCAAAGGAAATATACTGGGAAAATTTTCTGTAATCAAGATCATAAAAATCATAAAAATATTTTTATTTCTATCTTAAACAGTTTTGAAGAGGTATATGCACAGATTGCAGATTTAGACTTATTTTTAATAACTTTTTATAGACTTATAAATATTGTCCCTAACACAGGTTTGTTTTCTAGATTTCTCATGTGACTTTCCTAGGCTTTGAAACTGGATCTTGGGCTCCAGGTATATTGCAATATCCTTCTTTGAACTCTAAGTATTGCTGTTGCTGTTTCATTTGTTACTGCACGCTTTTATAAAGGCACAGGAACTTTTGGAGATTAGTACTGCACATTGATCAGTTGGTGTTTGTGAAGGCAGCAGAAAATCACATGGCTTGTCATTGCCCACAATTCTGACATCATGACATCTGCAAGAGCTGTAATTGCCTGAACGTTCTTGGACAGTAACATGAACAATGTGAGACTTTTCAATTTTTTGGCAAGCTTTCAGAGCTTGTTAAGACAATTAAACAGTCTTGGAAAAATATGTACATTTTTTAATGACGACAGATTTTAAAGATATTTGTTGTTGATAATTTCATCTGTAAATTGATCTAACTTGTTTTGTGTAATTGTCATTCAGTTTTATTCCAACATGTTTTCCTACTCAGCCTCATGTCTCCCTTTGAATTGCTAAAAATTGAAGACTGTCTGCTGGTGTGTTTTGAATGTCAACTCTTTGATTTTTTTTTGGATCCTGTAAGCACTTTTTCAAAAGCATCATACTCAAGTTCACCTGTAGCACTTGTATAGTGTATGTAGAGAACCTTTTTTCTGTACTAAACTTCGGTTCTGTCTTTAAAACAGGCATTTTTCCAAATATCCTGAGAACATTTTTCAGAAGTCAATTTGAAAATGTAACCATATGTATGCCTTCACCTAGTGATATTTTCTTAGTGAACTGACAAAAATAAGTTTTAGCTAATGTCACACTGCTAAGTCAGAGTAGCTGCCAAGCAGTGAGCTAGATGGACTGTATTCTGCATCCAGAATTAACCACAGGGCTGATTATTAGCAAGACCAAGTCTCTGTGGTCATCAGTGGCAGTAGGAAATGAATGACAGAGAGCAGAGGGGAATGGGCTCATTTGCAGGTGGCTGAATGCACCCTGTTAATGTACTGGCATGTGTAGCCTGAGAGAATAAATGAGACATCGATACAGTGACTCTCAGCAGAGCTGCCAACCTGTCATTTTTACTATTTTTTTTGCTGATCATAATTTCACCAGGTTAACATGGTAAATGCAGACCACAGAAACATAAGTCACACTCAGTGAAGAAGAGGTCATATGGTGGAGCACTGAAGCTTCATTATCAAAGCTATTTAAAAAGGCAAAACTAACCCAGTACCTATGTTACACCAGCACTATGAGTTTATATATAGATATATTTATTTTAATTTTATTATTATATATGTATATACATCTGTATAAGTAATACAAGGAAAATATTTCCACTAAGCACTGTCTCTGATTTTCACCTTCTTTTAACTCTAATTTTGCCAATGCTGCCTAAAGGAGTCAATTGTTAGATGGCATGCATTATCCAAGGATTTATTTTCAAATATAGGCGCTTTTAAAGGATGTTAATAATTGAAGTATTCATGAGCAGAAAAATATGGAGAGCTTTCTTCTATTATCAATGAATTGGTTTTCAAAGTGTAAATGACAAAAAATTATATTTTTTCAATCCTTGCCAATGCCTTTTTTTTGTTTCATATAGGAACACTTTATTAATAGCATCCTAAAGATACAAGATATATGACACATGCTGGGCTAAAAATATTTTTATTCAGTACTGAATTCTTTACCATCTTAGTTCACACATTCATCTATAACTAGTAGCAAATTTCACATAAAATATGCATATTTGGATGAAATAGTGATAAAACTATATGATATTTTATCTTTAATTTGTTTCATAGAAAAGTAATTCCAAACCCTTATATTTAGTGAAGACCAATAGACTGACATTTTAATGAATAATGTAATGGTGGCTTCTAGGACAGCTAGCACTATTTTTGTTGGACAATGTTTCGCCTCTTCACTTTATGGAACAGAAAACTGCATTTCCTTACATGATGATATTTTTGGAGGTTTTTGTCTCATTTTTTAGTTTTGATTTGGTTTATGTTTCTTTTTTTTTCTTGATTGTGTTTTTTAGTGATTTAATTCCTTTATATTGAATGTAGGAAGTAGCAAAAGGGCCCCTAGCTATATATACCTTCCCATTGCTCATGTCAGGAGCAGAGGAAAGAGTATCCCAGTATCCATCTATTGCTTTGTTCACTGCCTGAGGGCAGCATATATATATATATATGCTTATCTCTAAGAGAGACATTTGTCACAAAAACATCCTTTGAAATTATCTTGTTTCCACTAGGCAAATATTCCCCACAGATACTGGAAGGCACCTGGATTAGACAGGTGTGGAGAGGTTCAGCTGGCCTAAAGTAGTTCAACATCTCTTTTAATGAGAAGGCTTTATATGATGAATGTGAATACTGTTTTCGGTGCCACCGGGTCTCTCTTTACAATTTAATTAGCTCTACAATTAGCAAATAACTAGTTTTACTAAAAATCCATTTGAGCTGTGTGACCCTTCCAGAAAGCATCGTGTAGATTCTCTGGGACTAGTGCTAGATAATTATTTGTCCAATATGAGCTACAAATCGCTTTCTTAGATCTCAGCCTTGTAATTCTATCAAGTCAGGGGTCTATTACTGGCTCTCACTTTAGTAGAAGGATGGCTGCGGGTTCATATCACCTTGCTATTTACGGATTAAACAGCATTTAGATGGTGATGCTTCAAAGTGAGAGGTTTGGTCTCAGATTGTTCTTCCCAGGTTTCTCTTTTAGCTGCAAGCACCCATTTAACTGTCTGAAAGCTGTATCACTGTGTAGCTATGTCTCAGTGAAATGACAAGCTGTTGGCTAGCATTTCTCCATAAATGTATACCGAGGAATGAAGAAGGATAACATATTCTTCTGTTTCCTTATTTTGTTCTGTTCAGAACTTCATCTGTTTCACCAGGACCTGACAAAAGTGATGACAGAAACTTGATTAATGGCAGGCAGCAGCCTTGACACAGTTCGAGCAATGATGCTATTTGTACCCAGATGTCAGTGGAGATGGGCTGGTGTGGGAGAGGGTGTGCACAGCTCTGCGTGAGGGCAGCAGCAGCTGCTGTGCGTGCACTCCCAGCACAACAGGGAGCAGTGCTGGGAACTGCTATTAGCATCCAGCTCATCTTCCTCTCTCCTAGCATGAGGATAAAACTGCAATCTAGTCCCAAATTACTGTTTGATAGGTTGGTACACTCCAAAATGACATGATCTTGCTCTGCTTTAGCAACGGCATATTTCTGCCTGAAGAGCAGCTGCAGCCTCACTGCTGTGTGTTTGCACACACCCACTAGCTGACACGACATTTTCAGTGCATGACAACTAATGGAAAAAAGCTTTAATTAAAAAATTTTAATTTTGTTTTGTTGTTTAGGTTTTTAAAGGTAATATTCTAAAATGGAGAAATGTAAGGCACCCCTCTGGGCAACTAAGGCACTACACAAAGGACTTTCAACAAGACTGCTTTTCTTTGCCCTGAGGACTGAAGTACAGCAGAAGCACAACTTGGGAAAATGGAAGACTCAGATGTGCAAAAGATAGAAGCATGATTCAGTAGTCACACCAGAAACAGAGGAATCGTTATCAACCTCTATTTGGTCACTAGGGGTGTTATCACAACTGACTGTCTTCAGTGGGAAGGGAAAAAAGAAAAAACAACAAAGAAACCCCAGAAGCTGGTTATTATCCCTTGAAAACATTTTTCTCTTCTATGAAGTCAACAATTGTCTTTAGTTCATTCTGCAATATTTCAAAACAGCTTTCCAAAACACCTGATGCATACTGCAGACTCCTGATTTTTCTTCTACACCTAGCCATCAGTGATGCAAGCAGCAAAACCTAGGACACCTGGTAAAGAGCAACATAGAATTTACTCCCAGTCCATAGTAAGAAGGAAAATTGGTTTCCTGCATGTCCTCTTGAGGAATATTATGAGAAAACTTAATAAAGTGAATTACTTTGCTGTTATAGTAACTGTCTTAAGACAAAGTACTAAAGAAAGCAATGTAGGACCTATAACACTAACAAAAGAGAGGATAGAAACATCCTTTACTCCTCAAAATCTGTACATTTTTTACAAAGCATCTTTTTAAACAATATCATGTATTAGGGCTCAGAGTTTTCATAAGAAGCTAACAGAACTAGATATTTCAATCCTGTTAACAATAAGGGACAGGATACTCAGTGTTGTTAGGCAGTTTTGCAATATCCACATCTAGAAATTACAAATGAATAAAAGTCTAGAAAGTCTTCCATCTCATTTCTGCATTAAAGAGAAAAATGTACTGTCTAGTGTTTATGAACGTTTTATTTAGCCTTTTTCAACTGTTTGACTTCTGTAAATGTTCTGAACTCCTTTTTTTCTTTATTTATTTTTGGTAAAGATAAGTCTTTTTTTTCTGCATTCCATTTTACATGCTTGCATTTTCATTCCTGACAGACAACAGACTCTGATTCTAACACTCTCTATATATTTATCACTGGGTAGCATGTTGTCTCAAATCTTCTTCCCCTGTGCAATTTCTATATGTATTCATTTTTACTCATTTTCTTAAAACATCAGTTTCTAGAAGCTTTTCTGTCTGTAAAGAAATTCAGAATTAATCAATGTGATTTTCAAGCTGTAGTACATAAAAATGCAAGCACACTGACATCATTGCAAATTGCACAGCAGCCTAAGGTGTATATTGGTTATTCTTCAAAAAGAACCTAGTTTTTTATTCTTAGGATCTTAGTGTTCCTCTTTAACATTTTGCTGGCCTTTCAGAAAAATAGAACTGTCAAATCCTGATATCAAAATGCTAGGACTCTGAACAGGGAGAAAAATATCCCTCAATACAATTCAGTCCCAAAATAATTTTGGTTTATATTTTATTCAGATCAAGTCAGAAATAATTTAAGCAATATTTTGCAACTAATTTTAAAAATGTTTTCCAGATCTGAGGCCTTATGTGATAAACATTCAGGCTGCAATTGTTTGACAATTACCAGCTTCAAAAAGTGGAGCTAAGTAGGGTGACACTGAGATAACCCCAGCTGTTCTGCTACTTCTAAGAGAAAATGATATATTGCAATAAAATATACAGCTACATTTACAATTCTTTCTGGGAAAATGAGCAGTAATTCACTACTGAAGAAATTCCGCTGACTTTTTAATCTGCGCAAGCTTGTGTGCTTTCTGAAAGAGTACCACTAGAAATCTAAAAAGATCCTGTTACTTAAATATTTCATCACAAGCTATTTGTTATGGATGTGACAGTTTTCGTAGTTAGCACAGCAAGCTATCTCATCCAGCAGCACTATAATGTCCCTTTCTAGAAGGGACTCTGTCCTCAAGTGTGAAAGATATTTAAGTAAAACTTGCAGGAGTGAGGGTGCAGACACAGTCACAGGTGCTTTTTCTAGCAACACTCTGCTTATCCTCCAGCCTGAAGTCTGTCTTTTCATTAAAAGCCTCCTGTCTCTAGTTTTCATGTTTTTTAAGGAATCATTTTAGTAGTTCCTTCTGCTTTAAGTTGGTTGAGAAGAGCACAATACAGCTGTTGGCTCTGTGTTTGACCGGGAGCAGGAACAGAAGGGGATGTCAGGGAACCACATCCTGGCTATGGTTTTAGGCAGAGTCCTGAGTCTTAAGGAAGCCTTGGGGTTCAGCTTACTTAATGTATGGTCAATTTAGGAAATACTTGCATCTCCTAAGCTTTCAACAGCATTACACAATTAACTTGGAATTTGAGAGAGTAGCGAGACTTCCCCTTTAGATGAAGCATCCCACACTGGGTGAAGCTTTAGACAGATCACTCTGGGTTTAGGTGGGGCGTTCACACAGATGTTGATCAGGTATGGTAAATCCCATCTTGGTATCTTTCCATGACACAAATACAGCTAGTGGATTTTCCTCTCTGTGTTACTTTTTGTTTAATCTGAGCTGTTAACATTGCAAATTTTTCACTTTGAAAAATTCTAAACAGTTTTGAATTTTCAGGCTGCAGTTGTAAAATAGCATTTTCTAAAGCTGACACTTATTCTTTTGATAACAGGTGAGTCAGAGGAGAATGTAGACATGGGCTTCTTGCCTGTAAATTTATATTAATAGAACTTCCTTGTTTTAGAAAATTGTTCATAACTTCAAAAAAAAATACTGGCCCAGATGAAGTAAACTCTTAAGTGCCCGAATGTGACTACTTTCAGAAATAACAGATATTGATATTAGAGACAGTTTAGCTCAGCAGTGTATCAGAGCAGCTACAATGAACAGTGCAGCATTTCAGGATGCATTTTAGTGCTTGTTCCTGGCAAATGTCGTGGAAAAAATTCTTGTAAAATTTAGAAAGATACAGCAAGGTACTTTGGATTTTCAGATATACTATATTGTATAGCAATAAGTAACACAATTATAACTTGTAGTTTGGCTATAACATTATGACAATTAAAGAAAAAAAAATCCTCTTAAGGATTATGAGCCACCTAATTACAACTAAAACAGATAGAAAATGTCTGTGCCTAAATTGCTATTTTATTTGCATACAGAGGAGTATTTCAAATTTTTAAAGTAAGTCTGACCCCTGGCTGGGACAGAGGCCCTCAATGAAGGTTAAAAATACAGTACTTTTATAGATGTATATTTTGCCAAAACACTGAGGAAGATTTACAATTGTATGAATGGTTTTTTCCTCATGCATCACTGAAATTGCTGGAACTGTGACTTGAAACACTGGAAAGGTTGGACATTAAACATAAGAAAGAGGAAAAGGGGATAAATATATGATCAATCATATTCATAATAATATGCTTCCTTATACTACTAGTTGTATATCATATATGTAAAAAATTTAAAGTCTCAGCATTTGTTTTTCCTTTTCCTATTTACTACATAGAAATGAGAAGATTCTAAATAATAAATCCCAATGACTATACAGAACTATATTTTTATAACAAAAACAGGAAAAAATTCCCATTGATTTTCATGTTAAACTTTTCCAGCAAAAGGGAAGGAGACATAAAAACACTGGTAGTAAGCAAACTGGTTATAAGCCTTTCTGTGGAAACTACCTGTACTCTACTACATACTACATGTAATAATTCCCATGCACATATAGTGAAAAGACATCAAAACTTGGGGACAGAAAGAGCCAGGAAAACAGAAATGTGGTCATCGTCACTTATTACCTTACAGATTATGTAACTCATCTGTTATGCAAAAGTGCTCCATGTCCCACACTCGCACACCAATATGCCATCAAATTTTGGAATTTTTTCCTTTACGATTAACAACATAGAATAATATTTCTTTTTCATGGAAATGTCCATAATTTAAAGTCAAACTTGAAGGGATAAATACTACAATAATGCTTGGCTCAGTATCCATGAAGTTCTGTATAATGAAAGCTATTTGACAAACAAATGCTGACTCACAGAAAATTATGTAAATTATATACAGAATTAATTTATAAGATCAAACAGCCCATCTCTTGGCAGTTACATAACTGTTTTTTACACTCTCTAGTAAAGGCGACTTTGTTATCATCAAAAAGAGGAGTTAATGTAGTCTGACTCACCCTACTACAGATTTTTCATTTAAGTGGCTATAACAATCATGCTTAAAATTTTGCTATTCAAGGTTAACTCCAAAACAACTAGTGTTCTCCTACCTGCTTCCCCTTATTTAATATAGTTTAAATGGGCATCTTCATGGCAGAGCACATGTCCTTTCTGAAGATCATGGGATTTTGCAGCGTTTGAACCAAAAATACTCTAAATAAAATGCTACACCAAAATCAATCAATGCTGTTATTTTAATCACACTTAATTGTCTTTAAATATGCCTTATGAAAAAATAAAATATGAATAAACATCTAAGAAGGCTGACTTGAAATATAACTGCTTCCAAATGAAAATTTTTTTCTTGCTGTTCTTCCCCACCCACCTGGGGTTTTAACAGCTCTGAACATCCTGATAAACTGAATTCACACCTTTTCCTCCTTTTTCTCTGCAGGCTTCTCTCTATTGTTTCTTGGGGGCAAGACTCTCATTCCTCCACCAAGGACTGGCTCATTTATTTTTAGATACTTCCGCTATTAATGCTAGCAGGTGTGGACAGCTGGGAAAATCGATGCTAACTTCTTGTTTCTCTGTTTGTATTTCATTCTGTTGGCCATTGGCATAGATCGTGGTGTAGCTGGGCTACAACAAGGACTGTCCTAAATGGCACATTGCAGAAGATTTGCATGAATAACAGTAACAAGCAGTGAAGGCTCACAAATGTCTTTGTTTGCTAATTTGTAATGTGGAGGTCAGATATAATGGAATCTGACCTCCGAGGGTAAGAGGAATTGCCCATATGCTGTTCCCAGATCCAGAAACAAAAGCTCTACACATGAAGTGAAACTATTGTTAGGCTGCTGTTACATGGAGAACACTTGATTCTTTATGTCTTTGTTTGTTCTGTAAGCCAGTTTCTCAAAACTTGGTTACATTGGTGCAAATTGCAACCAAGATCTGCTCTAACTCGGAACCTCTGTCTCAAACGAGATTTAATAAAAAAGAAAACAACAAAAAAGGGAAAAATTATTAGCTGCAGTTTAAAGGATTGTTTACAGAATTTGAACATCAGAGGACATACTCTGTGATATAGCTGTAATGATCAATGTGTATCAATAAAATCATTTTTTTAAAGTTTTACAACGCTAACTTTATGCTACTTAACACCAAAGTTGACTGAGAGTCACTTAAAATTTGGAACAAATCTAAAGATTATTTGGATTGTCAAACATTTGTGAATTTGTTGGTGAACTACACCAAATTTACAGTTCTTGATGTGCTGATAGAAGAAAAAGGTTGTTTCATTTGCATACATTTCCTTTAAGGTATCTTGAAATAGGTGAAATTTTTTTCAAGAATTTTTGGTTTAACCGAAAGATTTTACAGACCATTATTCTAATTTTTGGGTAAGAATCACCAGTTATAAAAAAAAATGGGTTTTGAATATCAAACTTTGATATCAAATATCAAAGGCTTGTAAAATTGCATATTTATATTTTAACTTGGTTGATTAAGTCCTTATTTTTTTTCTGTATGAGTGAAATAGAATATAATTTTGTTTATCATATGTATGATTACATAGATTAGATCTTTGATTTAATATAATAATGTCAGATGTCTGTGTTTCATATGGATAGTGCTGGACTTTATTTTGTACCTTATTATTACAAAGATTTTACCATGATCTTCGACTTAGCTTTTTCTATTATGTGTTTTAGGGTTTGTGGACATTCATTTTCTTTCCTGTTTTCTTACAGAGAATATTAATTGGACAGAGAGAGAGAAGTCTTATCAAGTCTGTTCAGCGTTTAGATCTCTCAATATGAAAGCTGCTTTTTCTGAGAAGCTTTTAAGTTTACTTTGAATTTATGGATAAATCCTTTGGATTTAAGGATAACAACAGAGAAGATTACTTCTGCTTAATATGCTAAATATGACGGGGCAAATATTTCCCATTAGCAGCCTATTTGATACTGACATTAAATAAATCAGTGTTTAATAATGGAAATGTTACCCGGGCCACAGGTACAGATTCCCTTGGCAAGCTTTTCCTGTGGGTATTTGAGCACTTCCATCATAGTGAGGGGTGTGACACACAGGATGAATTTCCTGCCCTTTTCATTAAAGTTGCATCATGTTGCTGAGGCGGGTGAGGGACTTTTTGATCATACATATAGAACAAAAAAGCTGGCTGGAGGCAAAATGCCGGCTCATGCTCTAGCTTGGACTGAATGGGGCTTTGGCTGTTTCTCTGTCATTCCTAACAGGCCTACAGGAACCATGGAGGTGTTATGGCTTGAGCCTTTTTCCTGTTGCTGTTTTGCACCTCTTCCAAGGCAACATTTTTGTAAGTACCTTCAAATGAGAGTGAGTCTGGGTGATTATCCTGACTTTCCCTGTGTCTGAATTTAAGCTGTTGAACGTCTTCACGTCCTTCCCCTTATCTTCACCTGAGGTTGGAGATGTTCAGGGATAACTCAAAATCTGATCACAAGTACCATCCAAATCCAAAGATGGTCATGCCCAAACTGTGGCGTCCCTTATCGAGTACTGTGCATTCATTCCTCGTGTGAGATGTGTGAGATCTGTAGAACTGACACCAGCAATGGCTGTGCTCCTCAGGTTTCAGTCGCATCACTGATCTGTTCACTCGTGTGACCCCCTTGTGCATCAGGCCCCAGCTTGTGCTTGTTTTCAGCTAAGGGAGCACTGAAGCAGGGTGTTGGGTGTAGGGGCCCAGGTTTTGGCATCTGGGGGGCTGCAAGGGTGGCCTCTGTGGGAACAGAACAGGGGCTGCCCTACACCGCACTCAGTTCCAGCTGGTTGAAGCCCACCCACCACAGGGCACAGCTCTGCCCCATAGCCACGATAGTGGCTCCTCCAGGAAAGTGTATTTAAGGAAAGCTTAAAGATGCTGTAAGCAGCTGTGGGAGAGAGAAGAGAAAATGTGAGAGAACCAGTGCTTCAGACACTCAGGCCAGAAAAGGAGGGGGAAGAAGTGCCCCAAGTGCCAGCTCAGGGATTCTCTGCAGTCCAAAAGGCCATGATGATGCAGATTGTCCTCCTGCATCCCATGGAAGACCTCCCCCTTCAGAAGACAGCCATGCCCTGAAGGATGCTGAGAGAGCCCACATAGGAGCAGGCTCCTGGCGGGAACTGCAGCCTGGGGTGGGGGACCCATGCCAGAGCAGTATCTTCCTGAAGATTGTACTTCTTGGAGAAGACCCATGCTGCAGTAGTTCCTGAAGGACTATGTCACATGAGAAGGTCTCCATGCCGGAATAGGGAAAGAGTGGGAGGAAGGAGGAGCAGCAGGGGAGCTGTTACAGACTGACCTCCCCTCTGGCAACAGGGGAGGACATGGAGGAATGATGACTAAAGGAGTTGAGCCTGGGAAGAAAGGGGGATGGGTAGGGGGTGATGTTTTCCATTTTGCCTTTGTTTCTCACAATTCTACTCTATTCTTATAACGTAATAAAATAAATTAATAATAACCAAGTTGTTTCTGTTTTGCTCATAACAATTATTGGTGAGCAATCTCTCTGTGCTTACCTCAGCCCATTAACTTTTCCATCTAATTTTTTTCTTCCTGTCCTCTCCAGCAGAGCGAGTGAGAAAGGAGCTGGGTGAGCACCTAGCAGCCTGCCAAAATCAAGCCACCACAGACAAGCAGAGAAGTCTGTATCCACAGTAACTCATCTGTAAAACTTTAATTTAAGAGCTATTTCTTGCAGGAATTCTGGATATTACTTTGCCATTGTAATTTTTTTTTGGAGTACCACAGTGCTAGACTTCTCTGTTTATCCTGTACAATCATCCCATAGGAATAGCTTAGGGTTTCTATCTATAAGGTAACTTCTGTGCTAAGGTACATGTCTTCTGAGAAATATCCAGTTTCTAGGCACACATGTTTCTGATGTTTTTTTACATTACCTAAAAGTAATTTTTAATATTTTCAAAATAATAACATTATTTCAGTAACTTGTATATTTTGTAACATGTAGAGCTTTCTAACCCAGTCCTATGATTACAGTAAAAGTAGCATGCTGAGCTTAAATGGGCTTTTAGATATCAAAAAATGCAGCAGTTTTTTGGTAACTTCCAAACATTAAGTCATAACCATAAGAATACTTGGATGAAACTGTGGGTTTTCTGAATATGGAGAATTGCAAATTCTGTTAAAGACTTATCTTCCCTGTATATGTGACCCTAAGAAATAAAGAGAATTGCTTTATTTGTTTCAGTGTTTATTCTCACCCAATTTATATAAAGAAAAACACAAGGGCATTGAAATATCAGTTTGTGGCAGCAATTTTCAATAAAATGCGTGATGATGTGAGCAGAAGGACTAAATATTCAGATAATATCTTTGATAAAGAACAAACATAGTCAGTCATCACTTATACAAATTTTCAGAATAAAAAGCATGATGCTGTGCTCTGAACACTGAAGGAAGTGCAGAAGTGCAGGATTTCTCCTGTCTGAGTGATGGTTCCTGTCTTGAAATTCTTCCAAAGCTGTATCCTCACTTTGCGTCTTACGCACTTCATCAGTGGAGCAAACAAGAAATTAAGAAATCTTCTTTAGCAGGAGAACAATTTTCTCTGGAAATTTTGAAGAAGTCATGAGAAGTTCTGTCAAAATAAAACAACAAAAAAGCCCATATGAAATGGCCAGCTGATGAACAGAGAAAGCAGATGGCCTCTGGGTAACTGAGATTACTAACTCAGCCAAGGCTTTTTTCCTCTTTTCTGGTACCACTGATTTCATACTTGTGTCTGATGCTAATGTTCCTCCTAACTTTCCTTTTTACACTAATGTCATTCCTCCAGATGCCACTCCTCACAGTGCTTAATGCAACATGATGGTCTCTGAAATGAAAAACTGCTCTGTAGTGATCATTGCCATGCAATGAGAAAACACTGTCACAAACTCCCCAGGGATTGGACTAAGAAACTCTGTAACAACGTCATCTACCAGAAAGTGACCTCTACCAGAAAGCAGATTGAGGATGTTGGTTTATCTTCTTTTCAGCACCATCTTGACAGCAGGTGGGAAAGAAAATATTTATGATTATAACTACAAATATGATTTTTGAACATGGTCAGATAAAAATACACTTAAATTCTTAATATTACCACTTTAGTAATGAAAACATCATTCTTTTCAAACAGACAGGAAAAACACACAACTTTGCAAAGATTCCTGACTACAAAATTTTGTGATAATATTTTATAATTTTGCAGAATCAGCTCTCTTTTGCGATATATTTCTTTAAGATGAATGATTTAAATTAATTTGGAATAAAGTAGACTTCCTGTAAAGATGAAAGAACTGCTGTGCACCAAAAGCTGCCAACCATTCAGTTTCTTTGTCTCCAAAAACCTAACTGCAACTCTTGAAAGAATCTGTTTTAAGGAAAGCAGGTATAGCTATTTAGAAATGAAAGAACTGAGTAGCTTGCATCTCTATTTGTTTCTGTGCTTCTAGACAGTTTAAAAAAAAATCCAAACCTGATGTGGCCTACACTGTGAAACTTTTCCCACAGTTTTGTAAGAACTGACAAGGTCACAGCCTGAGGTAATATGGTTGCCAGATGTCACACCATTAGTTACAGTCTTAGACAGAATAGGTATAAGTAGGGAGAAGCAAGACTTAAAATAACTCTTCATGTAATGTGTTTTCTGCCAATGCCCTTCCAACAATGTAAGTGCTATTTCTAATTTCATAGTGTTAGGTGTGTTTCAATATTTTTATTTAATAGAAATTAAGTATTTAACTCAATTTATAGTTGAGAAATACTGTAGCCTATTTACCCATAAAACTGTGTTTTTAATTATCAAGCTTTTCACAAGAAAAAGCCTTTGACCACATCAGATCTTACCAGTGACCTATGATTTCTTTGAACTGAATATTTGTGCAATCACTTTCAGATATATTGGTTATCCATTCACTTTAATATAATGGGTTCAATAGAAAATACTTTTGTTCTTTGCAAGCAGGGGCAATAATTTTTTCAGAACACCTCTTACCTTTGAAAGTCACTTTTGATACTGGGATGCACACAAATCATTGCCTCTCTTCATTGGCTTTTGATGCACGTTTTCTACAGGTCATTCTTCACAGAATGAAGGCTATATATCTTTAGTAGTGGTTAGTTGTTCTGAAACTTTCAGAGAAACTAGAAAATTGCAAGTAATTTTCTATACTTTTGCTTTTGCTCAGCCTGTCTTTTTTGGACTGTGTATTCTTATTTCTCAAGTAAGGTTTAATATAGGGAACTATTTTGTCTGCTTAAAGTTTTCTAAAAGTTACTCTTCATTAAAAAACAAAGTTGCACTTACTAAAATGAGTAGATCAAGGTTTTATTCTGTAAAAAAATTAGTGATGCAGTAAGAAGTAATTTTCACAGAGAAATTAATATATGTAGAAGATATAGATATAGATATAGGTATAGATATAGATATAGATATAGATATATAGATATAGATATAGATATAGATATAGATAGATATAGATATAGATATAGATATAGATATAGATATAGATATAGATATAGATATAGATATAGATATAGATATAGATATAGATATAGATGATATAGATATAGATATATAGATATAGATAGATATAGATAGATATAGATAGATGTCTGTACACATATTGTGTTTGCAAAGAAATGCTGTACTTTAGAGTGCTGTATTCAACTCATTGTGCATCTGCATACACAGGTGGAGGGATAAAAACCCCATCTAACAGTATCTTAGACTGCTACTCTTTCCCTCTGTTTGGCAGCAGAACTGTGGAGGCCAAGGTCCCACACATTTCACAACCTGGCTGGTTCTGTTGTGTCACTTTGACTCAGGTCACACGCCCTGGTATGGAACTGATGCAGCAGAAAATGCTGGGCTGGAAAGCAAATCTGCAAATCATTATATCCGATCACCAAAACCACATCCAGCCATCAATGTTTAATACAGGAAAGCCTATAAAAACATCCATTCCACTTCGAACATGCCCTCCAAATCAACCTTAACCAGACAAATGAGAAACTTCTACCACCAGGAACAATAAAAGTTGTGGTGTTATTGAACAGTAAATCTGAACTTTGAAATAAGGAAATGAGTAAGACTGACTCCGTAACAATTAAAACTGCTAAATATTATTTCTCTTTGAACTGTTCGAGTCTGGTAAACTATACATAATAGTATCATTCACCCTCATACAGAGCAGCATCATTAAAGATTCAGGTCAAAACAGTAAAAATATTGCTGCATTGCAAACAATAATAGGGAAAAAGAGGATAGTCTCGTAAATAGTCTGACCAGTGTCATGATGAGGAAAGCAGACCATGTAAGAGACCCTAGCAGACCACTACATGTAAGTAAATAGTTATTCTATGCCTGTTTTCATATGGTGTTCATTAGAAAAACAAAAGAACTGCCTCCAGCAGTTTTTCCTTAGAAGCAGACAATACAGCTTTTGTCTTCTGAATCTGCGTAACAGTTACAGACTGGAGAAAGCATCCAAGTTTCCCCTTTGAATTAATGATATCTAAAAATAAGAAGAATAAAATATGCTTTGATTATCAGATGAATGTTAAATTGTAAGTAATGCTCTATTAAATTTCCTAGAGAAAAATGACCCTTTTCAGATGCATTGCCTATTTGCTTAGGGCAATCTTGCTAAGAGACCTAACGGTGAATTATCATATACAAATTAAACTTTGATATGAAAAGGGTCCATAGAGAGCTGGTGAGAACTCTCTGCATATAAATAATCACAATATGGTATGGAAGAATCTAGTTACTCACAGGGTAGTGATATGTAAAGCAGTATGACTTGCTACAGAGAAATAAAGTCACCATAGTGATTATCTTGTGTGCCAGTAACCTGAAAGTTTTCATGGCAAGGCATACTTTCACTTCTGTTTTACCAGTGAGCAATTAGTAAATGATTGGCTAGGAACAGACTTTCTGGTATTATCAGTTACTGTAATATCACTGAAATAAATCCATTTTTGTCAAAGATCAGCCACTTAGCTTACCTCCACAAGCAGACTGGGCAATGTGAAATCACAGCATTCCCAGAATAGTCCTCCTCTGGCATAAAGTGAGCCATCTAGAGTAATTATTTTGATATTTATGAATGAGATTCCTTCTAGAATCTTTATAGGTTTTTCTTGTGAATATTTTAGAGCTCTTACTGAAGGTAAGTTCAAGAACCAGAACAATAGTTGGCTGAAAAAATATTCTGAAAATCTGTCTACTGCTGCTTCAGTCTTACTGAACTTTGGTCAAAGAACAAAGCCTTCCACTCATGCTCTGGTTGTCTTACCTATTCACATCGTAGTATCAGTAAATCAGGGGTTTCATGCACTAAGGATGTGGTTTTAGCTCACACCCACCTGTCTGTGGTCCTGCACTTGCCTTTTCCCTCCCAAGCTTATGTTTGACTTAGCAAATATACCATTATGAGTTGGATCAGTTTGTGTAACTGTTGGAAAACTATCCCACCTCCTTCCCTGGCAGGCCTTAAGTATGAATAAGGGATTGATCTGATTGTCCCCTGCAGCAGCATAATCAAGGGAAGCATCAGGGACACACTACTTGGAGTGGAGGATGAAGAGATGTTTGTGGATTTGAGCAATTGAAATATATTTGACAAATCACACCCAGCATTCTAACTGGCTTCAGAATTACAGCCCTGCTTATGGGTCTTGGACTCACATTACACAAGGGCAGGAATTACCTTGGGCAGGAATTTAAATTAGCCACATCTCCTGGAGGATACCCTCCTCCCAGCCTTACAAGTGCAAGCTCAAGAAGGCGCTGACATCACAGACACCATGCAGGCACAGTTACAGCAGTATTTTTGTCAAATATAAAAAAATTAAATTTCATTTCACTTTAATAGATAATCCAAAAATTCTGCCTTCATCACTAACTGAAATCTGAAAAGCTTCCTCTCCCTAATTGTCACACATTGCGTATTATCAGGCACAGCTTCTCTCTATATTCAGAAATTGTAGAAAATTACTAGCCCGGATTTTGATAATTAAGGCTAAAAAGAGAAAAATTTAATCAATTGCCAATCATCTTAATGACACATGGGTCTCGTCAAACTAAGTGAATTTTTTTTGTGCCTCTATTTTGCCTGCTAAGTGAAATAGTATTAATGTAATAGTACAGATCTAAAAAAGTCCTTGATTGAGATTAAATACACTTAAGAGAAAATGTGGTGATAATGAGTATATTGAATACCATTGAAATTATATATTTAAAGTCAGTTCTTCACTTACAGTGTGGAACCTGAATGCTGTGGACAAAAAAGCAAAATTGCACAATTTGTATTTATTGATACCAGTACAACCAAGAATGAGGAACAACCAGCAATAATTTGATATAATGACCAATAATAGTAAAAGAATTCTCAAAAATTTAAAGTATTAATTAGAGCACTTTTACAAGAGTAAGTTTGAGCAATTTTCTCTTTTAATACAAAATACACAAATAGTCAATTCTGTTTATATTCATTTGCTTTTGATGTTCCATTTAGCTAATTTTGATTCTTATTTTTGTTTTTAATAAAAAAGAAGTCATTTGACTTCCTCTGATTCAGAAGCTGGAAAGTTCTAAAATGAAATCCCATTAATTTTGACTTTACATTGCTACAGGAATGATTTAGCATTCAGAAGTATACTTAAAACTGTCATTGTAGTTAGCATTTAAACAGGAGTGAGGAAGCCATAGTCATTCTGAAGTGAGCGCCAATTTTGCTAAGGATTCTCAAAGAATAAAGACTTGGTTTCAAATTCTCACCTGTAAAAAGTAAAATTCTGATTGATATGTAAGGATTTATCTTTACTTATATACAGATGAAAATTGCTCCCACTAGGTATATGCTTACATGTTACCAGTATTTAAGCATTTTCTTACTTTTATGAAAAATGGAAATCATTATGAAAAAGGTAGTGTTCTATATTTGTCAATGTGTTCTGTAGCTTCTTAATATTAGTGCTAAATAGTATTTCTTAAATATCTTTGTTTCACTGTCTTTTTCTTTTTTTTTCAGATGAGAAAATTAGAAATTTTATTATTTTTCCTGTATGATAATATGGCCTTTCAAATAATGAGATTGCATAGAGCTTTTTGTAGCCATTGAATAGTATTTAAATCAATATTTTTCAATTCATACACTTCACTTTTGCTAAGTATCCTTCAGCTTTTCAATGATTAATATTTTCTGTGCTGCCTATCAACATATTTATCAAACCAAGACTATGTTTTATTTACAGCAAAAAACATGATAGAGATGAATCATAAAAGAAATTCTGCATTAAGAAAATCCTAACATCAAGAGAGGATGTTTTTTCAAAGCCATGAAGATCCACGAGGCATCTAACTGATGTATCTAAGTGCCCTTCACATCTTTGAAAGTCTGCTCTGAATGCATGCTATTTAGTAGAATGCCATTTCTTCCACAAAGCATTTTCTGCAGCAAAATTTGATATCCAGCTAATATCTGATTTTTACCCACAAAGAAGACTGTGTTAGTGTATTGTGCTCACGATGTGAGCACATTTAGCAAACATATCAGCCTCCTCTTTTTTCTAAAAGAATAGCCTTATTTATCAGTTTCAGTTGAAAAACTTCAATCTTAGAGTTTAGCATTGTATCATTCTTTGTAGTGCCTTTGCTGACATTGATTTTAGTCGTGTATTAAGACACTAAAGTACACCACATATGCAGTGGAAAGAAGATGCTGCAGTGTTATTTACAGCAGTAATAATTTCCAGCTTTGGAAAAACACACTGCATATTCGGCCCTGCTCTTTTCTTTGATATGAAGTTCCTGCATGAAGGCAAGCTGTTATATGATCTTCAGCATGTCCAAGTCACTGAGTCTTTCTTTCAATTGTCTTCCAAAAGATGCCTTCAGTTACATTAACCTAGAACAGAATAGTCAACCTAAAAAGACTTTTGCCACACTATAATCAACAGTGACAAAACTTACTGCTTCATAAATAAAAAGCAGTGAAATTCTTAAGGGATCCAAAAAGCTTTTGTGAAATAAGAAGGATTACATAAAAATCATCCACCTACTACTGTAACTGTGTCTTTGGTCACCGAATAGCAGACAGATAAGCTGACAGAGTATTTCCTGAATATTTTACATACTGAAAAAAACCTAGACACCTAATCATCACATGGGGATTTTTCACCTTTTCTTAATCTTGTTCTCTTATTTTTCAAATGGTCGATGTGCTTTATGTGATGAATATGACAAAGTTATTTCTGGAGAACAAAACAGATGTAATGAACTGGCTCAGTGTGGTCTACACTTGCACAGACATCTTCATACATGTTCTTGGGATGTTTTTGAGAATGATATGTAGGGGTACAGCAGGCTGTTTCCTAATGCACCCAATGCAATTTCATGATTTTACAGTTATCTGACTCGTGACCAAAGTCTATTGAAAATGCCTAGTGTGGGCAAAGGGGTTTTCCACCCTGTGCTGCCAAACAGCTTCACCTCTACTGAGAGATCAGCACATAAATAAAGAACTGCACTTGAAAGCTCTGACTCCATTGAGAAAGTAGGTTTCAGGTACAAGAGCTCTTAATGTCAGTATTTTGTTACTTGTTGCAATTACAAAGGTAATAAAAGTGTTGTGCCAAATTGTAGAGGTTGGTATTGTTGACTTCTCTCTGAGAGATAAGATTATTCGTTTTTGAGAACAAACATCTTTAAATGTCCATGTTTAAAGTGCATTTAGAAACAAGTTCACCAATTATGTTGTCTGAACTATCCACTTCAGAAAGCAACTCATTCCACATTGGCTATGTAACAGATGTCAGTTATTGATAGTTTTAATTTGCAGCTAATGAAGACCATGTTTGAACTTGTGACCTAAATGTGAGAAGTTCCATATGTACCTCTGTAAACCTTCTAGATTTAAACATTGTTTCTTCAACAATAGTAAGTTTTATTCCAGAAGGCTGTGAATTTTATTTCTTGACTAATACAGCCCAAAGTCTTCTTTTAAAACTTATTTTACTTGTGCTTTAGAAATATAAAAAGCTAGGGATTAAAATTATTTACAAACTATCTCCAGTTAAAACTATTATCTGCAGTTACACCCTCTAAATATAAGATCTTGAGAAACAAGAATATCAGAGTCACTCTTGATCTAGCTAAGAGTGCAAGGATAAGCACCTGAGAAACGAGAATACTGGAGCACCATGGATCTAGGCGAAGTCAGAGGCAGTTCAGAAATCAAGGCAAATTGCTCGTGGCATCACAGGCAGAGCCTTACAGTGTTGAAGTAAATGTGGATCTTTTCTGTGAACTGGAAGGGAAGGACAATCAACGCTTGACAAGAACTGCTAAACTGGTATTGTGAAATGACTTCCTGCAACCCTACCTCTGTTTTAGGGGCAGGCTTGTTTGCTTGTTGGTTTTTAATATGCTTCTACCCATGAACTGAGTATTTATTGTGCTTTTATGCATGTTTTTAAAAGGATATTCTTAAGAGGAGGACGGAAAAGAAACCATTTGACCTTTTTCATAACTAAGGAAATGGCTGCAACTCTTAAAGCCAAAAGGAATAATTAGTTGTTACGTAGCAAGTAAAACGTTAATTTTAAGGCACACCTGCTACTACTGTTTTCAAACATTTTCAAATTTAATATAATCCTTTACAGTGAACATTCTGACCCGGCATCTAAACTTTGCCTCCTTTTATGTGGTCTAATGAAGTAAGTATGATGCTTGATGTCAACAAACTTTTATATTTTGGTTTTTCAATAAAATTCTAGCTACAGCTGTATGCTTAGTCCTCATATAACTCTAATAGGAGCGGGCTGAAGAAAAAATGCAAAACTAATATTACCTCATAAGTTTTAAAAAATATTTATGCCTGTAAAAGGAAAGAGTAAGTCATCTTCTAAATCCTTTTCCCTTTTTTATTCCTTCCTCTATTTCCCCTTACAGATGACAAAATAAACAACAGCTTCTTATCCTTTTCCCTTTTTTATTCCCTCCAGTATTTCCCCTTACAGATGACAAAATAAACAACAGCTTCTTTTCCTTTTAAGTAGTCCTACTTAAGAACAGTAAACTTCTGAAAAATAAAATAGTTTATTTTTAAATTACCAGTTTTAGATTTGAAAATTTTGGGGTACATATTTGTCATGAACTCTACTCTGAAAAAGCAGTTCAAATGTAACATTTTTTGGAACAGTTTCACTTCCTCAGACAGAGAAACCAGAAAACAGAGCAACACACGCCCTTGTCACAATCTCAGTCAAATCCCACAAATCTCATTTGATCCTCCAGACTATAGCAAAACCCTGACCCGAAGTTCAGAATGTTTAAGTATAGTAAAGTGACAATTTGGATTTGTTTTGATTTGTCTTTGGCACTTGCTTTCCAAAACAATTGTCTTTAGGTGAACTCTTTGGGCCAGTTGTGAATACAGAGGTAAGGCCTAAAAAGCCAAGCTCATGGACTGCATTGTGAAGAACAATTAAGACATTGAATATAATAAATCTGGCTACAGAGGGGAATATAATGTCCCAAACATAATTCTTTTTTCTTTAAAAAAAAAAAAAAATGTGAGGCATTTANAAAAAAAAAAAAGGTGTGACACCAGTAACCATAAAAATTCTTACTGGATAAATACATTTTAACAGAAGTAACACAACAAGGTGAAGAAGGAAGTCTGTGAAGTTTCTGCTTTACTGTTACAAGAAAAAATTGTGGTTGTATCTCTATATATTATTTTGATGAACTAGTATGGGGAAACAGATGAAACAAGGCTTATGAGGACCAATGCATTGGCTTTGAGAGTATCGGCTTCATATATACTGTCTTTGTTAGCTACATCCTGCTCCAGGTCAAAGTCCTCTGCGCTGAGAAGGTCAGACTTTGTGTCAACAGTGATTATACAGATGAGGTCTGAGCTGGAACAAGGTCTCCGCCTT
>VZTB01012123.1:257108-307138 GCA_013397245.1 Thryothorus ludovicianus | reverse complement strand
TTGTGGGAAGAAGGGGATTTGTTTTCAGGGTTTTTTTTTGTTACCATCCTCCATAACTTTAGTTGTTTGCTTTCATTTTTTTCTGCATATTTTTAATATCTTTAGCTACATACCACTGATAGATCCTCTGTTTCTCATCCAGCTACCTGATACATCTTGGTGCTGTGACATTCATTTGCTTACTTCTTTGATAAACAAAACAGCTGGGCTGAAAGGACTTTGTAAAATATCTGCTGAATTGTGAAGTTTAAAGGAGGTCAGGAAGTTGAATCATGACTAGAGGATGGTGATAAAAAGTTTACTGAAATGTTTGGTATATCTCAAAAGAGTGATGAAACCTAAGTTCGTGCATTTAACTTACTCCTCCATTGTCAGCAAACCCCTGAAAAGGGTCTGCAAGTTTTAACTGATCTCTTGCAGCACACGACAATTTTCTGTTTCAGTCAGCTCCTGGCCCTGCACATTTTTGGTTCTGCTACCATCTTAGAGAGGTGGGGAGTTTTCAGATTTAGGTAGGTAAGTGTTTTCTCAAAACCCCAGCAGCTCTCACCCGTTTCCCCATAACTTCACTTTATGTGAATTCAAAATTTATGTTTTAGAATTAAATTGCCTTAGTTTTGCCTGATGGTGCATAGTATTCAGTTTATGAATCCATCTAAAAAAAGTGGAAATTAAACTCTCTATGCTCTGACTCATGAAGTGTTGAACAGAGCATCAAGTGCCTGTGCACTAACATGCACTAACAGTAAATGTTGGACATAGAGACAGCAAAAATGTCCTTAATGAAGCCAATAATACTGTCTGGAATTTTGAGTTTGATTCGTGTACTGTAAGTGAATGGTAGAACTATACATTTTAAAGGATGTTGGAGAGCAGCATTAATGTAAACATTTTTGTCCCACATGTGTAAGAAGAAAGAGAATTGGTTGGGAATCTCTTCTGCCTTTTTTCAACTTCTGAATTCTTGGGCTTTGAACCTTAATGAATTTGTTTACTATGTTTCCTTTGTAAATGGTTCAGATAAAGGATATAAAATTACTTTTCTCAGTGTGCTGTTCAAGAGGGAAAACACAATGTATTTTACTTGCTGAGACAAATTGACTGTGATTACTTTAGTGGTAATGCTTTAAATTTTCAAGAAAGTAAAATTCTCAGTGGAACTTAGAGATAATATTTTAAAGATTTCTGCTACTGATTTCTTAATGTAGTGATAGAAAAAGTATCTCCTAAGCCTTTCTCTTTGTAACAGTTGATCAGAATTGAATAGCAGGTCACAGTAACAAACCACTTTTACTTCTAGTGACTGTGGGTGGTATCTGTAAGGTCAGAGGTAAACATTTTTATGTTTCGATGAAACATTTTTTGTGAACTGCGTCTCTCTGAGAAATGGAGTTGTTTCATGTCACTTTTATCCTCGGTTTTCAAAATACTTTTGAGTTCCAGAGAAATATTTTCCTGTATTTAGGAATGTCCTTGGATTTTTATATATGCAAGAATACATAAATTTTTGCCATGTCTGCTCTCTCAGCTGGGACATTGCCTGTCTGCTTATTTGATAAAACTTGGTTGGGCAGCCCTCAAGGGGCTGCAGGGCATTCATAGAAGCCTTACATGGTTGAGTTTTCTTTCTATAGAAATTAATGCTAAAACAAACAATAGTCTCTGAATGTGTGTTTAACTCTTGAACTTTTATTTTCTTGAACTTTTGAGAAGTGACTGGGGAACTTGGTTTCTTGAATAGAAGCCTCTTACTTTATGTGAGACACTCTGTAGCAGTATTTTATGTATTTGTTTATATTGCAGGGATAAGAATGACCTTGATTGACTAAATGTAATTATTGCTTAAATGTAGACAAAGCCTTTTCATCCCAGGTCTTTCAAAGTTCACTGAATATCTATTTCTCTTTTCAATGAATTTTACTGAAAGGATGCATACATTTTCAGGTTATGTGTGTGTTATGTACACATTGTAGTAACACAATTGGTTTTTGCTTTCGAAAAATGTTACTGTCTTTAGTTAAAGAAAACTGAACTAAATCTATGATAATTTCACAAAATTGCTTTCTTTCCCAATGCACACATGAATAATATCAGTTGTTAGTGTTTGTAATCTGTTAGAATTTTCCACTGTTAGAACTTAAAGACGTGAACTGATTTAATATGCATAAAAAAGGAAAGCCGTAGAGGTAGGAGTCTGCAGGTTGAAAACTTATTAAATATGAGTTGTATGGCAGCCAAATGCCTTGATGCCAGGCAAGGAGTATGTGGTATTGGCAGTAAACATTTTTATATGGTCTAAAGGGGAATGGTGAGACCTTTGTGACATCCGTAGCAAATAGATAGTATTTCTCTCTGATAGTTTAGTGAAGAAAGTCCCAAAACAGAGGTAATTTTTTTTTTTTCTATGTTTTTCTGAGGATTGTCCTTATTAGCTGCTTCTTCCTCCTCAGCATGCTTGGAGATTTCTCTGCATGTGTGAACTCTGAACAGATGTTGTGGAAGATCTTTCCACTTTTATTTCTCTTTAATTAAGGCACTATGTTCTTTCCCATCAGAGCATAAATGGGTTCATTTAATCCTTCCATTTGTGTAGAGGGTTAACTGCCTCATAAAGAATTGCTGCATCTTAGCTTGAATTGAGAGGATTGAGTGTTATCTTCTAAGGAAAGAAGGCTTTTATCCTTATTGAAAATGTCCTCGTGGAAGCACGTGGGAGTGATAGCTGTAAAAACATTGGAGAGTCTACCTGGTCATTCAAGTTCAAAGGGTCATTCAGCCTCAGTGAATGACTATACCAGGGAGCTTAATTTGGAGTCAGCCTCACTCGTGAGATCCAAGGCAGAATGGTACAAGATGGTATAAGGCTGCAGTGTATCACTGTTTGTTTGGGCCTTCTAGAAGAGCTGAAAAATAAGAAAATGAATTTTCCTGCAATTGCACATTCTCCAGTTGCAGAACATGACTGCATGGCATATGACAGAAAAAAATGGAATCCTTCTTTCTGTGTAGTGAATTTTCAAGCCAGTCTCTATCTCAAAAACTTGTTTCAGGTGCTTTTGTTTCAGCTCATGTATTTGGTAGAAAAATCACTATTGAATATATTTATCTTTTAGAGTTTAACAATGTTTCTTTTGTTCCTACTGGAATATATTAGAGAACTAAATTTGAATTATTGCTTGAAGAATTTAATGACTATGTTTTTAGCGCATTTTTTAAAAGGCTGGGATTTTTTTCCCATCTGGGTATTTTGAAAGAACTGTGTTACCTGGAGCTAATTTGTGCAGATTTTTTTTTTAATATATCTTCGATGCCAAATGGATGTTATTTGTACAAATAAAGGCCAATTCCATATATTTCTGGTTGTCTGTCAGATAAGCATAGATGATATAAATGTAAGTGGCAAGGTGAGCAGTTTACCACTTGCTGGTGAAAATGCTTGGTTTAAAAACATGGGCTATGAGACCGCCTGTTGGCTAGGTAGTGTGGCAAGTGGGGTGTTTAAAATAAAAGTTAGGTTTAATTTTGTTTTGAATTTGTTATGTTTTGGGGTTTGTTTGCTTTGGGTCTGTATTTTTTCCTTGTTAATGTGACTTCATAGCTCCCCTGATATGTTATTTTCTCATTTTTGCTCCTGAAGAAGAGAGTATCCCATATTGCACCCTAAAGAAAGCAAAATTAACAGTCATGCTTACTTGGTGCTATAGTAATTTATAACTACTTTCTTTGTCTTCGTTTTCACATCATGTGACTGGGACAAGCAGAAGCAAAAAAGATGGCTATAACAAATTACAATTCATAATTGAGGGAGAGGGGCATTATTTAAAAAATTGTAGCATAGTGACATATGTAGAGATGCTGTGCAAACCCTTTTAATTTTCAGCAGAAATGTGAGTCACAGAATATTCTGAGTTGGAAGGGACTCGAGGTGGGGTGAGGCTGTCCCCAGCTCAGAGCAGAGCAGAACAATCCCCTCCCTTTCCTGGCTGGCCATGCTGTGCCTGATGCTCCCCAGGACAGGGTTGGCCCTCCTGGCTGCCAGGGCACTGCTGTCTCAAGTTCAGCTTGCCATCCACCAAGACCCCCAAGTCCCTTTCTGTGGCCCTGCTTTCCAGCATCTCATTCCCCAGTCTGTCTGTGCATCCAGGGTTGCCTCATCCTAGTTGCAGAATTGGGTACTTGCCCTTGTTAAACTTGTATGGTTGGTGATTGCCCAGCCCTCTAACTTGTCAAGGTCTCTCTGCAGGACTTTTCTGCTCCTCTCAGTTTTGTGTCATCTGCAAACTTGCTCAGTATCTCTTCCAGTTCTGCATCAAAGTCATTTATAGAGATGTTGAAAGAAGCACAGGGCCAAGGATGGAGCCCTGCAGAGCCCCACTAGTGAGAGGTCGCCAGTCTGCTGTCACCCCATTCACTGTAACCCTTTGTGCCTGACCCGTGAGCCAGTTGCTCACTCATCGCATGGTGTGTTTATCCAGCTGTGTGCTGGACATTTTGTCCAGAAGGATCCTGTGACAGTACCAAAAAGTACTGAAATCCAAAAAGATAACATCAGTTTGCTTCCTTTGATCACTTAAGTGGGTTACCTTGTCATAAAGGGAAATCAGGTTTGACAAGCAGGACTTTTCTCTCATGACACAGTATTCTGGCTGTGACCAATGACTGAGTTGTCCTCCAGGTATTTTTCAATACCTCCTAGAATAATCATCTCTGTAATGGTACCATATGGTATGAGAGAGCTCTTTCTATTAATTTTCCTGTATTTTCCTGTTTTTCCTAACAATGTCTTCCTTTTTTTTTCCTAGCAATTGTTTTCCCCTGGAAGCAGGAAACAAACATGTAATGTAGCATTAGGTATTAACCAAGTGGTATATTTCTGTATTGCCCATTTGGTGTGGGGTTCGTTGGTGACAGAGGTTTGGCCTGAGAAGTTGAATGTCTGTTCTGATAGCACCGTAGGAAAAGATCATTCATGGTACCTGTTTCATGTCTCCTCATCAAAAATTTTTTTTTCAGCAGGCCCTTTTCAGCTGTCTTGGTTTGTATTTTGGAAGCTGTACACAATAACAGTGTTACTGTGCTTGCTGTAGAAGCACAAGCCTGAACTTTGAAAGCGAAACTAAAATCAATATAAGTCAGTGTGAAGTGGTAGTATTTAGCTATTGCATGTCTGCTAAGTGTTATCTTTCCTTTTTTGGGGAGGGCTGGAAAAGTGTTTCTCACAATTCTATTATTTTGTCACTAACATTAAGAGTGGTCAGATTATTGCTGACCACAAAAAATCACTTTGAGAGAATGATCTACGTTATTATTTCTGTCTTTCTGGCATATACTTTGAACGGATGGATAGCATTTCAAAAATTATGTTGGAAATGCATCACTGAGGATTCAAAAATCAAACTAAATTCAGAATTGGGTTTTAGTACCTGCATCCATACAATGACATATATTATGTTCTTTTTCAACACACATTGCAGCATTTAGACATTTATGCATACTTCTCAATGAAAAGAAGTGCAGAAATGCTTTTTCTGTTGTTGCTTTTGCTGTGTTTTTTCCTGTTCCTCCTTTCATTTTCATGATAATAATTTCAAACACTTATGTTGTTCTCAAATATGTAGGCACAGAATCTGTTCCTTGCCATCTAAGAGCAAAAATGTTTCAAAATTTATTCCTTATACAGAATGTGATGTTGGTCTGTATTGTTAAATGAAATGCTGGTTTATAGAGCATTATAGTTTTACAGCTTTTCAGACTCCTAAGATAACTGTGTTATGGTTTAAGAGGATTGCATAAATATCTTGGATAAGCATAAATCCTCCTTGTTATCATGCTGAGGCTACCCCATACTTTACAACGGAGGGGAAACATTTTGGTGTAATCTGTCAGGATGGAATGGAGGATGGACTCTTAGTTGGAAAGGAATTCTCATGCATTATCTCCCAGGAAGTCTAACCTTTGCTTATGAAACTAAACCTAATTTTTGCTGACAGACAGTCTGCTGCAAGGCCGGCTGCTGCATTCTTGTAAAATAGTAAGAAATGAAAACAGAGCCTGACTGAGCATTATTCTCACTCTTCGTCTGCTTCTGCACAGCTATGTGAAAACTAAAAGCAAAGGTCTATTTGCAGTCCATGGATGGGATTTCCTGAAGTGAAACACATGGATGCATTGGGTTTCTCTAGTCACTTCTCCCATTTGATTAATCAAAAATGTTCTTTTCTCTTTTTCTGTTCCTTGACTTACATAGAACTGCTGGATTATTTTTGTTTGCTCCTTTTCCCCTTGCTGTTAATCAGGGTCCTAGAGCCAAATTGTGGTTTCATTTTCCTGGTATTTTTTTCCACATGCTTGAAACAATTTTTTACCAGTATGCTTTATTATCATATGTTTGCTTAAAAGAAAGTGTTGAAAGGTGGTACATGTGTCTGTCTTTCAGTAAATGTATGAAAAGTACAGTCTGCTTGTTTCCTTGTTTGGGTGCCGATTCTCAGTTTGCAAGAGATCTAACAGAAATGGCTGGAGTGGTTACTGGCTGTCATCCACCCAGATTCCCTGGAGTTTCCTCCTCCAGCAGCAGCTCTGGTATCATGAAGTGATGTGTGTGTTCTTGAGCTGATACCAACTGGTGCTGACTTCAGTTTAACACCCTCACGTTAATGTGCCCACGGTGGCTCGGGAGCAGACGTGGATCCCAGGCAGCCATCCTTGGGCAGTAACACAGATGTAACCTTGGCTGAGGACTGTTAGTGTTAGTAACTGGGTTTGGCTATTGTAGTGATGGCATTATTATAGTTACAAGTCTGTATATACATATGAACTGTCATAGAGATGCCATTTAACACCCTTAAGTCACTCCCCAGAGAAAAACCACCAATCAGATAGAAATATTCTATTCTGCAACCAAATATGGGAAAGAACAGAACTTACTGCAAGCACTCATGGATTAAATAGTGTTCAAAGAAAATGAAAACAAAAAAAAAAATCAAGGAAATCTAAATGTTAAAGGGCATTCTTTCTCAACAGCGGGCCAGGAAAAAGCAGTCAAGGTATTTGGACTTTTCCAGTGACTGTATTCCTGATTTTGCCTACTTTTAATTCCCATGATCAGACGTGACAAAGAAAAATTCCATTGTGTCAAGTCTTCATTTATTAGTTTACCCCACTTTTCTACGTATTACCCAAGGTGTACCTTAGTTATTCTCTGCTGTTTTCTGTGATTAGGGTTACTTTATCCTGTGTTGGAACAGTAGTTCCCAAGACCTGTTTTATGTTTAAGCTTTGTAAAAGGAAGAAAAAAAATAGGAGAGGTGATATGATTAAATAATATTACTTACTATTGATTGATTGGTTTGTTTTCAATTTAAATCTGTATAAAACCTCTTCAATTGTATTGCCCTGTAGAGAGGTTCACCATACTTTCCTCAGCTACTCAAATCTTAGAGGGTAGAAATTTAAATTTGTGGTGAATAACTCAGTGTTCAGGTCTTTAGTTAGCTTCAAAATAGGCGGCTTTAAGTACTCTTGAATTGTTATAAGTGTAATGTACAGCCAGATGAGCTTCTCATCTGTTTTTTCCTTTTTCCAATTTTATGTGAAGTTGTACATCTGAGCCTTGAGCTTACTAGAAAAGCAGGTATTCAAGTCAGAAGGGCTTTTATAAAATTTGTGATTATATTAGGGGAGTGTTCATCCACTTGCAAGCAATCCACTACAAAACCATTAACCTTTTTTTGTTGTTTTTGAGGTATAAGAGTATGCAGTGGAATTTTGATTACTTAATTTAAAGATTCTTCTTACTGAAAAGGAGTATAACGTAGGAATTTACGTGAAGATCAAAACCTCACCATCTTCCGTGTGCTTATGGCATGTGTAGTGGAAAAGCCAAAAGCTGCCTTGTAGTGCGAATGTTCTTTTAGGAACTGACAGTATTTGAAGTAGATATTGAATCTCTCTTTACTTAATGAGTATTTTGTGTGTAGCTTTTGTACTCATACAACCTGAGACTCTTAAGGACATAGCAGGAAATACCTCGAGTCGGTATTTTGTATACTGGTTTGAAGGAAAACTTCCAGTGATACAGACACACTTCAGTTGTGAAGTAAAATTGATGGGAATGGGTATGAAGAGCAACGTCTTATGATTCATATTAATAGATTTAGTAACTTTGGAGAAAATGTAGACACTTAGGAATTTCCAAAATATAGCACTTGAAATCTGCATTACCTTAAGATGCTGTTTTTGACATGTTCTTCCAAAGAATGCATGAATATATTTCAGTGTAAATTTGAAGAAAGCAGGGGCATGACACCTTATACTTCTGCAGATTAGAACAGGCTTCATTATCTCACGTAAGGAGAACCTAGTGCTTGTCATGCCCAGGAATGCAGAAACCTTTCACTTTTGAGGTATTTTTAGTTATTTTCCTAATATTGATAATTATAAAGATTATATATTTCTAAGTGAAAGACTTTTCAGGAATGATGCAGGATGATGTGGGTTAAAAAAATCAAGTTCGGTGTTCAACTGTTTCACTTTGTGGTGATAAATAAGCAGATTAACATTTATTTTACAAAAGTTATCTGAATTATCATTGACTAATAATTTAAAGTCATTTTTGTGATGATATTTTTATTAAACTTTTTAAGGACAATTCTGAGTTCAAACATGAGTTGTATTTCACTGTATGTTTCCAGTATGGTGTTTTATATCCTAACTCCTTAAAGTTAATCTTAGTGTTTTTCTATTGTAGTGCATTTTGACATCATTGTTTATAGTATTTGTCTTGGGAAATGAGTAGGCATAACACAAAAGTGTGAAAAAGATCAGAAATTAAGTAAGACAGGTTTTTTGGTGTACTTTTGCAGACACTACTTTGAAATAGCTGTGTAATTCCAATCTACTGAAGCCGTTTTGTATCATCAAACTGAAACTACTCTTAAATGTTGGAATATTCAAACCAGATTTCCAGACACTGATATAAAACTTCCATAATTTTTCATACGCCAGTGCTGTCCACCATAATTACTGTACCATTGCATGGCCTGCTCTTCAGGTTTCCAGGAAGCAGCCTGTAAAACAAACTTTTAGCTCTAATTATCTTCACGAATGATTTCACATTTGTATGTGATTGATAAATGTTTCTCTTCCTCCAAGCGAGGTGTACAAATTTAGTTTTCATTATTTTTGCATGCAAAAGGAGACATGGTGTTTTCTGGGTGGTAATCTGGTAGTTTTCATCCAGCGGCCTGGCCTGTATTTTGTTTACCTGAATAATATTAAAGATTCAGAGATGCAGAATTGGTGATGAAAGTTCATAAGTTTGAATTTCATTCATCCACATTATTCTGTGCATTGAGATCTCGTTCTCTTTCTGTATTTGATTAATCCCTCGTATTCAGTGTGTTCCAGGTGTTTCTGCACACATAGCCACCAGGCTTTGGGAATACACTTGTGGAGTTCAAGTCTGTTTATAGCTGCAAGTATCTGCCAGAAGAATTTCTAGAGTTGTCTCTTGTTAGGCTGCCTAATTCACTGTACAGCAGATGGCACTGGAAGAGCACATCGGTGGGAGACTTCAGTCACACCGTAATTTGTGCAAAATTCTAGTGAAGCTGTTGCTGTGCTGAGGGCTGTGAAGAAGTTGCATAATTCATTTTAATGTATTCCAGGAAGGGGTGTGTGCCTGGGCTCTTCTGCTCCAGCTCTACTAGATGCAGACTGCAAAGAATTCTGTACTTGCAAGCATATGAGTGTATCATATATTGAGGGCTGTTTATACGGCAAACACATTGATATGCAAGGCAGAATTAGCTGATTCTTTTTAAGTACATGCAAAGAAAGAGGAGTATCGGGATCAATTAGGGTATTTGACTTCAGGGTGTATTTGTTTTCTCCTTTCTTGGATTAAATATTTGTAGGAGGTATCATAGAACGGGTGTCATATGGACGACTTGTTTAGAGACTTGCTCTCATGGTATGAGTGTGTTCAATTTACTTTGGAGAGCTTCGACCTGGACTGTCACTAGATTTTTATCATCGTCTCATGCATGAATGAACTGGGCTTCTGGATGGACGCCTGTTGTTTTTGTGCTTTGCAGTTGATTATCAAACCTTTATTATATCTTGACATGAATTTTTACAAGGATACAACTAATAAGCCATGCATTTTATAGAATCCAGAATATACTGAGTTTGAGGGGACCCATCAGGGTTGTTGAGTCTGGCTCCTGGATCTCTGCAGGGCCCCCCAAGAATCACACCATGTGCTTAAGAGCTTTGTCCAGACACTTCTTGAACTCTGTCAGGCTTTGTGCTGTGACCACTTCACTGGAAAGCCTGTTACAGTACCCAACCACCTTCAGCATGAAAAACCTTTTCCTGGTATCTAACCCAAATCTCCCTGATTCAGCTTCATACCGTTTCTTCATGTCTTGTCACTGGTCATAAGAGTGAAGAGATTGGTATCTGCAGACACGGTACCTTCCACAAGAAGGGGGGAACGTTTCTGGAAACGTGTAAATAGTATCAGCTTGTGGATGCAGAAGCAGTTTGAGAACACTGCAGATTTCACAGGTGGAGCTAATGTGACAGTTCCCAGGCTTCTGGTACTACATACACAAAAGCACAAATAAATTTTAGTTTAATTTGTTAGTTTAGGAGAAGCATGCAATCCTGAAGTTGTAATTTTCACTCATTTTGTAGGTTGATTTGGTTACATACGACAAAAATGGTTCTGCAAATTGGAAAGGTGGCAAAATCCAAATGATTTAGGAATAGAAGGTCAATGACATTTTAAGTCTCCTTTTAATTGTTATGTAAGTCTTCTTTTATCTGCGCTTGTAGGAAGGTAAACATAGTGTTTTAATCTTTGAAAATTCATACCCATAACTCAGGATTGTGTAACTGGAAGATGATGTTTCAGGATTCCATGACTCCTGATACAACAGGTATCATGTTAAAATTAGAAAATAATTAGTGAAGATATAAAATACTGGTTCTGTTTTTTTAAGATCTTAATACTCATTTATAGCAAGTAATTAATTCTTAGGCTTCTGTCTAGGAAGTGTTTTGGTCATGTTTGTTCTTTGCTGGTAGAAAGCAAATCAGTTTAGAGACATGAGAAACCTTTTAGTTTCTCCCATTAAAAGAAAGGAAAGTGTTATTTAGTTTGATAATTAAGAAAATGAAATGGAGAGATCTGAATTTACACTAAAGATGGACTTGGGAAATATTGGAGGTTATGACAAGGATGCAGAACCAGTCTTTGAAATAGGTTGATGCAGATCAACTAGGGTACAAGCCAAGTAAATCAATCTTTACTGCTTCTGCTTTTTATGGAGCAGTGCCTTTCGTCCAGCACAAAGGCTTTACTTACAATTTTTTAAGGTGTTCTGAAGTTCAGAATCCATAGATGTTTCACAATGCCTTTTAGTTTGCTTTGGATATGATCCTTTAGCCTTTGTGTACTTGAGGACCACAGAAGTTGGGCTGGGCAACAGCAATAGGCAAGAGACTGCTTTTTGGTTGTAGTAATCATTGCCCTTCCATGCTTTTATGCAGTTTTTGAACGCTTATTTAAGAAAATAGTATTGTTTAGTTGATAAAACTTATTTCAGTCCAACTCACCATTTTTCTTGGTTTGCTTGTATTGTAATACTCTGGGATAAAAGTGGGAAGTGCGTATATAAGGGCTGTTTTACTTTCCCCTCAGTCCACCAAGGTTGGAAGATTTCTTGAAAGATTCTTAGACTCCTTCAGCTTGCCATGCTTAGCCTGGAGCCAGGCTTGCTGCTGCAGGTTGTGCTGCTAACATCGCATGCATTTGGAGGTACGTGGAATAACAGTTACTACTCATTGTAGTACCTACTGCTGTGCAAGTAGCAACTTCCCTCTCTTCTCTTTCCCATGCATTGTCCTTCTCTTTGCAGAGCTGTTTGCTTTGGAAGGTCTACCTAAAATTAAAATGAAACAAACCAATCCCCCCAAAACACAGTCAAACCTCAGCTGAGAATAAAAAAAAACAATCTGAAAGATCAAATGTGTGGGTTCCTGATTCTGCAAGATGCCAGGTGGGAACAGTTGACTGGAGCTCGAGCAGCTGTGTCCACTAGGTCTTGGCAGAAATACCAGAGGAAGAAATGTTCTAATAATTTTAGGCAATAAGAGCCTGTGACTTGGTCTTCTGTGCCTGAAACAGATTGGAAATCTTTTCTTTCACAGGAGATCACGAGGGGACTTGCTCTGAATGTATGCTACTTTGCTGTTAAGAAAACTCGTACTTTTTCACTTGGTGTTTTCCTATAAATATGTAACCTTCTAAATATGACTCAACTTTCTTGTGCAGAGAAAGTATAATCTTATAAGACCACGTTTTTAGGACCAATCACAGTTTAACCTGCATGTAGAAATTCTCTTGAATAGAATCTTTTCTGTAGTTTTATCTTCTGTAGTTGCTTGTATAAGGATTTTTTAGGAGCCTTCGGAAAGAGAGGGATGTTTATGTGTTTGAAAATTATATGTAAATGCATTAAATATATGTGCTGTCGAGTGTGATACAAGGTGCAAAAGATACAATGTTTCAAAAGATACCATGCTGAAAGCAGAATGAGGTTGTGGAAATCTCCAAGGCTGATGTAGGAGTTTCATTTTTTAAGCCTGATTGTTTCAAAGTCAGCTCCCTATTTTTACTTTAATGTGATACCCATTGTTAAAGTACTGCAATTTCTGTTTTGCTTGGAGAGAGGGAAACCTTTATAGATAATTTTTGAAATATTTCTTTTGTGAATTTAATTGTTTTTTATTTATTTCCAGGAAATGGCTCTTGAAGTTAAATGAGGCTGGATAAAACACATAAATGAAGCAGAAGCTGCTCTTCATGCGCTAGGGCTCTATCACCGCAAGCACTGCTGATCAGCCAGATTTGGTAACTTGTCATAATGAAGAAAATTAGTCTCAAAACAATTCGCAAGTCCTTTAACTTAAATAAAAGTAAAGATGAAAGTGACTTTGTAGTGGTTCAGCAGCCATCATTAAGTGAATTTGGAAAAGATGACTCCTTGTTTGGCAGCTGCTATGGTAAAGATTTGGCTAGTTGTGAAGTCAGTAGTGAAGATGAAAAAGGAGGCAAAAATAGATCAAAAAGTGAAAGTTTAATGGGTACGTTAAAAAGAAGGCTTTCAGCAAAACAAAAACAGAAAGGCAAAGGCAGCACACCATCTGTAAGCTCTGCAGATGATGACACATTTTCTTCCTCATCTGCTCCAATAACCTTCAAAGATGTGCGAGCTCAAAGACCTCTGAGATCCACTTCCCTCCGTAGTCACCATTACAGCCCAACTCCATGGCCCCTTCGACCTACAAATTCAGAAGAGACTTGCATCAAGATGGAAGTGAAAGTCAAGGCCTTGGTCCATTCCTCTAATCCAAGCCCAGCACTGAATGGTGTTCGAAAGGACTTCCATGACTTGCAGTCAGAAAATGTGTTCCAGGAACAAACCAATGCATTGAAAAATACGGAATCTCAGAACGGGGACTTGCATCTACATATTGATGAACATGTGCCTGTAGTTATTGGATTAATGCCTCAGGACTACATTCAGTATACTGTGCCTTTAGATGAGGGAATGTATCCTTTGGAAGGATCACGTAGTTACTGTCTGGATAGTTCCTCACCCATGGAAGTTTCGACTGTTTCTTCTCAAGTGGGGGGAAATGCTTTCCATGAAGATGAGAGCCAAGTGGATCAGGATGTAGTCGTTGCACCGGATATATTTGTGGACCAGACGGTGAATGGTTTGTTGATTGGTACCACAGGAGTCATGTTGCAAAGCCCAAGAGTTAATCATAGCGATGTCCCTCCACTCTCACCTTTGCTACCTCCAATGCAGAATAATCAAATCCAAAGGAACTTCAATGGATTAAATGGCACAGATGCCCATGTGGCTGAAAGTATGCGCTGCCATTTGAATTTTGATCCTAACACTGCCCCAGGAGTTGGAAGAGTTTATGACTCTGTACAGAACAGCGGTCCTATGGTTGTGACAAGCCTCACAGAAGAACTGAAAAAACTCGCAAAGCAAGGATGGTACTGGGGCCCCATTACACGCTGGGAGGCAGAGGGAAAATTAGCTAATGTGCCTGATGGCTCGTTTCTCGTTCGAGATAGTTCTGATGATCGTTATCTTTTAAGTTTGAGTTTTCGTTCCCATGGAAAAACTCTTCACACTAGAATTGAACACTCAAACGGTAGGTTTAGTTTTTATGAACAGCCAGATGTGGAGGGACATACGTCTATAGTTGACTTAATTGAACATTCAATCAGGGACTCTGAAAATGGAGCTTTCTGCTATTCGAGATCCCGGCTGCCTGGATCTGCGACTTACCCCGTGAGACTGACAAATCCGGTATCGCGGTTCATGCAGGTGCGCTCTTTGCAGTACCTGTGTCGTTTTGTAATACGTCAGTACACCAGAATAGACCTGATTCAAAAACTGCCTTTGCCAAACAAAATGAAGGATTATTTACAGGAAAAGCACTACTGAAAGCTTACGGGAATCTTGCATCTTGCACTTTGGGAACAACAACAACAAAAAGAGATTGAATTACAGTTTACAGACTTTCATTATTATCAAAACCTTTTGCTGCCATAAAAATATTTCAGTTTTGTCTGTAAAAGAAAAGTAATGCATTTGGATTTATGTTTGTTTTGGGGGGTTTTGTGTATTTTGGGAGGCTTTTTTTTCTTGTTTTGTTGGAAAGAATGATCTCAAGTTTATTTTTAGAAGTGTGAAATAGCTATCTTTCATCAATGTGCAGATTAATCACAATGTGAATGATCAAATTCTCCTTAAATTCCCCCAAGTCCTTTGCTGCTATCCACTGTGATTTTTATGCATTGAAAGCACATTTCATGTGTATTCAACGATAAGTAAAAGTCTAATGAAACTTGCTGAATGGATTTATTTTTCCTTTGAAACAACCTCTGGAAAAAAATGATCATGGATAAAGAACATATTGGTATTCTAAATTACTTATTTTACACCTAAGTTAAAAATTGTTTTCTTGTGTCATAATTAGATATTTCTGTAGAGATATGCCCCAGTGTATAGACAGAGCTGTGTGATAAGAACATGGTTATGCAGCATATCTTTGGGAAAAAAAAAGCCTTCCTCCTAAGCCTTGTACTGTCTGTACACTCCTGTGTTCGAGGAGGTTGGTTCAGCCTTCTTTTCGTCTCAGTGTTTTGTCCTCTAAAAATGGCCTTTAAAAACCAGTCTATGAAAGTCAGTGTATAGTACCTAGAAGGAAATTGTGGTATTGGGATCTTGTAAAACATTACTTTTTACAATTATGCCATCAATTAATAAATGAACACCTACCAGGTCCCCTCTTTCTTTCCTTTTCCCTCCTGCCTGCTTTTGCAGAGTAAGGGAGGGAAGTTTCCTGGATTTGTAGGAAGACTCTAGGAATGGTTATCATGGGAACGTAAATTCATAAGCCATTTTGGGGATGGGGTAAAACTTCTAATAGGATGATTTCTACCATATTTATTTCAAGCTACTTGAAATCTTATCATTTCCATTTTTCTGCATTTTTCTTTCACTTCAGAAAGTACAGTAATACACTAATGTCCTTTGGATCATTTTCCCCTTTTTGCTATATCCTTTGAGGAGGAAGGAACAGGACTGATAACATTTTATATGGAAGATGTTTAAAATGCATCTCTAAAGTGCTATTCTCCTAGCCTTTCAAATTATTAGGAAGAGATGTTTGGATATACAGTGACCACAGAAAATGTTTCAGTTTACTGTCATGAAATATGTTTTGACATATGAAATATTGGATCAATTAAGTGTTTATGATATCTGTCAAAGATTCTGGCATTTGAATACAGTTATTCTAACCTTCTGTAGGGAAAAAAAGACTTTCAGTGGGGAGTACAGGTTCTACACTGTAATATTTCATCATGCAAGGTTAATCCATGGCATTTTCCTGTTTTATTTTAGTTTGGTTTTCTTTTCTCCTGTGTTTTTATCACTTTTATGAATTACTTGCTAAAGGGTCATAACTATCTTGGGAGGGAGGCCTGCCTCTGCCTTGCTGAGAGGCCTTGCTCTGTTTTGTATTTTAGAATGTCATATTCCCCATCTCTGGTAGAAGTGGCTAATGAGTAAAGATCACCTTAGGAAAAAAGTCCATCTTTGATACATCTTTCATGTTTGGTAATTTTCTTCTCCTTATTTAATCTAGTATTTCTGTCCCCTAAAATGAGTCTTTAGAAGTGAATACAGTATTGCTGCAAGGTGGTGCAGTAGCACTACATCTTGGGTTGCCTGAATTGATAGACAAAATTTATATTTTTTTAATTTATTTTTTTGACCATAATGTTTAACTGAAAAATAAAAAAAAGAAAATCAAAGGTAGATAAAGACTGCCTTTGCTTTTAAGGGAGGGAGAATAAGGATTTCCTCTTTAGTCTGATAAAGTTTTAAACTTAAAAAAGAAAATAATGTAGAGCAGTCTATACATGTGATTTGTTGGCTCTGTCATGGAGATATATGTATGAAAGGAAGAATTCTGGTTTTTTTCCTCTACTGACTTCTCCCCCTACCCAGTCATGTCCCATTCCCCCTCCCCTGAATCAGGATCACTAACTTTATTCAAAAAGGCACAATAACCTATTGTATGGTACAGTGTTCTGATTCTGTCTCTGGAGAGGAAAAAGAAAATCATTTTTATGAATTTCAGATGCATACTTTTGGAAGAAAACCTCTGGCATTTTCTTCACTTTAAAAATTCTTTCCCCTTACTAGAGAGCCTATGCATTCTACAGAATCTTTGAAAGATTATAGTATATAAAATATTTTCTTTGCCATTTAATACCACTACTGAATACATTAAACTTATGTTTATACTATGCCACATGCATTAATTTAGCAGTCATTGCATTGAAACCTAAATATTTGAAGCTATAATATCCTGGTCTTATTGCGGAATTGAAAAACATGCAAGAACACACATGCTAAAATTCTTGCCCATGCCTTTATAAATTTCAGTTGTTCACTCATAAATGATGCTTTTTTAAAAAAAAAAAACCCTCTGTTTCAGCTATTCAGTTTTTGAATTGCCTTCCTTGCTGTGTTCTTCATCTGTGAACTTAATCAGGTCAAGTTAACTTTGTCATTTCCCCACCCTGCCATAAAGCTACCACAAAAGGAACATTTAAAAGTGTTTGAGGTCTAGGATGTAAGAACTGTAGAGCACTTTGCTTCTGAATAAAAAATGGTGGTGTTATTTTCTACTAAGCTCCAAATACTTTAAATCAGTAGTAAGTAGACACAAACACCTATCTTTACAGGTTTCTTTAATCAGAACTTCAGATTTTTTGTTCATACTGAGGTGTCTGGCCAGCCAGGAGAAGGAATGCAGAAAGAATACTTTGAAAACATTAAAAATACTTATAATTTCTTATTATAAAGATTAATATAAAAGAAACACAGTAACATTTAGTTATGAGTTAATTTAGAAGCACTCAGAGTAATGACAAAATTTGTGTTGACTTCTGCATCGGGAAAATTAGAGGAACAAAAGTGTCCTTGACAAATAAAAGAAAGATGATGGAGGATATTTGGGGACCTTTGGAAGTGAATACACTAGGAATAAAAGCTAACAGACTGTGATCCTTATAGAGTAGATATCTGGCTATTTATTCAGCACAACATTCTGGAGGTTCAAAAGGTACATTGCTTTTTATGCAATTTAATTGAGGAAAAATGTTTTTGAAAATTAAACTTAAAAATAAAATTCCCTTTTTGAGTGTCTGAAAGGATTGACATTATTGATAACTTTGCTTTACCATTACCAATTAGGATACTAAAACAACACCTTGTATTTGGAAATAATAAATTTGCACAATTTCCTCTTTTTTTTTATTTTATCCGTGTGNTTTGGTTTTGTTTTGTAAGCCAGTGTTATAAACAGCTGAAAGTGATGTGTATTCTTTGATCTGTTTGAAGGATATAGCACTTATCCTGCTGTTGACACAGTGAATGCCATCTTTTTATCAAAATGTAATTCTGTCAGAAGGATCAGAAATGCAATTATTAATTAAACTCTTTGTTCTCAGATGAGCTGACTTTGCATTTTGTTAAAGCCAATTTCTTTCTGTGAATATTGACTGCTGGGCTAAGTAAAATCGGTGCAGTTTTTGTTCTGATGCATTTCATCTGTGTGAATACTGGAATTACGAATTTAAAACAGCATACCAGCAATATATGGGCTATGATGAGAAGTATTTCTCTGTTACTGAACTTTCAAATTCTGAGCTAAGCTATAGGTGAATTAATGATTGTCAATTTAATTTCTTTAAATTTCTATGACTGCAAATAAAAATTACAGGCATTCTTTATAAATAAAAAATGGCCTAGATGGTAGTTCATAATGTGAAAAATATGGAATTGTTGTATCTGGAGAATGATTGAAATTCTACACAGATAATGAAAAATTCTAAAAGAATTTTTTATGAATACCTGTTGGGTTAAAGAATTTTTATAGTGATGATGGAGTGCCATGAAGTTAATACTTGCAATCCAGATTGCTGTAGTTTACACTTTTCTCTGTTTCAGACCTGGTGTGCACTATTTGTACTAAGCACACCACAGAGTGAATTATCCAAAGTCCATTGATTTTAATGTGTTTTGGTTTGTAAACAAAAATTATAGTAATTTCTTGCACATTTTTGAAAAATAATTGTATAAGGATTTATGTATCTGCTTCTGGATACAGTGTGTAAATAAAAATTTCATTCACAAAAAGGTTTGTGGACTTTTCTATATATTAATGACATTCTAAAACAAGACAATCCTGAGAGACACTGTAAAATTGGTGTATCTGACTAAAACATTTAAATTTTAATGGTTACTATTTAAACTATTCTGTATGTTTTAACACTTGCTAGTTGACTTTCAAAATATTTCTGTATACCAATTATTTTAATTTCTGGTTTTCAAAACAAAACAAAAAATTGCTGGGATATAACTCGAATTTTGTTTTTGAAAGGTCTACATAAATACTATATTAAGCTAACATTTTTGATCGTTTTAATTGGGTTTTTTTTCCATTAAATAGTACAGATTTTGTAACCAAAGTCTCCTTTTCATCAAGATGTACCACAAAGGTAATATATTGCCTCTTGCCTTTCAAGCAAGTACTTCTTAGGTAGCTCCAAAATAAAAATTTAAGTATTGTATTGTTCATCATACATTCACTTAATGTCCTAGATTCCCTTTAAAAAGAGAGAAATTTTAAACCCTGGGAAGTCACACAAATAAAGCAGATCGCAGATAAACAGTGTCTATGTTACAGAAGATATGCATAATTGTTCACATGTTTTCATGTAGTTTGGACTTGGATTCACTACTCAAATTCAAGTGAATGACGGCAGCTCCTTAGGTCTTGGTTTATAGCCAGGTGTGGTGATGGTGGTGTTTGTTTGGTTTTTTGTTAAGGCAAACAAACTAAAAGTCCAGCCTTGGTAGCAAGTAATTAGTGTTCATATTGTCCACAGTGATGTGTACTTCACTGTTTATTCTGTAACTGAAGTCCTCAAACAGTAACCAGGAAGAATTCATAGCTTTTGCTGTTTCAGAGAAAACACATTCTCCTATTTCCTGCTGCTGGGGCTGGTGTTGCTTTACGCTCAGTACATTGTGTGGTTGTTCCCCTGGGAATTGTTTCCCTGGGGAATCTTGCAGGGGTTTTGTTACTAGGTCTGCATGATGTTCTTCTTTATGTTTGTTCTATTCACTCCAGAAATTTGGTGAAAAATAAACTTGCCCTCAAATATTTCTATGGTAATCGGTGAAAGGTGAGTAAGAAATAATTTTTCAGCCACCTGTAAAATTCACATTATCCAGACAGAGCAGGATTTTTTATATAATCAAGATATCTACAGTACTATTTGTATCCCACATTCACTCTTTGTAGTTGTGGTAGATGAGAAAGAATGAGACACTGCCTGATGCAGAAATCTTACTGTGTGTCTATGATACAGACCTGGGACCAAAGCAGGGCTTGGCAGCTGAGGGCTGAGGGATGAATTAAGTCACCCTTCTGCAATTAAGACCTCAAAACGTACAAAGCTGCAAGATCTAGTGGAAGTCCTTGATACATAGGAAA
Source organism: Thryothorus ludovicianus (assembly GCA_013397245.1). Classification (NCBI taxonomy): domain Eukaryota; kingdom Metazoa; phylum Chordata; class Aves; order Passeriformes; family Certhiidae; genus Thryothorus; species Thryothorus ludovicianus. The sequence goes on along the minus strand of VZTB01012123.1, from coordinate 286,963 downwards.
CAGTATCCCAATATTCTGTTACTTTCCCCACATGCAATTTACTTGCAGTCCGTCTTCAGGTTTGGTTTTGGATTTTTGTTTTTCCTTTTTAAAGGCTAAAGTTCAGCCAGTTTTGGCATCTTTTGAACCATTAGTATGCACTTTGACTTTTTTTCTGATGAGGTAATAACTATTGGTTCCTTTTAATGCCATGTGAAGTAGGAATAGGATATTGTAGGGAGTGGAGACCAAAGGCTATTTGTTGGGCTTTGAGGAATGACTTAAGAGTTGTTCTATCTCAGGGCAGATTCTTAGTTCAACTTCATAGAATGGCTTGGAGTTTGAAGTGACTTAAAAGATTGTCTACTTCAACACTCCTGGCATGGGAAAGACACCTTCCACTAGATCAGTTTGCTGAGAGCCCCATCCAACCTGGCCTTGAACACTCGCAGGGATGGGACATCCACAACTTCTCTGTGCAACCTGTTCCAGTGCCTTGCTACCCTCAAAGGAAAAAAAATAAATCTTCCTAATAGCTGATCTAAACGTACCTTCCTTCAGTTTAGAGCCATTCCTCTTCATCCTGTCACTACACACTCTGGTTAAAAGTCTCCCACCTTTCTCTTAGGCTCCTTTCAGGTGCTGGAAGGCCAAAATTAGGTCAGTCTTCTCCAGGCTGACCAATCCCAATTCTCATATTCTTTTCTCATAGGAGAGTTGCTCCAGCCCTTTGTAAAATAGGTAGAACATCTATTATCGTGTGATCATTGTATCTATTTCTTATTTCACATGGCTTTTCAGTTATACACCTTTCAACTAAGGAAGAAAGGAAAACATAGCTTGAATTTCTTAAGCTATTACTGTGTGCTTCTGTGTTTGACCACACCACATGAACCAAGGTGCTATCTGGGCTGAAGAGATTTTCGGCAGTGCTGCTTCCTAATAAAATACCTCCCTTTTTCTTCTGGGCCAGCTTTGTGCTTCTATCAGGAGACAGCAGCTGTCTTGTTCAGTTTCTGGTTGGAGTTATTTGTCAAAAGGTTTTCTGTGCCCACTAATACAAACTCATGTTTCCCCTGAAAATGTACTTCACTTTTTTTCCAGAGCACCTTTCTTCCTTGACTGTCTGCCCTGTATCAATCAGTCTGAGAAGAAAATAAATCTGTGAATGTTCCAGCCTTCCTTAAACCTGATCTTTTCTGAAGCAAAACTCTTTCAAAAGTCGTATTTTGAGCAAATGAAAGAGTCACCTGAACTGTTTTAGTGTAGCAGTGTTTTCTGTCAGTCTGATGATACTGAAATCTCTTAAAGTCTCGGTTTCAAGACTTCATTGTGCAACAAATTCAAGGATCCTCTGTAGTTCTTATGAGCATGAAGTTCAGAAATGCAACATTCTGAGAAACTCCTGTCTTTCTAGGCTACAGTGTAGGTAGGAAATAACAAAATACAGGTCTGTGGAAGTTTTGTTCCTTTTTTATCAGTCATCTGTAACAATAAAGCAATTTAAAATTTTCTAACGTTCTCTTATGTTTTCTTTCTCTTCACATATCTTCAGCTTCAGTGGATAAATTCAAATTAAAAAAGTATAGAAAGATAGAAATGGTTACTATTGCTGTATTTTCAGGGAGAATTCTTTTCCTGTGATTGCAGGCTGTTACATAAACTTCAGTAGCATCTTTAATATCGTCATACCAGCTAACTGTTAGGATGTGTTCATCAAAGAAATGTGCACTCATGTTGGTTAATATAATAGTGAAAGTAAAGATAACCTGACTGTCATCTGTTGGTACTTAATTAACTGTACATCCAACTTTCTTATGAAGATAATTTATTGCTTAGAATGAAAGCCATAGCCTGTCATAATTAGATCATTATCTTTTCTCCAGCAGTGATATTTGTGAAAAAAAAAATAAAAATCCTTACATGTTAAAAAAAAACCAATTGGCACTGTCAAATCTTCAAATTAACCTTGACCTCAATAAATTTTCGGTTTTAATTAATTTTAAATGGAATCCTAGAACAGTTTTCTGTGGATGGCCAAGAAGCAGAATGTTAGCCTGAAAGAGTTGTTTCAGAAACAGTAATTGATGTTGTAATCATTAAAGACTAATTGTCTCAACATCTGGTAATATATGAATTTAATATATTATTCTACTATAATAAAAGGACTTCCAGTTGTAATATGTACAAGAAAGAGCTAAAGATTACTTTCACTGATGTTGCCGTACTGTACTGCAGAGATGATCTGGTAACTTCCTAAGATCAGCTGACCCCCATTGTTCAGTGGCAAAAACACATCTGTCTCAAGAGAATGAAGCAATCCCTGCCTCAAGCCTCCCCAAAATCCCAATTTATTTTATACATGACTGCTGTGTGCAACTGTGAATGAAAAAGGATTGTGAAAGAGCTACGGCAAAATAATAAACCCTTGAGATTTGTACATCCATAGCTAATCTAGTTCAGTGGCATGTATTACATACAAATAGATCAATGTTCAAGAGAAGTCTTGGGGTGTACTTGTAGTTGTTAAATATACAAATGATGGTGTCATTTAAAAGAGATATATTTTGAAAATAGAAGCAATTTTAATGACCCTGAGAAAAGTGTACAACACGCGTGGAAATTTGTTTCAAGTAACTTTTAGTGAATTACTTGTTCTTCCAAGTATCAGCTTCAATTTTATTCGACAGAGACTGACTTTCAGAAGTCATGCCTCCTAGGTAATTTTATATAAATTTACTTATATCAGAATTAAACTTGTGATGATACCTAAGAGAGTTTTTTGTGGAGGTATAGGTTTGTTTTCAGTGTTGTCAGCTCTGCAGTTTCAGGAAGGTTAAAGATATATTTTGCACAAGCTGAGACAGGGAGCTGCTTAGGTTCATAGACATTAACTTTTCTTAAAATTTAGGTAATGTGTTCAGTCATTGGAAGGTTATTTTTCTTGTAAAACTATCAATATTTTATAGTATAGAATATGTGATATACAATGCAATGCAAGGGAACAAAACAGTTATAAAAATAATAGCTTTGAGCTCCTAGAATAAAAATGTGAGGAAAAGTTTTTATAATTTACTTTTAAAACAGAGACTGTAGTGCTATGTACTTCTGTTTTCTGTCATAAAATACTGGTTTTGAGGAAATCTACTTGAAGGTTAACAATATTTTAAAAATTATGTTTTATTTTTTTTTTTAAAAGAGGAAGAATTATGCCTTACAGTGCTGACACTTCTTCACATTCATACATAGCTACCCACCTACCTTCAGGCACACCAGTGTGTACAGACAGCAGTTCTCTTCAGCCCTGTGACTCAGTTCCCCTCCCCACAGTTTACCCAGCCTGATCATTTACAGCTCGGTCTCTCCTGGAACTTCACTCAGTTCTTTTGGTGCCATTTCCCCCTTGTGGCATCTCTGACGTGCTCGCTGTGTGGGATATTCCTATTAAAACTTGCAATGTGACTTAAATGTGACCTCTGTCCCTTCATATGGCGGAGAGGAGGAAGCACAACCCAAATGTCATGCATTGGACTGGCGTTGTCCCTGCTGTCAGCAGCTCCAGGGTTTGTGCAGCCCTGGGAAGGGGCTCTGGGCAAGGCCAGTGGCTTAAATCCTTGTCTGGGTTCAGCAACCTGGTGATGGTTGTTGTGTGACAACCTGAAGGAAGTTATCCTAAAGTTAGAGCAGATGAACTATTAGCTTCTAGAAGTCTCTGTAGAAAACTTCCACAATTAATGCTTAAGGCTTTTAGCAGTCTAAGATAAGCATTTTCAAGGGTTGTCATATCATGAATAAGAATAACATATAAGAGAAGTGAGTTTCCATTTAGTATGCTCATGTTTCTACTCACAATTTACCTGCCCTCAGTTACGACCTGCAGCTACTCAGGGTCTCCAAAACCAGCCCACTGTGGATGTAATGTGCAGGCTGCTGGCCAAGGACAAAGGAATCATTTCAAGTGACTGATGAATTGGGATCAATTATTCATTGCATTTCCCAAAACAAGATCTAAGGAGGAAAAAAGAAAAGTAGGAGGAAGAGACTCAAAAGAAAGGAGTATGTGCTTCATACAGCTGGTCTTGAGGTTTGAAGCTCCTTTTCACAGGCCCTTTTAAGTGCTAAAAAAGTATGTGGGCGAGAACACAGTAAATTCATATGTTAGAAATATTTGTGTTTTTTTGCTAAATGGAATGATGGCACAGGATGGCAAGGAAGGCATCTGAAGGGCAGATGGTTTATGCCATGCAATACTAAATCCCTGTAAATTAGTGTTAATCTTTACCCAAGATGTCTCTAACCCCTCTAATAGTGTTTCTTCTCTTTTTTACTTTACTTTTTATTTACTTCTACTTCCTGTGCTGGTCATCTTTTCCAGAATTGGCTTCTAACTGGACAAACATAATGCTGAGCTGTGAGGGTCTATAGTCTGGCTCTACACCTGTACTTATGTTTTTACAGTGGGTGAGAAATTGTAAATCTTGAAATACTCTCTAAGAATTCTTGTTTCTATGTTTTGGTGTTAGCAGGAATTTTAAGGATGAATACCATCTTGATCATTGTGGAAACTGTTAGGGTTTTTTTTAATTTGGCCTTTGCAAGGAAAAAGATTGTGCCCAACTGGAGCATCTACCAGATTTCTCATGAAGCTCTTATGTACTTTTTTTAGTGCAAAGCCAGTGTTAAAATTAATTCAAGGTCTGCTTCAGATTCATTCTAACACTGAAAGCTTTGAAAAATATCACATTCGAGAGAGACATTTTATTTGAACCAACATAGAATCTGTGTAGTATAAATATTTCAGCACACAAGAAGAACAAGAACAAAACTGAAATTACGTTCTTTCTCCTGTGTTTGCCAAAGCATAAGCGTATTTAACTGCACAGAAAACGGTAGAAATCTCTGTGTATCAATTAGTATCAGAAGAAAATCTGACCTGCTTATCCTTAAAATTGATTTGAAACATAATAGCATATATATTTCATGTTTTATTTTAATTCTTACATTGAAGGTTGGTTTGTTTTAGGTTGCTGAGGTGATGAAATAGCTAGGGGGAAATGAAGAAAAGGGGGGGAGGAGGGGAATGAGGAAAATATCTTTCATCCTTCTATTTTTATATGCAAGTAAAAAAGAGAAGAAATACTACTAGAGGGGATGGAGACATCTTGAGTAAAGATTAACACTACATTACAGGGATTGAATATTTTTTTTTTAGTGTGTGTGTGGCTGAGTTTGGTCATGCTACCTCTGAGCAGTGTCTGAAGTTCATAATTTGGCACCTGTATATATTTCTTCTCAAAGGCAATTTGCAGCTTGCTTTCAGAGAGTTTCAGAGATTATGTTTTCAAAGACCTATCAGAAAACAGCTTTGTGCTTTTGACTCTTTTCTCTTAAAGATTATCTTGCTATAGAAGAAAAATAGTGAAGCCTAATTTTTTTCTCCTTAGTCTTGGAAAAGATCAAATGTTCAGCTAATGAATGGATTAGTGCTTTTTCTCATTGCTTTATGAGTCTCAGATATTTCCCAATGGAAATATATAAATAGATTTTGATAACGAACACAGGGAAGACATATTTTATTCCAAAAGTACTAATGCTGAAGGGCATGTCAAATACTGCAGGGTTTTGTTGTTTTTTTTTTCTTGAGGAGAGAACTGAAAATCACCAGGGATTTTGACCAAAGATTTTTTTTTTAAAGTGGTGGGAAGTAATTAAAAGTAGTAAGCACACAAGTAATTTCCAAATTCTAAAAGAGTATTAGAAAAATCTGAAGCACTGCGAGGTATAAGAAAATCTGGAGCCTCATGCATATAGAACCATAAACGCCTATGCATCACCTGTTCCATTTCAAGGTCAAGGAAAATGAAAATATTCCATATTAGGAACTGAGCTAGTCAATAGTATTGCAAGAAGAAAAATCATGTATAATTTATATAGAAAAAGAAGTAATTTTTATTACCTTTTTTTTTTCCTAATCTCAGGTTCTAGTTTGAGAGGGTGGATATTGTGAAAATGTGGCAATCAACTGAAATTCTTGCCTTTCTATAGGAATCTGTTGGGACCAGATGCTTATACTTTTGCTAGAAAGTGATAGTCAGTGTTTCATTTTAACCACAAATTATTTTGCAGAGCCGTGGAATTACAAAAGAAATTATGGATGAGCACAATTTTTTTCTCCTCAGAAGACCTTTAACAAGTTTCAAATCTTAGACTTACAAACGTATATTAAATAATCATGAGGCAGTTGGCATGCATCTTGGAAAGATGTCAGGAAGTAAAACATACAATATAGAGAGTTGATATATTATTAAAATCTCATCTATCCTTAGTAGTAAGATAGTAGAGTTTATATCCTCATATATTCTTAATAGTAATGCATGCTTTATTGTGGAACTATATCTGAACAACTTTTGAACCAAACTGAAGATTGTCAATGCCTTACACAGATCCTACTTGAATTTCTTTTTCAAATCTACTACTTCTTTTCTTAGGCACACAGTAATATTATTACAGAAGATATTTTATTGCCTCATAAAATCCTTTGTCTTGTTATTATACATCTCACAATTCTCTTAAATGCAGTTATTTAGAGGCATAAAGCAGGAAAGTTTAAAAATCAGGACAGAAAAAGAGGCTAATTTTCTTCACATAGTGAACTGCTGTATTGTTTTTCTCTCAGCTTCCAAGAAAGGTTACTAGAAATGGTGGATCTCTTATCTATCAGAGGGTTTAATGTAGGTACCAATAGACACTTATGTCTTTCATTTTTCAAAATTGGATAGAGCACTGTTCATTTCTACTTCTGAAGTGGTATAAGAGGAGGAAAACTTACTAACTTTTCTTCTTCTGAGCAAAAAAATGATCTATGGCACAATCAAGGATCTACCAGGAGAAAGGGGAGAAGAGAACCTCTTCTTGATAGGATCATAATTTGCCTAAGCTTATCTGTAGAAAGAAAACCAAACCAAACTCAACAACCCTCAAAGTGACAAGGTTTCACATTTTTCTTCCTATTTTGTATGCAGTCTGTTTTTAAAACTCGATGCTAATTTTGGCTGAGCTGACACTTATGTGACCCTGCACCAGTTGTTTAATTTCCCTGAGCCTCAGTAAGCTTGGCAGAAAAAACAGAAAAGAACATAAGACCACTGGATAAAACAGATGGAAAAGGAAAATAAATTTTACAGAAAGCACTATGTTTTGAGATGAGTTGTTTGAGGGGAGGATGTGAACCAAGCAATGGGCTGGATGAGACTCCAAAGAGATCATCTAAACTATCCAGGTAAGTCCATCTACTCAAAGGAATAATCACACTGAGTTTTTTATCTGAAGCACGAAGTGTCCATCCATCTTTGTGCAAGTTTGGTTGTGCACATTCATGCTGGAGAATTTCAAAAAGGTCAAAGGAGCATTTAAGACCTTGTGATCACAATTGTGAATTACTCTCATGCTATCATAAGCAACATGATAACATGCAGAGAAATGTTTACTTTGCATGGAAATTTCTGTAATCGCCTACGTGCATGAATAGCTTAAAAATGTAAATAAAAGCTTAAAAGTAAAATAAAATACATTTCTGTATTGCATGTACCTTGTGAGGATTTCTTTGTTTTATTTTTGTTTGTTTTTTTGTTTTGGTTTTTTGGATTTTTTGGGGGGTGGTTGTTTTTTGTTTTGGTTTTTGTTTGGTTGGTTTTGGAGTCTGGGTGTTTTTTCATTTATTTGCTTTGTTTTTTGAATTTGCTTTGTTTTTCCTCTAAGTTGCAAAGGATCTCTCTTGTCTTAACTAGACTCAGGGCAAGAAACTGCATCTGGAGAAGGAAGCAGGGTAGCTTACTACTAAAGTTTTGGCTAAATGATATGAAATGCATATTGCTTTAAAGATGATTCCTAGAACTTTGGAAACTTGTAAACTTTTTCTGGTTTTCCTTGTAAACTAAATTACTGAATAAGTGCCTTCTGGGCCTGTGCTTCTTATTGTGACTTAAAGAAAAGAAAGTATTAATGAATTAATGACTGTTGACTGAGGCATACTCTTACTTTTTTCATTCTATAAACACAATCTAAACAAATTTGTACCAAAAATATAGACAAGTAGTTCCACTTGATCTTCCTGGCTAGAAAATCAGGAACAATTCATATAATGACAGATGTTCCTATGACAAATGTGGTTGTTTTTTAAAGCCAGTGTAGCTGACAAACATTGATGGGGCACTGCAGAGTTCAGAGGCCATTGTTAGTCAGGATTTTGGGGGCAATTACATTTCTGTGGGTGTCAATAGAAACTCATTTCTGTTCTATTCAGGCATCAAACTCTAATACTTCTAGGAAATTATTCAAGCCAAATGTTTGTGCCAATTTAACAGAAGTGCTAATTTGTCAGACAATATGAGAAACTACTTATGTCTGTATAGTGAAGGTTTTTTTTTTAAATAATATTGCAGTGCCAATAGATATTGACTTGTTCTAGGGGACCTGAATTTTTTCAGAACTTTAAATATCAAATTACCTTTTTCTTCATATCGCTAGGCTAACTTGTCTCTTAGGTTCTGTCAACTGTGATTTCTACAAGTATATTGATAATTATTTTAGTGATGTTGTGGATCTGAAAAGAAAAGCAATAAACAATGTGCTCACTTGTGTGTACTAAAGTATGAAATTTACGTCTATCATTTTAGCTTCTCCAGATTGCTGAACAGAAGAAATTAAAAGTGGTCAAGCTCCATGAAAGTATGAAACAGCTTTGTCCTTAATTAGAGGTTTCAAATTTTCTGCTGGTACAGTCAGTAAAGGACAAATAGTTTAGAGATCTGTAGCTGAATTCATTACTTCACCATGCCATAAATTTTATATGTTCTTGGAAAGCAATATGGAGAGAATTCATGTTCTGTTCGCACTGAAATAAAAAAACATGTTGCCTTCAGAGGCGTTAGAATATCACTGAGAATTTTTTCAAATTTCACAGTACAATCAATTTTATTTTTTATGTAATTTAGTAGCCGTAAAATATCTGCAAAGAGGCAGTATCCATGGGCAGGTACTTGGAAAGATTACCAGATCACTATTGATCAGTAGATGGAATCACTCTTTGAATTTGAAACTAAACTATTCATACATAATGTCCTCCAAACGATGTCAGTAATTTACATGTCTGTGGAGTGCCCTATACAGCCTTTGTAGTGTACCAAGAAAAATCTCTGTTCAACAGCATGTCATTGCTTTATTTAGATGTCTAGATCATTTTAGATTTATTAAAGAAACACAATCAAAATTATGCTCTGTCTTCTGGTACTTTGGTGAAAGTGATACAAGGATTCTTTCAATCCTAGGAGAAGTTACACACCAGTGGGCCTACTTTGTGAAGCTGTCCAACAGTTGGCCAAGTACTGATTCCACAGTTTAGGATGTTAAAGATAATATATTTTAAAAGCAAAACCTTACCCTCAACCTTTGCTGCTCTTTGGAGGAAGTTAGGGACATAGTTAAAATAAATTTTAAAAGCATGCTAACCATTAACAGCTGCTGGCTGAGGAGTCTGGGTCTTGTCCACTGACAGTAGGATTTGGTGTGGCTAACATCCAAGGGGTATCTCTAAATTCCCAAAAAGAAAATTGAGCAGATTTCTCCGGCAAGGCAAAGGTGCTTTGGAGTGTGTGTCTCCTTCATTGACCTCTGGATGAAAGAGGTGACCCAAAGCCTTGAGGGTGGTCACTATGGCAGGTAATTGTCAGGAGAAGGAATATTTGTATAACCATAATTTCACTATAGTAAGGAATTAATCAGATAATCACTTCAATTTTAGTAATATCGTTAAAATGTTAGCAATTTAAAAATCTTGATGCAATAAGCTTTTAGAAATACTGTAGAGTCTGACAGCAGTGTATAATTATCTGTTAGTAGAAAGGGCAAAACAAGAGTATCCAGTAAAATATATTAAGGAAGATCACAGGATCATAGAATAGTTTGGGTTGGAAGGCACCTTTAAAGACCATCTAGTCCAACTCCCCTGCAATGATCAGGAACATCTTCAACTATATCAGGTTTCTCAGAGCCTTATCCAACCTGACCTTGACTGTTTCCAAGAATGAGGAATTCTCTCCTGGAAACCTGCTAGAGCGTTTCATCACCCTAGCATAAAAAAATATTATCACTATGTCTAACCTAAACTGACATTCCTTCCATTTAAAATTATTAACCCATGTGCCATCACAAGAGGCCCTGCTAAATGGTTTGTCTTTCTAATACTCCCCCTTAAGGTACTGGAAGGTGCTGTAAAGTCTTCTTAAAGCCTTCTCTTCTCTGGGCTGAACAGCCCCAGCTCTCTCAAGACTGTCTTCACAGGAGAGGTGTTGCAGCCCTCTGATAAATTTCGTGGACTCCTCTGAACCCACTGTCTTTGTCGTGCTGACAGCTCCACGATAGATGCTTTTGCTAGCGTGATCAGGTTTTGTTGATATATACTCAGTAGGTTGCCATTTGTTACGATTCCTTGTGAGAATGTGATAGCACTACCTTCCCCCTTTGAGTTCTTCATTTTGTAGCTTTCATATGAGCAGTGTCAGGCATGCTTGCTTCTTTGCATTAGCTGAGTCGTGAGTTTCCAGAAGGATTAATATATACTCCTTCATCTTTCACGCCTTTGTGCTGTCCTGAGACTCATAAAACAAGAGGGATTGATAGGTTCAGCATTTTACTCATGTAACATGGAGAAATCATTTAGAAAAGTGATTTATGGTGTTGCAGTGATACGGTTCATAAAGGATAATGCCTTTCTACTTTAAATTCACATTCTATTACATAGGAAAGGGTTTGGCATTTGAAAGAAAAGTCAGCTGTGGCATCATCAATTTATAACAGGCTATTTGAATGTGAAATAGAAGGAAACACCCCATCAAACACTTTATTCCTGGTAATGTTAGCTTCCCTGATAGTTAATTACTCATGGAGGGTGCCATTTGACAATTAGCTGAAAGATTTGTTATTGTGATGAAGAATGGTTGGAAGAGAAAATGAGAGAGACAGTAGCATATACAGCATTTCTGTATGTGCAGAAGAGGTAATTTACTCAAGGACAAGCCTTTAATTCTTCTGTCTTTGACATGTTAAGATGACACAAAATGGGAAGGTTGAGACAGGCTTACCTAGCTTATTCCCTCTTCAATATTCAGCAGCAATAATGAGATTAGAATATATTTTCTTGTTATCAGCTGACCTGATACTTTTCAATACACAGTAGAATGAGAGCTATGATAGCAGTCCCCAGATATTTGAGTCTATTCCCATTCCCCTTTCATCTTCCACATTTTTTATTACTCGTTCTGATTTAAATCACAGCTCAGTTCTTTGCTCTCAGTTTAAAACCAGATCCTACCCATCAGCTTGGCTGTTTGTTGATTTTGGGAGCTACTCTGCCTGTGGCCACTGCTCCTTGCCTAGTGATCGGAAGCAAGCAAGAACCTGCTGATGCAGCTATAACACAAGTAGTGCTCTCTGGGGAATCCTTTTTTCTTTTTGAAAGTACACAAACATAACTGAAAAAACATAGTTTTGGTACAGCACTGGCATGGGCTGTGGAAGGAAGAGAAGCATCATCAGGCAGGAAGTTGATTGAAATGACAGCAAAGAGGGATCTGTTGATTTTTTAATGGCATATGTCAGTTCTTCATACTCTGTCCACAGAAGCAGAATAACAGGCTTAGGGGACACACCTAAATCATTGTAAAGGATAACTGGCACCAGTCCCTGTGTTAAGTGGCTGGGCAAGACAACACCTCTCTTGCTATGTACATGGAAAAATCAGAATAAAAATTCCCTTATATCAAAGAGAAGCTTAACCCTGCCTTCTTTATCTTTCTTCCCTTAATAATTAACTTCTCTGAATGCTGACACGGTGAGGTATGGGACTATTCTGACTATTTATTGGCATCATATAGAAAAGGTTTGTCAAAGACACAACATTACCTTCTGTGTATTCTTAAATTTTCCCCAGAAATTTTTGTGAAAATTGTGACTATGTGCAAATATCAAAATCTAGGAGAAACAAACAGAAAGAAAGTAAGAACTTGGTACGGTCTTTTAAGGAGGGGTCTGAAGTTAGGACATTAACTGTTTGACTTGATGAGGTTCACATCAGGAAAGGGGCATAGAAGGTTTTCGTAACTCTTATATTTACTCAGTAGAATTGATTCTCACTTAAGGAATGTAACTTGTACTTTTTTGGTCACTTTTTCCAGATGTTTTCACAAGTGGGCCTTTAGCTAACCCTGAATTTATGTGGTTTGCTCTCTTCCTCTGTAGTCCTTAATAAAAACATCAAATTACGTAGGATCCTAATAATGACCTTGTTGGTAGCCTGCAGTGATTGTGTACATAAACTCTTCAAATCTAGACTGCTTCATAATTCGTTGTAATTCATAACTGCACTCATCAGAGACTGTGCTAGTGTTTCTTAGGGGCCTTTTATAGGCTTTATTCACAGGGTATTTGGAAAGGTAAGAGAACTGCAAAACTAGGAGAAAATTAGTTGCTATAAGTTATTTTTGCTTTTTTTTTGCTGTTGCTACTGTTTTTCTAAGCAAAGAAGATAAATTCCAAGAAAAAAGTGTTTCAGTTCCATCTCTTTCAAACACTGCTTCCATAGCTGCATTTTTTGCTCTTTCTGCCCTTTACCTCTTCTTACCTGTCCCTTCAACCAGTGGCAGGTGGTGTCATAAACCTGTTATTGGTGACATGAGAACAGAAAATGTCTTTATGTAGCAGGAGTCTTGTAGTTACAGTAAACCATTTTATCTTTTTTGTAAAAAGCATATCTTTTTTATGCATTATATTTTTATTTGTAACTGCAGTGGTATTCAGTATTCTGCAAAATGACTTCTTTCTTTCAAGTATTTCCAGAGTTGCCTCAAATCTTTGGTATCTAGATCTCGGGGTCACTCAGACCTTGTCTGTGCTTCTCGGGGCATGATGAACCACAGCTATGAATTTCCTCAAAAAAATCAGAGCTGTGAAATTATCTAAATGTGTAAGAATTTACAGCATTAAGATCAAATTTATAATTTGCTTTTGGGTGAAAATGTTGCTCAGTTTGGATCCCTGGGATGCAAGGGTCAGTGGAGATGAAGGCAGTGCTCTGCTATTCTTGTTCCTGTGAGCTTGAAATCTCCTTTGAGAACCAACTGTAATTAACATTCTGTTTTCTGGGTAATGGAGGATTTTGGTGCCCAAGAGAAAAGCAGAGATAATACGAACCTATGTAAATGAAGTCTAGAAATATGGGATCTGTGCAAAGCCCATGCATCCCACTGCCACGTACAGAAAATGTTACTGCTTTCAGTCCAGAGATGATTTGTGTTAAATTTAACCTGAATCAGTGAGAATGTCTACTTCCAGAGATATAAACATGGGCTGGTTTCCACTGCAGTAAGGTAGTTCTGAGAGGTGTTCTATAGATTTTCAAATATGTGATATCATGGCATTACTGGATGCCAGTAAAAATCCTGTAGGTGTCTCGAGTCCTCAAATCCCATATGGAAGAAGAAGAGGACACATTTGAGGAAACCAAATAGGTAGAAGTAGCCTTGTTCCTTCTGAATCAGAGAAAACCACAAAATTTCATTGTAAACATGGCCTCATCATTGAAAGCAGGATCTTGTCCAGAAGGTTTAAGAAAGTTAGACCACTTGAAAGCTCCAGACCTATGCTTTAGCACACTTTTTGAGTCTTAAATTTATGAGCAAAATATTTCATGTGTGAAAATTGACAACTAAGTGCTCAGCAAAATTCAAATGAAACCTCCTAATCTTTGATTCAAAAAATGGTGCTGAACAGGGCAAAACTTTCAGGTGTCCTCCAAGCAGAAATTCAATTTCAAGTGCCTTCTTTTTCATCCCATTGTGTTATGGATTACTGAGCCTAAATCTTGAATTACAAAATAAATCACCCATTAATTACTTCTGTGAAGCAGGTTAAACACAGTTCCTGTTAAATCATGGAGCCTTAAGACATGACATACTTATGCATCTGGTGGGAAGGCCTAGAGAGAATAATTTTCAGTAATAGCCATTTTTCTGAATTCATGAGCAATTGGTAGAAAAATCTGGAGTTTATTTTTTTTAATTTAAAATATATCTAAGGTAAAAAGACAGCTAAATTTTTTGTGTGTACTTAGCTAAAGGTTATTTTACTAAAAAAAAATTTATCCCCTGATTTTTTTTTCTTCCTCTGCAATTATTCTTTGGAAATCTTATTTATAGAAGGAAATACACAGTTCAGAAAATGATATGCCTAACACTCATTCGGTGGAACTCCACTATAGTGTCCCAGATGGATATCACCATACTAGTCTTATTTGTATGGAGACCTCAAATTCAATCTACCCCTCTTAGCTTAAATTTTGCTCTAATAAATAAATCTTTTAAAGATTAGCATCTCTGCAAAATTAGCTGTTATGTTTTTCAGCATATGATTTAATATAATCTTTGTTGACATAAATTTGCAGAGAGGACGTTACCTCAGCAGAGAGGCAGAAAACAGATGGTACAAAAGTTCTGGCTATATTTTCAGGAATTTTGAATCTGGCATGTATTTTATCTGAAAAACAGTGTGTCAGAGGGGAAGAAATTCAGAACTTAAAAATATTTTATGTCATTTTTCTCCAAATAAAATTTTTTTTCTATCTTCTTTTGAAACTTACTTTGGTACTATTTTGAAAATAGAGTGAATAGCACATTCAATTAAATATTTAGGGAAATATTACTTTTACCATCATGCTAAAGTAATGATAAACAGGTGCTTTGGATTGATGTGAAATGAAATTGAGGCATCAATAGGATTCATTATTGATGACTAATGATTACTCTTGCTCTACAAGTAATTGGTATTTTCAGAAAGCTTCTGGCTAAATTGTTTGGTGATCAAGAGCAGAATTTGGAGAGTGGTAACTTCCTTTGTTACCTCTTCTAATTTCTTTGAATGAACCCTCCAGAATTATTGAGTTTTGTTTTGAAGGTTAATAACACAGAAGAATTATAACTGATATAACCATGTATCTCGTATTTACTGCATTTTGTCAGGGTCCTTTGCTCTATGAAAGCTCTATGTCTTTACAGGGTCTACCAGTATAAAGGTTTTCATATTAATTGCTGTATCTACTAATTAAGAGTTATAGAACTTACAGAACCATTATCATAGATAACCTATCTCTCTTTTAATGTTCATATATGCAGAGTATGTTTTCTGTGGTTCACTCATTATTTTGAACACTTGATATTTAGAACATACCCTATTTAATTTCAACAATTGGTTCTCTATTTTTCAGACACAAAAGAAAGTTTTAGAATCTTCTAGGATTCATGGGCTCATTTATCTACACGGTTCACTGCTACACCTATTTTCATACTTCTATTCCTAATGCAATAAAGTCAGTCATTGTCACTGAAAATGCAGTGATAGAGTAGTAATGGATCACTAATTCTGCAGCTTTCATGCCACTAAACTATGTGCAACTGAGCAGTGCAGAGAGTTAGGGGTGGAGTAGAACCTGGCACATATTCAGGAAAATGCATTTCCTTTCTCAAAGTGAAATGCTGGATGGCTTCACTCATATTATTGCTCAGGGGACCCGCCTAGCTGATGGGAGCACTGCAAGCCCTGCACCATCAGAGGAAGAGCTGGGGTGTGGAGGAAGTTGGTTTGGAGATTTGTCAATGCTTCAGTCTAAATACCCTATGAAAAAATTGTCACAGTACTTGATTATGAAACAATGGTACCACTTTACGTTTTCCACCAAATATCTCAAACCTTGCAAATGCCTTTAGACTCAAGTATTCACTAATAAGAATAAATAGCATTTAATAAAAGTGGAACATGCAGTGAAAGAAGTAATCCTATTTTCTATTATTAAGTCACTTTCTGGATTTCTCACTAAAGTTGTGATAACATTTTTACATAGATTTTAACCAAGTAAATGGCTCAAGAAAGTCTTTGCTAGCATTATATAGGGAAATCTACTGCAGAACTGGGAACAGAACCAAACCAGAGGTGACCAAACTTTTGACTACGAGAGAGATGATAAGAACTTGCAGAAACTTCACTACTTCAGCTCTGTCTAGCTTTGTAGAACGAATAATGTGGCATCATATGAACGATTAGTGTAGGTCTCATCATTCTCGGATGATTCATTCTCTCACACAGCTGGGGAATTGGACTGTCCAGCAGCTCCTGCCCTGGGACAGCCTGCACCAATGCAATCATATGCTCTCACCAGTCACAGGCAGGGGAAGAGCCATAATTGCCCTTTTTTTTCATTTGGGCATGTCATTCTGGTCTCAGAGGGATCGATGGGACAAAGTCCATCTGACAGCTGCTTACTGGTCATGTCCTTTGGGGTCAGTTCAGAGGCTGATTTTATGTAATGTGGTCTTAATGAACTGAATGATGAGGCAGAGCAGATATTCACTGTGCTCTCAGTGGATGATAGTGGGCAGGGCTGCTCTTCAGAAGGATCTTTGTGGCCTGGAAAAATGCAGGTACCGAGAGAAGTCAAACATGACCAGGTACAGTCCTGCATGTCAGATGGGATTGCCCTGTGCTCACATACAGTTTGCAGGTGACTAGCTGGAATCCAGCTTCAGAGGAAATACCCTGGGAATCGTGGTGAACAACAAACTGACCATCAGCCAGCAGCATGTCTTTATACTGAAGAAGGCCGGTTGCACCCTGGGCTTCATTAGCATGACTGGCCAGCAAACAAAGGGAGATGTCTCTTCCTCTCTGCAGGTGAAATATATTCTGGAGCGCTGCATCTCATTTTGGACTCACCAGTAAGGTACTCATGGATCTGGAGCACAAGGTGTATGAGGAAAAGCTGAGAGGATTGGGCTTGAACAAATCCATCTTTTAGCTGAAAGGTCTGAGAAGACAACACTGAGACATAATGCTGTTATTGCCATCCAGAGCTGCCCAGTGGGAGACAGTGTAGAAGATGGAGTGACACTCCTCTTGGAGACACGTGGTTTTGAGATGAGAGATGTGAGTTGGTAGGTGAAAATTTTCTTCTAGATGTGATGGATATCGAATGTAATTCTAGGTAAGAAATAGAGATATATATTTTTAATCTTGAGGATGGTAAGACACTGGAACAAGTTGCCCAAAGCATCTTTGGAAGTTCCCTTATTTCAGAGATTGATTCAGCTAGACAAGAACGTGAGTGACCTACATGAAGTGGACCTTTTTAGAGCAAGAAGTTGATCTAGATGACTTTTAGAGGTCCCTTCCAGACTGAAAGTTTCTGTGAATCTTTCTAGATTTGTGTAGTCTGATGTCATGAGCACCACTGTACCATTACAAGTTTTATCACAGTATGTACGAAGCTGTGGCTTTCTTGTAAGTTATTGGTTTGAACCTTAAAAATGAGAGTTATATGGTAACTGAGCAATTATGACCGTAGGGTACAGCTCCATTTTCCATCAGGCTGTCAGACCTTCTGTGGTTATTTTAAATTGCAGTCCACTGAAAAAAAATTGAAATAAATAATTATTGATTACACTGTAGAGCTGACTGATGGCCGATGACACCAATCCCATTTACTTTCCTCCCTCCCTGATGTCATTTGGACTATATTAGTTTTCCTTACAGGAGTTCCTATTATTACAGTTATGACGACTTTCCTGCAAGGTTTCTCATGCTTGTTTGATTCTGTCCTCTTGAACTGATGAAATGACCTCAGTGCCCCAAAGCACATCATTCTTCTGTTCACATCAGTGGATTTTCTTCCTGTCTCCACCCATTCATGGTTTTGTGGCTGTCTTCTATAAATGACTGGCTTTGTGGTACTCACTCCAGGATGCTGCAGCTTCCCAGCTTCATTTGTCATTTGCGTTCAAGATATATAAAGCAGGCAACACTTCAAATCTTACAGTTTAACACTTGTACCTGCCACTTCCTAGTCCTCTGATTGTGAATCACATATATTGAAAATAAATCGTTGCTCATTTGGGTTTCTTCATTGTTTCAAAAATGTTTGATCTGTGTTATCACAGCAGACACAGCTCTGCCTTTATGAGACAGGAAGCAAGAATTATTAAACAATTGAGAGGGACAAAAGTAGCAGCTCCACTGAGGCAGCAGGGCACTTTGCAGCAGAAACTACAAGATGGACTCACAGGCTCCGTATATTCATCAAATGGCTCATAGGTTTATGCCCAACTCCCCAGTGCACGAGAGATGTGTCTGTAAGAACTGGCACAATACATTCACGTGTATCTGAGTCCAGACAGAACACTCATCTGTGAAAATATCTTCCAACTGCACTCATGCCACAGATCATGAGAGGCTGAAAGCAACCAGTGGGAAAGTAAAGTCTTTTGAATGTTTCGCAGTTTATTTCTGACTTCCCTGTAATCGGCAAAATTAAAATTTCTTCTTGAGCTACATTTAATATTGTTACAGTAAAATAAAGCCATGCTCAGGACTAGTTAGGTGCTCTTGGACTACTGCTGTGGGTTTGTCTAGGCAGAGAGAACACTGTGGTTGGTAAATGGTGCGTTGATGTGTAACAACATGATAGCTTCGGGGTAGATAACCTTAGGATTGGCTAGAAAAAATAGCTCTAGAGCTAAAGTCATACTAAGTGTGGTGACACACTTTTTAAGTACAACCTATATTTTCACCCAATAAAGGCAGTAAACGAACATGGAAAACTTGCAAATCTGTTCGGTGTGGAAATAGAGCACCAGGATTGTGTATAGGATTAAGAGAAGGGTGTGTCCTTTCTTTGTTCTATTATGCAAACCAGACAATACATTCAGTAATTCAATCTAATCAGACCTTCACAATCAGGTGCTGGCATAGAACTATAGCAAATATTTCCTGAATCCTTAGCCAGCCACATTTACAGCAATTGGGAAAAAATATGGCATGGTAACCCCTTCTTTGCCTGCATCCCTCACTTAATCAGCAGCAGTCCTATGGACTCACTTTGATCTGATAGGCCATAGCTACTTACCATGGCAGCAGAGAAATTCCTGCTTATATTTTTACTTCTGTCAAGGTTTCTGCACAGCCTCCCAGGAGCAGGTCCGTTCTCACACTGCAGCCTGGTGAGATGCACCATCAGAGCCCTTTGAATGTTCCTTTTTAAGGTTCATTGGTAATGGATTTTCCTCTGGGAGCCAGGAGGATGTTTATTAGGCATTGGCAGGTACCTGATCTGTCTTGTTATCAGCTGCAGATCAGACTTCTAATTTACAAGCAAATCAAAGCTTTTAGCAAATGTATTCAAAAATTTACTGAAGATTCATGTGAGTTTTCTACAACTTCTAGAAATATCATCCAATAATGTAATATCACAGCTTTACAGAACAGGCTGTTAAAATGCCACGGCATGGGCAAAGAGAAATTAATTAATAAATGAACAAAACCACTTGCAATGTAAAAGGTTCTACTGATACTAAAAATACTCTCAAAATGTAACTGTGAAATGTAACAGCATTGATTGATTCACTTCTTGAGTGATTAAAGATACCATTCAGGAACACAAAGAAAATTCATGTTTCAGTGAATGACAGACTTTACTGTATCTGTGCAAAGAATGATCAGAACAGCAAAATGGTTCCTGTGCCAGAGCCTTTAAACAGTAGAGGTCAAAAATTTTCATGACTGTTACATGGAAAAATCCATTTCAGAATTTAAGTTCTGGGTGCAGCTATGTATGCATGCCATCTTAAAATGGATTCTGCTTCCTGGGAAGGTCTTTACTACCCTCAAATCACTCAGAGATGTAAATTTACTACCATTCCCTAGTATACTGCTTTTCTATTCCTGAGAGATTCCCGGTCCCAGCTGCTTCCCTCAACACTTCTTTGATGACTGGAACCAGTTAAAAAGGATAAACAATATTCATGACCCTCTGCAAGTAAAAAGATCTCGGCTTTCTTACATTAAATCTAAAATTCTTGCAGGAAAGTGTGTGTGGGTGTGCAGCCTAGAGATTAAATGAAGTAATTCTTGCCAGCTTCTGTTGAGCAAATTAAAGTAATAAATATGTTTAATTAAATGAATATGTTCAAGAATATTAACTGCTTACAGAAACTGTATTGAAAAAAAGCAGGTTAAATTCATTATCAGAAATACTTCTATACTTTCTTGTTACTCTCTGTGAAAAGCTAGCAATAAAAAGGACCAAAAAAAAGATTTAAGATGGTACTTCCACTCCTTGACTGCTGGGAAAAGTTCTCCATTAACTTCATAAGCATTTAATCAGAGAGCAATTTATGCCATTTTAATGCTCAGTTGCAATTTTTCTTAATTTTCTTAAGTTTCAACATGTCTCCTTCTGGGTGAACATCTCATCTGTTTTCACCAGTTTAGCCATGGTACTAAAGCTGTGGGAGCCCCTGCTGCTAGATGCAGCCTGAGCTGGTGGCTGAGGACATTGTTTCACACTTGAGAACACTCTTTATATAACTGTGCCTCACTGCCTCTGGCAGGGTAGAGCCATGAGGAATAAAACTGTTCACATATTGCAAGTGGTTTTTATTCTCTTAAATCTCCAGATGTGATGGTCTAATAAGATACCTCAGTTCGGGGTAGATTTAGCAAGCTGGAAGAGGATGAAAGTTGCACTGGAATAGCTATAATTTAGGTGTAGTATCCTGAAGCTGTCAGACAGTCAAAGCAAGAGTTCTTTGATTCAAAAATCAAACAGCACTCCTTCCAAGACCATCATGTGTGAACAGTAGTTCAAGCGAAAGAGGCTACCTTCTAGGTAAGATGTACTGGTCTTGTGGAATCCTGTGTTTTTTGCAAGGTCTGGCAGCTATTACTGGTACAAGTTTTCCCATTGTTTATTTTTCTCTTAATTTCTGTTAGAGTCTTTAGGTTTCACACACATGATCTTTCCCTTTTTAATGCTTTTTCATCCTTTATTTTGAAAATCTAAAATGCTCCCTAACTATTTAATGAGGCTTACATTAATAATTTCAATTGCAATCTTCCCACTATATGTCTTAATTTTTTTTTTTTTGTTCTGGCAGACAGTCAAGGATTGTGCTCCTCAGTCATTAAGACTAACTTCCAAACCTGGTTCTAATCAGAAGGATCTAAAAGTACTTCTAAGACTGAGGCCATGCAGACATATTGACTCCTTGTTTTTATGAGAATGAATTAAGTTTCAGAATCTGGAGGAGTCTGTGGTGCGCAGGCATGACTGGGGAAATGTGTATAAACCTAAATGTGGCCACTTAACCACATTGCCCAACAACTGAGGTCCCAGTCAAGATTGTCTTGGGGTGGTTTTGCTGTTTGAGATTTTGGGGGTGGTGGTGGGTTGGATGCATTTCTCTTTGGTTGGCTGTTTATTTTTTAAATTTGGTGGTTTTGGGGTCTTTTTAATAAAAGTTTCTCTTTCAGGTTAACTGGCTTAGTTTTCTCAAGGTATCTTCTTATTTTTCCCTAAAGCAGCTTTGAGTGACTCGTGGGCTGGATCAGGATGGCTCTAGGGTTTGTAAGTAATTTCAGTGATCTGCCTGCACCTGTGACAGAATTTATTGGTGGAGATCCAGCAGATAATTTCTGGCTAATTTTTTTAAAAAGCAGAATGGAATTAATGAGTCTTGCTGCTTTCAACCTGCTTTAGAGATAAAAGGTTTTAACAAACTGGATGAAGTCCATACAATTATTTTGCTTAGCATGGCCAGAACTGTATGTGTTACTAACCAGCTAAGGACAATTATCCTCATTGCTCTGTCACTTGCATATCACTCTTATGCACATATACAGTTTTGGAAGAAATAATCAGATAAATATATATAGATATTCATCCTGGAAACAAAATTATGCAACTTAGTGTTTAATTTAATAGACCTGTACACTAAATTGTTTGCATCTGGGATAAAAGAGTTCTGGTTTATTTTACTTTTAATTGAATTACAGGAGTAATATCACTTATACTTTTATTTAATCCTACAAAATGTCAAAGAATGATCAGAATATTGAATAAATTGAAACTTAAGTGAGATTGAATTGAGATATAAGTGGGAAAAACCAGTACGCTAGGGCAAGCAGCCTAAAGAGACGGTGCATTGTATCCTTCCTTAGCAGGCTTACCTAGATATTGACAAGCAGAAATGGGATAAAGCAATCTATTTGGAATCCCACTTGTTTATGACATGGAGGAAAAGAAATGGTGGTTACAGCCAGGCCTACTACATATGGAGAGTTTATGCTACAAAAGTGCACAGAGCATACATTTTATCCATGGAAATGTATTGGAATGAGAAAAAAGGAAGATTCAAATCTCTGGATTTCCTCATGTGTAGATGTATACAACTACGTTACTCTGTTGATGCTCAGTATATATTTTCACTGTTCCCAATGCAGATTACATTGAAGAGATGACAGCCTTATTAATGTTGATGTTACCAGCACTACTCAACACTGCATTGCAAACCCCAAATGCTTTTGCTTCTGTGCAGCATCCACTTCTTCACCATCGATTGATGCTGGAATAACAGCTTGGAGGAGGGAATTGTGTTTGTGCTCTCCTTGGTTATCCCACTCCTATGCCTCCCTAAGAAAACCCTGGAGCAAGGTTGAGCAGAACTACAGCACATGTGGGGCTATTTGGAGCCTGCAAATCCTTTTGTGGGACTGGGCAATAGAAAGAACTGTGACTAGTTAAGAGGTTCCAAAAACCTTAAATAGTAAAGGAGACAATTTGTAGCTCTTTGAATTCCTGGCTAATGGGGGCAGAATGGGAAGGGCAGGTTGGAAGAGGAGAGGAAGAAAGGAGAAAGACCTTTGTTCTCACAAACATCAGCTATGAAAAAATGTGTAAAGCATCATTACACTTTTCTGTTGTCAGTATTATGAGAAATATGTGAGTTTTTGCCCATCAATACATCTTAGTTACAGACTATGCTTAGTTTTGAAGCACACGGTGTACATATATTCTGTATCCTTCTGCATATAAGAAATATCAGATTTCATTACTTGTTCCTGTCCAGCTTGGTGACACCAAAATTTTGTGACTTTGTTTTGAATAGACTGAAATGATGACTGAATTGTGAATAGCAACTTCCCAGCTGCTGCTGGTCTCTCTGGGCTCAGTTCAGTCAGATCAATTGACTTTAGACAAGAAAACCAGATCTATGTGAATGTGAATTACACATGCATGTAGTAATGTGATACAAACACCAATATGCAATGGTAGCTTTAGAAACACAGAATATTTCAGATACAGCTTTAGACACCTAAGTTCTCTTTAGACAGGAAGTTATAAACCTCCAGAAGACTAGTCCAATCTAACCTGAATGCCTTTCATTCTTGAAAGCAACTGTCAAGGAACTCCCGACAGGGACTTTAGTTCCACAAGACTTACAGAACTGGAGTCTTTCTTCATATAGTGAATTGGCCAGATAGTCTTGCAACTGTTTGACTGTACCCCTCAGGATCTGACCTATAGACTATAAATGTCACTTCCAAACTTTATTGCAGCAGGGAAGAGAAATGACTTCAATATTTTAAAAAGCCTTCTTAGTGAATTCCATCTGCTGCTAGCAAATCATGATAAAAATGGCCATAACAGCCAAAGTAGTCTGCTTCCACACACTCAGAGAATTCAGATCATACGTATTCATACAACCCTCATGCCAATCTATCTCCCTCCTTTCTCCAGGAAAGTGTTGCTTCTAGTTCAGCAGGTGGCGTGCCAAATGGAACAGGGTAGATGACAAAGCTGTAAACCCTAAACCACTACAGTTCTGTCTTTACCTGTCTCTGATGGGGCTTGTATATGGATTTTGGCCAGCGGGTGGTTTGTGCATAGCTTTGAAACAGCTTTGTCTTGCTAATAATCTCATTTTTGCTTCTTTCTCTGCTTCAGCACCAAGTCAGAGAGCTAATCCACAGCTCAGCTGTGAGCTCTGCTTTCACAGGGCCATGTGGTGCTCGTTCAATTTCAGTGGACAGCTTCCTTGTTTGCTGGGTGAAAGCACAAGTTTACAGTTTGAAGTTCATTATTCTTTTTAAGAAGCCAAATTTGCCATATCATGAGACTTGCCAGTTCCTTTGTCAAGTCAGTGGCTCTAAAGACTATAAATTCCAAGTGAAAAGAACATTTTAGCAGCAAAGCAGTGACTCTAGGAAAATAAGACAGATGATTTTTTTTTTTTTTTTGAAAGCCAAAAAAAAAGGCTTAATGGTAAAACCAGAAAAAAAAAAATCTCAGCCTCTTTCACAAGAAATTTTATTTTGAAATACTTATCTTTTTCTAAACTTCACACTAATGTACAGGCTATAAAACCACACTGGTGATTAGACAGGAATTATTTAGGTACTTGGTAGTCATTTTACATTTTGATTCTTCTGGATGAGTTTTATGTTAATACTAAAAAAAATCTTAACTTTGTCTCCCTCAATTGCATCAGTTTAGGTTTTGACCTAATTTTAGTATTAAAGAGCTTCCAAAACTAAAATTGCTGGGAGAAATAAAGCTCTATTTTCATTTCCCTCCCCCCGAACTCTTTCTGCATTTTTCTCCCTCCTCTGTACATCCTACTCACAAAGAGCCTAGAACTAATAAAAGACCTTTTTTTTTTAAGTTGGCAACATAAATGTAAATGTGAATTTATGAGAAACAGTGCTAAGTGCATTACAGTATATCAGCACTTAAGAAATTTCTGGGCCACTATTTACATAACGTCCTTGTTCTCCTAAATGTAAATGTACAGAATATTTCAATTTTTTTTTTATTTCTATTCAGGATTTCGCTGGCCAAATTTGACCAAGCATGTCTGGCCTGTTGTGTTTTGGGATGAAATTCTTATCTGGACCTGAAGTTTTCACACAGAAAAGCAGCTGAGGAGGCTGGCGGGATCCGGCAGAGCCGTTCTGTTGGTTTGCCATCAGCACCCCCTCGCGGTAAAATTTATTATTTCCTCATCAGAAGTCATTCGATGGATTTGCTCACACGGGTTAGAAGATCAAAATTCTTGTAACGCCGTATAACACCTAGAATCTGTGCAGAAAAAAAAACATTTACAGATCCTGACTGATACATTTTAAAAACTAAGTTTGGCATGAAAAAGACGAGGGAGGGACAACTCCCCCCCTTTCTTGAATCAAGAATCTTAGCAAAATTAAAGTATAAAAATGGGAAGTTTAAAACAGTTTTTCTTTCTCTGACATGTAGCTTTTATTATTATTTTTCTTCCTGACATTGAAGCTGAGAGTTACATACAAAAAAAGGGCTTAAACTGATATGTTGAAAGATTTGTGATCTTTTTAAAAAGTATGTTAAGATTGTGTTGCTGTCCATTTATGTTTTACTTTATTTAAAGTAATTTTTTAGAATAATTAAAAATTATGTCTAACAAAATTGATAATTAAATATTGTTAGATAACTCATAAAATCCAGCTTAAAAAGCAGACTTGCTTGATACAAGAGGGTGAATACCAACATTTTTAACTAATATTCAGGCTTCTCTGCTGAACTTAGTTCCTTTTTTCTTTTAATCAGAATAGATTTGTATTTTGAAATCAGACAGTACATGCTTAAAGCTCCAGTGTCATTTAGGCTGTCCAAAATCATTACCAGTTATTATGAATCTCTGGTTTTTTACTCTGATAAAGTGAAGATGTCAAAAGTAAGGTAATTCTATTAATTAGGGGAAAAGAAAATGGAGCAACAACACTTAAGTTTCTATTGCTACTGTGTATATCATATTATGGTTTGGAAGAGTGTATACAACCAATCATTTATTTTGTTCTCTCCACTAAAATACCTGTGGTTGTGTGTAGCAGCTTTGGTGGTAACTGGAGTACCTGCGCTCCCTGACACATCCAATTTTCATGTATGCGATGGTTTTGCAGACTTCCCACAGAGAACTGGGGGCACATATGGGTAAAAACAACTCATTTCAGTGTCCTGTGAAGTCTCATATCTGATATATGGTAAATCTCAAAAGAGCAGTCAAATGTCAGCAAGGGTGTACCCTGCAGTCTCATTGCAGTCTCAGAGTTCTGCATTTCTCACCTCATTCCATGTGTTTTCCTTCTCTGTTTGCTATAAGAAAACTATTTTAAACATTACTCAAGTGATGGGCAGAGTTGAAATGGTGTGCATAAGAGGTTACAGACTCGTGTAGAAGAGACTAAATTTGCAAATGCTGTTCTGGTTCTGTGTTTGGGATTCTAAACAGCTCCTGTTTCTTTTCTCTTTGCTGACATCTCTGGAATTGAAATCTTCAAATTTTGTCAGCTTCAGTACAGTGTGGCCCACCTAAACATTTCCTGACAATTTGGAGTTGAGCAAATGCCAACCTCTTCTATTTCCAAATAATGCAAATTTCCAAAAAATGCCAACCCCTAGCATCTATTTCTGGGTTAAGATGGATTGACAACCTTATTTAATGCTATTGTTATTTTTTGACTATCCTTTAAAGATGTTTTTATTTCCTTAATTATTAGTAGTAGATCAAAGTCTACCAACCCCAAAGAAGTTAGGAAGGCATTTTAGAGCACATATAACCAGTATGAAAAATGGAGGCAGATGTCACTAAAGAGTTAATGAAGAAAAGGAATCACATGAGGAGGCAGAATTTGTATTGCAACTTTTGACACGTATCTCATCTGTTAGTTGATCAATACTGTGCAACCTACCTTTAAGATGCTAAAAGATTGGCTATATCTTATATTTCTTCTATTTGGACAGCTCAAGGCAGACTCAGTTTGTAATGTTTAGCATTCACTCCCCTTTTACTCACCCAGCACTCCCAGTCATTGTATCAGGAATGTTAGATGCTGCATGTCTAACCTCTCTTAGTTTGGTCTGGTATTGTGGTCCATGAACCAGTATATGTCTTTTTTTGTGTGATGATACAATTTTCTTTCCATGTCTTCCTGTCTTTCATAAGTTTAATGATCATTGGGTCACAAGAAGTACTTTTACTTGTTTTCAGTAAGCTTCCTAGTGCTTCAACAAGCACTTCCTAGTTCTCTAATTGCAGGATTTTGTGAATAATGGTTTTTATCTTCAGATCTTCCACTGGCTTCATAACTCCTTAAGGCCTCTTTAGCCCCATAATGAAGACTCACAGCCTTTCACATCTCTTCTCATAAGGCTGCTCTCTAGCCCCTTGGTTGTCTCCCTGCCCTTCTCTGTGCCTTCTCTAGCTCCATCTCCTTCCTCAGATGCAGAAACCAGAATTAGATATAGCAGTTCCAGTCTGGGCGTGGATAAAATTTCTTAAAATGGCACATTGATATCCTCCTCTGAACACCTTTCTGTTGATGTCCAATATTTTATAGGCATTTTTAAGCTATTGCTGTACAATAATTTCAGAGAACTATAAGCATTGAATCTAAAATCCTCTTAAATTACAACTGAGTTTTTATGAACGCAGCATAATACATTCAAGATTTAGTGTAGTTTTTCCTTATTGCACCTTTTTCTGTTAACTCAGATGCCACCTTTTTATCCACTGAGAAAGTTTGTCAAGAAATTTTGGCATTCTGGGCTGATGACTTGGCTTTGGGCCACCTTGAAGAGTGCAACTGGGTTCAGACTTGCAGGTTTCATAGTACAGTGGTTTTTCAGCTCATTGGTAAGGAAGCTGAATGAAGCTGTAACCAGAATAATTCCCTGGGGAACTTGACAGCTAACTCCTCTTGATCCTGAAAAGTGTTCATTAAGCCTTGTCTTTTGATTCATATTAAGCTGTGAAATATTTCTTTTCCCCTACCAGCTCTGTGGCAACTGTTTTATTTAATAACAGAAGTATTTTAAAAAATTGTATAGAAGGGGTCTTGATTTTTTTATCCACATGTCTATTTGGTATACTCAGAGAACTCCAGAAGGGCAGAAGCCAGTGTTCGCCTGCAATAAGTCCATGTTGACTCCTATATTACTCTTGGAGCACTGACTGGCCCTGCTGCAGTGGTTTCACCTTGGCAGGGCGCCACATGCCCCCTAAGCTGCTCTATCACTCCCCTTCCCACTGGGATAGGGAGAGAATAAGATGGAGAACAACCAGTGCATTGAGATAAAGCAGTTTATTAAAGCAAAAGAAACAAGCAAACGTTTGTGCATGGATAAGCAAAGGGAAAATTTAATCTCTACTTCCTCCCAGTGAGTGACATTTGGACACTTCCCGGGAAACAGGGGCTCAGCACACATAGTGGTTGTTCTGGAAGGCAAATACTGAAGAATAAAAAATGCACCCCTGTTCCTCCTCCCTCCCTTAGCTTTTATATCTGAGCTGACATCCCATGACATGGAATGGCCCTTTGGTTAATTTGGATCAGCTGGCCTGGCTGTGTGCCCTCCCAGGATCTTGCCCACTCCCAGCCCCTTGATGGGAGGGCAGAATGTTAAAGGGAAGCACTGGCCAGCAGTAGCCAAAGCATTGGTGTGCTCTCAATGCCCTGCCAGCTACCAATGCAAAGCACAGCACTGTGAGGGCTGCTAAGGGAACAATTAACTCTACCTCAGTCAGACCCAAAACACTTCTGTTCTTCTTTTCTCCTGCAGTTTTTTTGTTTGGGATGGGTTCACTGGCACGTTGAACTCACACGGGTCTTCAATGTCTCTGCCAAGCTACCCATTGATACACCTCAGCTGGCCTGATGTGTTTAACCTAATCCTTCCACCCTTTTCTGTTTTCCATTGTTTTATTAATTCTCACACAGTTTTATGATTGCCGTTCAGGAGTAGATGTGGATATGACCTGTAGGCCTCTTCTCCCCTTCATCCCACTTTAATACTACCTGAGTAGTTCTGGCTTGTGCAAAGTGGCTGGCCAATTCTCTTCCACACAGTTTGGCTATGCAGTGAGTGAGAGGCCTCTGCAATGTGCTTTTCACAGCCTCTGTGCCCTTTGGAGTCTGCAGGAAGTGTCAGTGTAGTGGGTACAAATTTTATTATTCTCTGAGTCTGTCATGGGGTGGAGATGTGGTGGCTGTGTTTTGTCTGGGGATTTGTTTCACTGTTTTTCTCCCTCAAGACAGTAGATTATTCTACCAGTGCTGAGTGTACTTTTCTTTCCAGAAGAATTCACTGGGCCATCAGTGCAGTCCAGAGGCTGTCTGTAGGGGTGGTGGTACAATGGCTGCTTTCATCCTTCTCAGGATACCTGGTGTGGTATTGGCATCAGGGAACCAACACAACTACTTAAAGTGTCCCCAGTATTTCAAGTTCTGCCTGAACTCTTCCAGAGGTAATAAGTAACAATTTCTCTTGGGAAATGGGATTAGATGTTCTGGGGCAGTGCACTCAACCTGTATGATCAATATGGGAGCTGTTATCCCAGAGAGACAATTTCCCACACCTGGTTGACTGCTTACTAGTGCAGAGTTTGAAGAATTGTGTACCAGTCTTCATTTAATATAGCTGTAATAGTCCATGGAGTACTCCCTTCTTATCTTCCAAAAAATGAAGGAGAAATATCAATTTGCTCAGATACAGAACCCTTGACAGTGTGACTTTGACAGGTGCTGCTAGAGAAGAGTGGGCCAAGTTGGGAAAAGCAGCACATGAAAACACTGAGACAGGAGGGCATCCCAAAATATGCCAGTAATCATTCTTGATTACTTTTGATTGACAGTGACTAAAAGAAGCTCATAACTCTGAGCAAGAAAACAGTAGAGTGATATCTGCCATATTTCAGGAGGCAGACTATTGTAATTTTCTGAGGTGTGGGAGGAGAAAATCCAAATGTTGCTTTTCATATCTAACAAAAATTTCTCTTTTGAATTGAAATTACCTACAAGATTCTAAATTTTGTCTAGCTATGTAGAAGTATCTGATACTCAGGCAGAAAAATAATTTAAAAACCTATAAAATCGTGTAGAAGAGAGCAAATGCAAGCCTAAAGTAATAAAAA
>VZTB01012123.1:183155-257071 GCA_013397245.1 Thryothorus ludovicianus | reverse complement strand
AAAAAAAAAAAAAAGAGAAGTTGTTTCTGGATTCCTTTTCCAAAACATCTGAAATAAGAAAAATGAAAATTGATGCAAATTCAGCTAACGGAATGGTAAAGGAATATATCTCACATATAGGTGTTATCTAGTGTTTGACTCTTTGCCATAGCCAGGTGACAGCTAGACTTCTCAGCTGATCATTCTCAGGCAACTGTGAAAAAGGAAATGAGACCTGCATTACTCCCCATCACAGTTACCTTCATTTTTTCATGCTGTACTGCTTAGCTAGACTACTTCATGCACTGCTATGCAAAGAATAATTGTGGACAACCTAGAACAAAACTGGATTTTTAATTAGGATTTCGTTTAGATGTGACCATGGAGAGCTACTGTCACAGATTGTCCTGTGTAAAAACATATCTCTCCATCTCAATGCCAAACAGGAAATAAAGCAAAACAAACAGTAGCTTAGATTATCTTGCTTTGAACTGTATTTAAAATAGCTGTATCTTGCTGAAAAAACCCCTTTATTTAATGCAAAATATTCCATGCTAATCTAAGAATTTTATTTTGTTGCCTCTATGTCCAAGGAATTGACTTACTTCAGCATGATCTCAGATACAATGCAGAGAGGTAAAAATACAGAGCATTAAAACCTTTGCTTACATAGTTAGCAAATGACAGAGGAGATTTTAAAGCTTCTCTCTGAAAAAAACTCTAAAGAAGCAATAATACCTAATCTTTTCTCTTATTTTACTCCAATATTCTTATTCAAGCAATTTCTCAAATTAATTCCAAAATGTTTGCTATATTAGCCCATCATATTTGTCTGATTTCTAAATTATTAAAAATTATGCCAGTTCTACGTTAAGAGTAATAGGTTACTCTTTTATTGCAACTGAAGCTGGTGGCTTTCTGAAAATGTCTGATTTTAAGCCAGTTCTAGGTCTATATGTTGATGTTAAAACAAGTTATTACATTTCTTCCCCATTTCTCAATTAACAGAATCTTTCTCCTAACAAAGAAATGCTAGTATAATGCAGTCAATTTTATACCTTCTAATTAAGTGGACATTTCAAGGGTCTAATTTCCTGCAAAGTTAAAAACCACATTTATGTGAATACAGTGAAAGAAGGTCAACAGCAGGAGCTGAAAACATCTTATTTCAGAATACTTCATATTATGGACATTTCTGCAATTCTCTGTAATGTAATTTAAGACTCTCTAGTGGAGATGAGATTCAGCTGGGCTTCCCCTGTGTAAGGAATGATTCAGAAGCTGCATCTTTCAGCCAGAGGATTATTTCCTCCAGCCTTAAACGAAACCCTCAAAAATGTACTCAGAGTAAACTATGTTTTTGAATTTCCAAATCACTCTGAAATAACCGCAGCTTCATTTTTCAACAAGTGTTGTTTCTTGCCTTGAACCCAATTAAAATACACGTTGAAGTTGTGGCTTTAGGCATGAAGAACTTTTGAAAACGTCTCCTCTGGGTGACGCCAGCACAAACCTGTTCTCTGTACCAGGATTATTTGCCCACTTCCAGAGATACCATGTTTGTTGCACTTGCTCATGAAAACTGTAGGACTTGCAACTTACAGATTCAGCTGACTACAGTGAATTCTAAAGACTCAACACTCTCCTCTTTTCCTGTAATCCAAAGTTTCAAAGGCCCATAGTCTGTCACAAGGAAGCCTGGGGATCATGGTAAATGGGGGCTGTGGAGGAGCCACATGGTTCCCTGACAGTGCAAGGGAACCATCAGTCACTTTTAGTCTAAGCAAACTCTCAGTTGCTTGAAGTTCTCGAGTCAGGCTTTCATAAAACCTTCCAAACTTGTTCTTATCATAAAGTTAAAAAGCAATCAAGAGTGATGTTTGTGTCAGTAGCAGTATCTCTTCTGAGGAGTGCCACTGGTAATGTGATGGAGAGAGGCATGTACAGAGTATCTTTTAACAAGTGATGATTGCAATTTGTTAAAGTTTGAGTCGAATATTTTTAAATAACGCCATTACTGCAGACAAATTCAAACTAAGAACTTAGAAATACAGGAAATCGAAGTGGTAAACCAATGAGTTTTAGTTCTGTCAAGTGCTTCAATCTCAAATTTTGAATTTAAATCAATATAACCTTAACCTGAAGAAAGAGAAAGCTGTAAGGAACAAGCACTGTGCCAACTTTAAAAGTAGGACAGGAACTAAATGTAGAATTCAGCATGATATGATATTTCTTAAAGGTAAAATTGTGGTCATGCTGAGATGTATGATTGACAGTGGAAAATACCTTTGGACTACTCAAAGATCAATTTTAATTGGAATTTAGGTCAGATGTGAGAAAGTAACTTTTAGTAACCAAAAATTTATACCTGAAACTAGCTCAAAATAACGATCAAGGTGACCTCAAAAAGTCTTACAATCCATTTGACTACTCCTAAGCAGGATTAACTATAGCTAACCCACTTCTGATATGCCTAACCTGTTCTTGGACCTTCAGTGTCAGAAAACTAAGTTTGCCATCACTAACTACTTTTCAAATGTTATTATTCTTAACTTCAGAAAGCTATGACATACTTTTCTTTCCATACTTGAAACTGAAATGTACTTATATTCTTTTCAAATATTCTTCCCATTTCTTTGCTGTTACCTTACTAAGAATTCAAAAATCAGCTTGCTTCTCTTTCCCTCAACAAATCCTAACAACCTCAATTTATTATCTTTGTTTTCCTCTAAGAAATGCTTCCCAGACCATGCTGTTAGACTTTTTATAGCAGCATCATACTTTTAACTCATACATTAAACCTCCGGAGAGGTTTATTTATGAATAAAACAGAAACTTTACTACCTGCGTATTATATATATTTTTATTCTCGTTTTTATTAAGAGACTGGTGTTTGTTATATTTAGATATAGTGCTTGAGAAAATCACCCATTATTCTAGGTTCTTTGTTTCCTTGATATGGCCTCTGTTGTACCTTGCTACATTTCTCGTCTGGTTTCTATATGAAGATGTTGTGCTACATTTGAGCCAGGCAAACTACAGCAAATGGGAATGCTGAGTCTCTCAGCTGGAGTGACACAGGTTTTGTAACTAATTCCTTGTTTCTACTGGACTCTAAACCAGGGTTTTCTGACAAGCTCACTATCCACAAACTCTTCTCTTTCATTAATGCTCTAAGAAAGTAAGTGAAACATGAATTGTTAGACACAGATCTCCAGAATGGTCTTCAAGAAGTTGCCAAGTTGCTGAGCATAACTTTTATTGGCAAGTCCTCTAAAACCTCAAACCCATGACTACCAGTTTTTGTTAGAGCAAAATTAAGGACAGTTTCTATTTTTCTCTTTTCCAGTTAGTGACAATATCTTCCTCATGAAACTGAAGTATTCAGGGGTGACTTCATGACTTATAAAAGGATAAACTCTCTCAAAACTTCTGAATTGTGACCACCCCATTTATTGCTTACCTGCTCCCCTCCCAAGTGAGTCCTGACTTTAGCCCAGCTGGTAGAAGGAGGATCTTTTTGTACTAGTATGGGCAAACATGCATTGAAACAAGAAAGATCTATAAAAAAGGTAAATTTTGGACAACAGAGAAAATTTAAGAGGGTTCAAGGGTACCCTTAGGAACAGAATTTGGATTCTAGAATAAGCACTCCACCCTTACTGGTTATCTTCTTTTTTTTATATTCTTCAAAGATTTCTGGAGTCCTTGAAAGAATAACCTTGTTGTAATGCCTGTGAGAAGGGCACTTTATAAACCTGTGCAAAGCAGCAAAACATTGTCCTTGCTCAAATCTCTTGTAACAACTTAAGGATGTATTGATGACTTAAAAAGAAACTGCCAGCAGGTCAAACTCCTTTCTACTGTGATTTGTGCCTGTCATGTTGGCCAAGACTGTCTCACTGTTCCCTAATCTGTCTATATTGATCTTCTATGTCTTATATGTAGATGTCAGTAGCTATGGGACAGCAATTCAGTTTTTATACTGTTTTTGCTTAGGATGTCCAGTGAAGAAGATCAATGGGTACTATGGTAATACAAATTATAGAATTCCTGTTGCTGTTTTCTGTAGTTCTGCTATGTACCCAATGTCCTGACAAATTGATCCAATCAAAAGTGCTTTCAGGATAAGAGATCCATTCAGTTTTATTGCATATGATCTTCTCTAGTTATCTTGTCTGCTTCTACTGGAATTTGTTTCAATTTAAAAAGGCAGTTTATTACCAAGACCCTGAGCATCTCAGTTTAATGCTGAGTCTCTGTTTCAGCTGAACAAGGGACCAGGAAACCTCAAGTGGACCTTTGCACTCCAAATTATGTCTACATTTGCCTTTTTGCTTTTAAACTAATTTTTCATTTTTGTTCCAATAAACTTTAGTTAGTGAGTTGCTTTCATTTTCTGGGCAAAGTTGCTGTGTTGGTGTTTGGATGGGTTGCTTCACTATTTTGTCTCTTTACTGCCGAAGGGAGTGTCACTGCTTGCATCTTCTGGTTTCAAGGATATAAGTCTCCCTAATGCCAGATACTCAGATTCTTTCACAGCTGACTC
This sequence comes from Thryothorus ludovicianus, assembly GCA_013397245.1. Classification (NCBI taxonomy): domain Eukaryota; kingdom Metazoa; phylum Chordata; class Aves; order Passeriformes; family Certhiidae; genus Thryothorus; species Thryothorus ludovicianus. Next base: position 252,543 of record VZTB01012123.1, on the reverse strand, counting down.
AATCCTCCACTATTTTTAGAAAAATAAACTGCAGTTTCTGTGAATGGATTTTTTAACTGCCACATTAAACTCCAATGCCTTAACTGTTGGGACACTACACCCTTTTTTCACTCCATCTTGCTGCATGACTTTTTGTATACAGAAAGTCAAGTCACAGTTAAGCTTCAGCACTGGTCCAGCAATATATGCATCTCAAAACATGTAGGACAAAGAATCCCTCTCTTGAAAGGATAAACTTGGTAGAGTGTTTTAGTAAGTGGGATAGGTAAAAAAAGCTAGTATATTATTGGAAGCTTTAGAAGAAAGGTAAGCAGCAACAGTGACTGACCTTAAAAAAAATCAATTTTCTAACAATCATTTATCAGATAAAATGTCATAAAAGATTAAAATAAAGAACTTTGATTCTTCTGCATAGGATTTTTAAGACTCTTAAAGTCCAACCTTATTCTGCCTGTCAGGAGTACAACTAATGAAGGGCTTTCGGAGGACTTTTGCTGTGATCCTTTGGTTTATTAAAGAAGAGTGAAAAAGAAATATTCTACTTGCTCCAGTAGTGATCTTCAGCTATTCCTACAATGCCTTGGCTCAAGCTGCTTTGCAGCTGCTGCACAAATTTGACTTGGCATGACTATTAATGATTTGACCTTCATCCCAAGTTTACTTTGTACTCGCAAGAGCAGTGGGTAGTGATGAGGAATATGATTTCCTTCCTAGTGGCAATTAGCTTGCTTGGTAGCCACAGTGCTACTTACAAGGGGGAAGTCATGTCTAACCATCAGTAAACTTTGCTCAGAACATTTACAGCATTTATGGACTGTCATTCTTGCTCCCTCTGTGATCCTCCTTTTGTTCTCAGCAAGAGATTTAAGTGCTCCAAGCTACCATTGGATCAAAAAATGTCTGCAATTTGTACCAGTAAATAGAAAATCTAACATGCTCCTTGTGAAAATTAAGGATAGTTTTATACAGGAAAAATAAGCCTGTCTATACTGCAGGATGTAGAACAGTGACATAGTCACCTCATGGAAGCATAATTATCCTTTAAAAAGATGTTGTGTATTCTACTGAATCTCTTAGGACTAGCTGCTGAAAAAGAAGAAATGAAAAATAAAACAAAACAGAATAAACAGACTGGTGTTTTAGAACTGCTTGGCAATTTCTAATTCTCAAAACAGTAAAAAGATCTCTCAAAGTGAGAAAATGTCACTCTGTGTCTCTGCATACCAGAAGGAAAGACACAGGAAGAGGCAGAGCATCTCAGTGGAGTTACTATAAAAGATTCTGTGGCTGACATTTTGATTGTTTTGTATAATATAATGTAAAAAAAAATAAAAAATTCTTAGTGTCTGTTGCTTACAGCTGATCAGCTTGCCCTGCTAGCAGCTGGACAAATGCAATCAGTTGCTGTGAGGAACATTTACGTGTATTGGGCTTTAGTCCAGCTGGACACCGTTTTTCAACTTGTGTTTTATCAATGTGTGACATTCCTGCATGAAGATGTTTTGAAGTTTCAGTTCCTTCAAAGTGCACAATTTAGTGGTTAAATATTTAATTCTTCTTTTTGCTTTAAAATATGTGTAAGCACACACCTCTGTATTTATAGCCATATCTATATCTATAGTGATATAACTATACCATCTGCGGTATATATATATATGTGTGTGTGTGTATGTAGGTACCTAGGTATATTTGTGTGTATTTATACACTTACCATGCAGACAAACATGGACAGATAAAAGCTTTAGAGGTTTATATTCTTTGTCCACTTTTTATTCTGTTGTAGAGATCTATCTTGTTTCAAAAATTCTTCCATAATATTGTTCTGATTTGAAAATAACAGTATGTGACCACATTTCAGGGCTTAAGGAAAATGGACTCTGAAATACAAAGTCAGGAGAGGCGGATGGAATTTTGATCTGCTCTGTGAGAACTTAAGGATGTTTCAGCTGAGAAAAATAATTTGTTTTCCCTGTGCTGATGTCTGTCTTTCAATTAAGAAAGTTTTAATGATTTTTTCTTTTTTTTTTTTTTTTTTTTTTTTTTTAAGCGTGGTCCATGGTTAAAATTTACAGTTCCTCTACTGTGTCTAATATATACCTCAGTTCTTTGCTGGATTTGGAGCACTGTGTGAAGGTACTCAAGATAACTTTCATTGACCTCCAATATTCTGCCCTAGAGTTTCTTACTCAGCCTTTCTGGAAAGTAATTTCAAACCACTTCCTTATTTTGAAGATGTCCGTGATTATTTAATTTTGAATATTTCTCTCCTGTGTTCAAATTAAACCCTTTAATTTGATCTCCCTTTTATAGAGATTTAGTGTTTACAGTTCCATGTTGTCTGAGTGGCACAGTGGAAGAGACACAACTACTACAGTTTATACAACAGAAAATAATATCCAGTGGTCATTGGGAAGTATCTAATGTAGACAGGGCAGTATATAACTGCAGATGAGCTAGTGTAACTGTTTTTCTTAGTGTAGAAAAGGCTTAGTTCAGATGAATTTACTTTTCTTAACTTAGATTTTTCAAGGAGAGGTCATAAATCTGAGAACAAATGTGATACATGATAGAAAATGCCTGTTTCTCATCTGAACAACTTTGGAAATATCTAACTTCTACTGTATGAGACAGCAGGTATGTGTTTTGTGATGACTTCCAGTAGGTCCCTGCCAGGCAGAGGGGGAGCTAATTCTCAGTACAATCCTGTCCTGACTGGGGCCTCCACAGGAGCACTCTGCAGCTGATGCTGCAGCTGCTGGGATTACAATCCAAGGAACTGGCTGCCCATCTCCTTAGAAAGTGATTCCTGGTTCATGCCTGTTTCCTTTCCTGTCTAAATGCTGCCCCACTGTTCTCTGTCACCACCTTTGCCTCTCCTGAACCTGGTTCCCAGCTCCAGCCATGCCAGCCCTGCCATACCCCTCCATGGACAGGCACATCTGCCAGTGGCTCCTCCTGAGCCACAGAGGCTTCCTTCCTTCAGCCTCCAGGCTTTGCAGAGAACATTTTATTAAATGCTCCTGTGGAAGTGCTTAGTGAGAGAGAAAGTAAGGAAAAATGCTCGGAGGACTGAGGTACAGATGCTTGGACAAGGGAGGATGTGGTGGAGGCCACATTGGGGCTGGAACTTGGAATGTGACAGATGTTCTTGGCTGCGTCATCTTGGTAGATTTTTCTTTTCACCTTAACAAAATTATTTGCATTATTAATGCATGATTTCTAGTAATCTGTTCACCAATTTGTATGTTTGGGAGAGAATGTGGGCCCCTCCTCACACCAAACAACCCCATGTCCTGAATCCAAAGCATGCCCCCCTCTTCCCCCCCTTTTATAACTTTTCCTGTTATTTTATTGCATGTTTGAATTGCAAGACCAAATGAAATGTAGGAGGAGTTCTCTCAGAAGGGTTTCTATGCCAATTCTGTCCTTAAATAAGCACGTATGGTTGAGATCAAGAGCAAGATATTCTAGAACTTGAAAGGTCTTCCTCTCCTCTTTTGGTACTTTCAAGTACCAAAAATTCTTTTCCCTTAACATTTGCACCTTTACCTGCAACAGTTTTCAGGCATGTTTTCTGCTGAAAGACTGCAAAAGGGTAGTGAGAAAAAAAAATCCAAAGTAACAGCTGAAACCTATCATAAATATAGCTACAATGTCATATCTGTATATCAAATATTGCTGCATGCAGAGAATACATCTGCCTCAGCACACTGAAAAACTGGTTCTGAGACTATGGTAGCCAAAGTTGTGACTTATGTGCCTATCCTTAGTAACCGAAGATATTTACAGTGCTCATTTCAAATACAGAACATTAGTAAGAGATTGGTCATGAATGCTTCTCATACCAAGACACACCAGGATAATTCAACCAGTGGAAAAAAAACAAAAAAATATGACTTTTAAAGCCAGTCTTCCAGAAAATTTCATAAGATGAAAAAAAATGGTTCCATTTTTTTCCTTTTCACTGTTAAACAAATTATAATTGTTTCTGTTTTTATTTTTTTTTACCAGTGAAATGAAAGTTTGTGTTTTTAAACAAGTTAGGTATCATAGCAACTTGATCTGAACTTGTTGTTTCTTGTTAATGATTTGATGAATTCCAGTATATGAGCTCTGTAGAGTTGTTGTAACAAACATTTATTTTTCTGTGGAATGGCAGAGAATTTACCTAAATTAATTGGGAAATTTTTGCTTGCTGCTATTAAATAAAATTTGCTTTAATGAATAGAGATTTAGTTGTCTGCAGTGAGTAAACAATGTGTTTTTCAGTACTACATAATGTTTTCCTCTCTTATAAAGAATAAAATTTTGAAAATGTAAAATACCAAGAAAATAAGATCCATTTTTTTCTCATAAACATAAACTTCTAGATCTTTTAGGATGTAATTAGACTATACAGATCACTTGACCCCTGATATTTTTCAGTGACAGTTTTTCTTGGAATCAGAATGTGAAAGATCAAATTTTAATGAGTTTGTATTTGTAAAAGTCTGCGTGCACACGAAAAAACCTCCAACTGTCACAACAGCCAGTAATTGGCAGAGAAATGCTTTGATAAAAACGGGAAGACATCCCTGCTGGTTCAAGACAGGTGGACATCAACTTGAATCCAATTTACATCTTAAAATGCGCAATAGAAAAGATTTGCATTACATTGCCTAGATGAAAGGGAACTCTTAGTCTGCAGCCTCATTTGCTTTTCCCTCTTCCTTTTCTTTTCTTGCCCAAACACTCAAACTCTCTGTAGAGAAGTTTTAATGAAGATAGCTTGTTCAGCTCCTGTTTGAGGCAGCTATTTACTCAACTAAGGCTAAAATCAGAACTCATGCTGGGCTAAAAAAGAAAACCCAAACTGATAATTGGGCAAACCTGAAATTGGATAACCTGCTTTAACCTCTGCTTGAATCAAATAAGCCCATCTTCTATATCGAGTTATTTTTATTTGGTTGTCCGGTCAAGGTCCCTTGCAACACTTAACTGGGATCTAGCAAGAGAGCTGCACTGGAATGTGCCTGCTCTGAAAGGTGCAAGAAATGGTTTCTGATGGACAATTTTAGACTATCTGAGTGCCCCTAGCTGCATATTTAGGTGTCTGATCCAGATTTAAAATGTTGCTTCAGATACAAACTTTATCCTAAAGTTTTCCGAGTAAGAGTCCAACACTGTATTAAGTGAGGGAAAAGTAGATTTATTCTATTCAAAAATGGATGCTGAAGAAAGGCAGGTAGGGAGTAGAGAAGTAGTCTGAAATTTTGTTCCCATGCAGTTCTTCTCCATTTGTTTGCATCAGGACTGATGGAATTCCAACCTTGCAATCAGCAAGTTCTGTGAAATCAAACAATGTGAAGTCTGTAAAGACTACTCCAAATTTATATGTGCACCTCACACTGACATTTCACTATTTGTTAAATATTTGATTCTGAGTTGGCATTCCTTTTTTTTTTAAATAACCTTTCCATTACAGATAAGACTCTCTGTCTCTTTGAAAAGGCAAAGCAATAGAACAACCAATGTAAATATGGTCCATTGTCTTTAAATGTAGCTCTCATTTGAAACATGCAAATTTCTATTTCATGTATTTCTACTTTTGTGTATTTAAAGTATGTCTAATAATCTGTATTATATTTTTTCTGCTTCTAATTTTGGGGAACTTTGACTTCAACATGCATGTGAAACGGAGAATTGAAATGAATGGAGCTACTGGGTATTTTGGCGTGAAATACTCAGCCACTGAGGCAGCTAAGTGTCATTGCCCCTGTTGGACATGGGAGCAGCTTCTGTTGATTCTCACAGAAGACAGCTGTCATAGCCCCTCCTGGACCAAAATTTTGCCACGCAAACCCAATACACTGATCTTGTACTTGAGGAGCACTTCCCATATGTTCTTTCACTGTGTTTGCATAATTTTTGTGTGAATGCAAGTGAGGAAACATTAAAGACTAAGAAAAGCAAAATTTACATTGTGTTGTTAATTCTTTATATTTTGTTTTGTCTTTAAAATTTACTTGAGGGTTAGACTAATAGGCTGTGCCTTTCTCATTGTGTTGTTAATTCTTATATTTTGTTTTGTCTTTAAAATTTACTTGAGGGTTAGACTAATAGGCTGTGCCTTTCTGTGTTGGCTAGAAGTGTAGAACACTCAGAAGAGAAACAAACTAAAAACATTTTCTGGTAGCTTTGCTGTGCCTCTGCATGGTAACGTGCAGGAGGCTGTCTTCAGGACTCTCTGCTCTGGAATATAATCTTTTGGAGTCTGAACTGAAAAAAGGAGGAAAAGAAAAGGCTTACTACTGTCATTTCTGATGTTATAAGTTTACAGGCTACAACCTTGGGAGATTTTACTCTAAATTTGATTTTTGTTGTTGCTCAAAATGAGACCTGTTTTCTGACAGTCAATAAAACTGCAGGTGATACTGCTCTTATAATAGATGTGAATGGACTATTACTGTTTGCTATAGGAGTTTAACTGCAGGGCAAGCTTATAAGGTTTTGTTTTTTTTTTAGAAAAAATACACAATCTTTTTTTAGCCACAGGACTATTTTTTTTATTTTCATCAAGTTCTCTGGTAATATTGGAGTATACCCACCCGAGCAAGTCTGAAATAAGTAGAAAGTTCTCTGCTTCTGAAGTTCAAAACAAACTGAAAATTGAAAATCAATATTCATGGACTAAAATGAAAGTGAATTTAACAGAGTATATAAATAAGTAATTCTAAGATTTAAAGTTATTTATCAAGGCAAATATTTTGTGAGAATTATATGGTAGTGGCAATGTGTAAATCAACTTCATATCTTGGTGCTTTCTTTTAAGTCATATTTTCCAGTTCTGAAAATCTGAAATACTGATATGTAGTATTTATACGTTGAATCACAGCACCACTGAGGATGGAAGTGAGTTTTGGGCATGGTCTAGCCAAATATGCCTGCTAAATTTCCTAGATCTAATTGCTAAGGACTGTGTCTGGTTGTATTTTGTATAACTTCTAACACGGAGACTCCACAACTTCTCTGATCAACCTATATTCCAAACCAGTCATGGTGAAAAATATTTTTTTTGCATTTAAATGGAATTTCCTCTCTGAATTGCTGTCCATTTGCATTTTTCCTGTCACTGAGCATCAGCAAGAAGAGTCTGACTTCCTCTTCTTCCTTTCCACCATGAGTACATACATATATACATAAATATATACATAAAATATATATATATATGTGGATAAGAATGATGGAGACTTCTCTTAGGTTTTTTTGTGGCCCTTTCCTGGGCTCTCACCATTCCTTTGCCTCTTCTGTACTGAGGAGCCCAATATTTGATCTAACATTCCTGATGTGGGTGCAGTAGTGCCTTTCCTGATCTGTGTGAGTGGCTTTTCCTAACAGACCCAAAGTTATTTCTTTTGCTGAGAGGAGACATTGTTGTCTCATGGTCAGCCTGCAGTCAGGAAGGACCCAGTAGTAGTTCTCTACAAGACTGGTCAACCCCCAGCTATTCTGTAAATGAGGCTATTCCGATCCAACTGCAGGATTTGGTGTTTGTTGAACGTCATGAATTTCCTGTCACTCCCATTTTGCCACCTGGTTGAGGTCCCTCCGAATGGCAAGATGACTCTGGTGTATGAGCCACTCTTGATTTAATATCATCTGTGCTGTTCCATCATCTGAGCCATTAATGAGGCAGTCACACAGCAGCAATCCTTGGAGCATGCAATCCTGGGAGTAAGTGGCCCCCAGCTTTGTGTTTCTGATCCCAGCCTACAGAGCTCAAAAGCTCAGGCAGTTTTCAATCTCTCTCATTGCCTACTATCTAATCTCTACCTCCTGTCAGACTTGCTAGTCCTCATGCAGTTCTTCATGGTTATTACTGACCCTACACTCTGCCCCATTGTTTAGGTCATTAATTGAAGAAGATTTGAGCCGGTATCGACAAATGCTTTGCCCACTTTCAGGACAGGCATGAGTAAAGAAACTAGCTATTAATATTTACTTAATGGTGTGGATATTTCACGTATTTTAATAATTTTAATTAATATCTTCTTATGTCTTGTTACATTTTTTGTAAAGATCTAGTCATTAATATTTGCCTTGTAAATGTCTCCTTTTTTTTTTTCCCCTCAAGTGTTGATCTAAACTTATTTTTGAATTGCATATTTATAAAATGGAATGGTTACTGGTAGAATGGGAATCATTAAAGAGGAGAAATGAAGAAAAAATAAGAAAAGATGAAAGACACAAAGTGTGTGAAAGAATCAGATTTTGGAGTTTGAGATCAGAAAGCTCAGTAAAGCATGTAAATACCAGCAAATGTCAGCTGGCATTGATTTATATTTGTGTATCTCAAATGATGAGCTCATCATCACAAAAGTTTAACAACTCTCTGGTGGCTTGGTCTTCACCTGCAGCTTTCTGAAGTTTTACTTCTTTTATCCTTCCTTTAATTTGTCTTTCTTTTTTTTTTTTTTTTGTAGACTTTTTGTTCACCCTATTGGGATATTATGGTATCTTAACTCTGGATCTGAAATTGCAACTACAGCACCACTCTGCCTGCAAGCTGCCCTGGTTTGTATCCCCCTGTAGCACATTTTGCCCTCTCTGATAATTACAGGGGAAAGGCAGCTCTGTAGTTCCTCCACCCTTGATGTCTCATTTCTCTATCAAACTCAGTAACTTCTTGTGGTGTTGATCTTGCAGTCATGTCTTGAAAATTCTCTTTATTCTTTTTCTACTGCTATGTATTTGCCATGTTTTAATAGAACAGGCCCTCTGGCTGGGGAAAAGTTGCCAGTTAAACTTGTGAGACTGATCCACGGTTTTATTATTATTTCTTTCAGAAGCTTTTCAGTGTCTTTGATGTTACCCATGCATTTGCATTAAAAGCTGTGAGTGATTTATTTTAATAAAATCAAATTATCCTCTTTAGTTCCTTCTGAAAAATTAAAGGATATTTCCAGTTTAATAGTGAATATAAGCGCATGGAAGGAAACACACCAGTTACTAATGGAAATGAGGCATTAATAGTTCCAGCAGCAGCAATGAGGGTTAAGGAATGAATAATGCTGTGCAGACTTAATTTCAGTAACTTGTGCAGAACTATTTTGGTCCAAGGAGGAAAACCAGCTGCTTTCAAGGAGCTGTGTTAAGATAATGCCAGAATACTATGTTTCTCACAGAGTTCAGTATCCCCACATGGTTCTTGAGCTGTGTACATATATGAAAAGAAATTACATTTCTATGAGGGGATTTTTGTGTTTTCTAGGGTGATTTTTTGAACCTAATCTTTTACAACTTTGATTTTTCTGTAGTTTCACAAGGAAAAAAAGAGGGAACTTCAGTCTCCTGAACTGTTAAATCATCATGGTCTCAGCTGTGTATTTTCAAAGCAAGCTCCCTCTCTTCCAACAAATCCTTGACTTTCCTATACTTTTAACAGCAGGAGGCTATGCTTCCACAAATATCAGCTTTTCTTTATCTGAAATATAGGACTGTCTTCTTGGTACTGCTGAGGTTTTTCTATTGGTACAAAGAGAAAGGAAAGGGTGAGTGTCTAGTATCTTAAATTTGGGCTGGTGTTGACTTGAATTACATTATAAAATTAATTGCACCAGCCAATCGCACATCGAGGTTGGTTGTGTTGTCTATGAATTATAGTAAACGAGTTGGCTTTCTTGCCAAAAAGAGGCTGGCTATAAGCAGCAGTGATTACAAGAGTTTTGTTTGGGACACTTTGTAGCTGAGCTCATTTAGTCATTGTCACATATCTCACCTGAGACCCATTTGTGTTCTGGTTTGAGCACAGCAGCTGTAAGCTGAGAAGCCCATCATGCCTGAAGTACAAATATATGTGTAACATCAATGTGTTATCTCAGTGGTATGACAATCTTGTCCACCCTTCACACCCCTGCTCTTTAGCTTTTGTAAAAAAATCTTGCAGTGAGCCTCAGCATTTTTCCATTATCTCTTTTCTCCTGACACCAACACAAGACCTGTTATCTAATTTGTGTCTCTATTCTTATTTCAAGATATCAGTAAAGCTTTGAAAGGAAATAAGATACTTAATGATTATCACTCAGGAAGTATACTAATGTTGGACTCAGATATGGCCTTCAGCATAACAGGAAATAAGAGGTGTAAGGAAGGAGATCTTAATTAAACACTTACACAGAACCTTACCCACAAGACCTATTTTTAACAATTTTGATTGACTGATTTTTGATCTGTTAAAACAATCCATTGTAAAAGAAAAATCTCCAAATATAATACAGTAGAAAGCATCAAACCCCAGAAAATATTGACTTTTATTTCATATCTGGGTAAGATGATACATTTCTTTATCAGATTCATGATGGGATTGGTCCACGTTGCTGTTGGTCCTGTAAACATTATTATATAGAGTCATAGCATGGTTAGGTTGGAAGGGGTCTTTAAAGCTCATCTAGTCCAACCCTCCCTGAGATAAGCATCTTCAACTAGATCAGGATGATTACAGCTCTGTCCAATCTGAACCTGACCTTATCTCTCTCATTGCCTAATTAAAAGCTGAGGTTGCTGTTCAGTATCTACCCTGCATTGCTTCAGCTAAATTAACTTTCCTACCTCACCAGTTTCTCTCTTAATCATACCATTGATACTTCCTGTATTCATAAAGTTCTGATTGTCTTTACATCAATATGTCTACAGAAATTTTTAAGTGTTAAATATAGATGGTGATATGCAAAATGTTATTTAAGTTTCCTCCTTTCTTCCATTCTAATTACAAAAACTTTTTACAGAGTTGACACGAGATAGATAAAGCTTAATATCAGTTTAGTGAAAGGATTCTGTAGAAAAGATTTCATGAAATATTAAACATTTCATAAAGTCTTTATTAAACAGTCTTTATTGAACAATATCAAGAAATTCATCAGTAATTTGACTGGTGATACTTGAAAATTCTACTTGTTTTGTTTGTGGTGAAAATAATTCAATGTGTGTCAGAAACAGTCAGCTTTGCTGTAATCTGTATTAATCTTCTCAAACAGTAGACCTTTCCAAGGTCAGCAAGACCTCAAAATGACACAAAGTGTCAATGAGGAAATACTGACAGAAAATGAACTTTCAGATTTCTTTATAGGTTTATTGGCCTTTTTCTTCTTCCTTACCTAAACTTTTTTTTTGCAACTATTATCACAAAATAGGATGCTTGCAAGTCTTGCAGTCCTGTTCTCTTAAACACAACACAGCAAATCTGCACAAATGCTGTAGGGGAGCAACTGAGTTTTGGATGCTGCTGTGAGCCTTGGCATTCACACTTGTGTTTCCAAAGTCTGCTTGGGAATGACTGCTGTGTACTCTGGGGGATTTCCAACTTCTGCAGCCTTGGCTGAAGTAGAATACAGCAATAGAGATTTAAAAATAACTATTATCAGAAAATAATAGAGTTATTTATTTGTAGGTGGGCTTAGGCAGAACTTTTCACAAGATGCCTAAGTTTATGGTATAGTTCTAAAGACTGGCTATGATCCAGCTTTATATTTGTTGAGCTAAAGTATTTATCACTTATATTGAAGCCAATGGCAATGATTGTTTTGAAGGTATAAAATCTGAATGTATTTTAGAAATGTTCAGATAAAACTCTCTTAACTTCTATGTACAAGAGTAACTTAAACCACAAAACTAAGGAGCAGGAGTTTGGACAAAAAACATATAATAATGAATATAAACAAAAAACCAAGCTGTTTTCAAACCAACACACTTATGTGAGAGAAAGCATTCATGTTAATAAGAACAAAAAAATGACAAAACACTGATATATTAAGGTTATGTTTTTCAAGAGTAGAGTGTCGTTATCCTTGTAATGCACTTTAAACTTTATTTTACAATACCTACAAAATCAGTATTTAACAGCATATCACCTGTAATATGATGAATGATGCAAGCATAATCCCAATGAAATGTCACCTGTGATATGATGAATGATATAAGCATAATCCCAATGAAATGTCAGTATCTTATGAAAAGAATCTAATCAATGCACATATTTTCAAACCTAGGGATGAAAGGAAAAAAAGATTTCTCAAATAGAATCTGTATATCTTAGAAGTGAACTTAGGTGAAACAGTCCATTTACTACTGCTCAGATGGTGATGAACATTTCAGTGGCTCTAGCTATCTTGTAACACCTTTTTAATCTTAGGAATACATATTTTTTGTGATGCCATGACACAGTATTTCCTATAAGGAATTTAGAGAGTAATGTGAAAAACATGGATTTGTTAAATTATTTGAATTATTTATGGCAAAGCAGTTAAAGAATAGACAGTCAACATATCCTAGTGTCAGACCAAGTGGATTAAAGGAGACACTTTAATTGAACAAAATAGAGGTAAATACGTATTCTGCAGGAAAAGAGATTACATAGGTCTCAGATACATAACAATTTCAGTAGTTTAAAAAAGGCATTGCTAACTTTGTAGAATAGATTTATCAAAAATATTAATTAGTTATGACATGTAAAAGTTGGTAGTAGAAAAATTCATGCTAATTTGATAATTAAATTTAACAGTTTGTTGATGGAGAAATTTCATATATTCTTCACTTTTCACATATTCTGAGCTACAAAGAGTTGAATTTTGCCTGTATTAATTCATGAGATGGAGGCAAGGTTGAAGTTGGCATTTGTATTTCAATATTTTTCTTATTGGGAAAAGGCACTCCATTCATGCAATCTGAAAATGAACCAAACATTTTTAAAATTATTTGGAAAGAGTTACTGTTTTTAGGAGGGAAAAAAAAATAGACATAAGATTGAGAAATATCTATTTACCTTCCACCTGAAAATCATACAAATATTTGTATTTCCTTTAGTAAAGATACCGCCTTATGATAAAAGTACTGTGCACTTTGGAGTTATGCTTTAGTAGTACCTAAGTAGTGGTGCCAGTCTCAGACCACCTACAAGCTGGATCAAGTGGAAGTGATAAGCAATGTCCCTTCCATCTGTTCTGCAGGACAGACAGTGTATTTCTGGGTTTCAGGTGCACTCTTTTTCTTTATGATGTCACCTCCTTTTGTACTACAGGGGACTGAGCTCTCAGAAATTTTTTTTGCATTGTAGGTCTTTATGTTGTGTAGTGAAGGTGACCTATTTTCCAGCACTTTAAACTGCATTTTCTTCTCTCACTTCCTAGTGAATGCTTCTCACTGTACACCAATAATAATTTCAGTCCTCTGTGAGAGCTTTAAAACTTCAGACCCAGTGCTAAGTGAGAGTATTTTTATTTGTCTCATCTCTGTTTTTTCTCAAGTTGCTACAATGTCTGAGAAGACAAGGAATCCATTAAAAGTATCTGGTATTCTTTCGGTGAAGTAAAAATTCCATAATATAAAACAAATGATCAAAATTAGGAAATGGTTGAATCATGTAGAAAACTGGTGATTAAAAAAATTGATGAATTGACATTCAGAAGAATTAGCTTATTCATGTGAATGCTCTTTCACATATTGAAGCTAAGTAAGCACCAAGTACGACAGTGACCATTTGTCTTAAATACATCATCAGTCTTTTGAAAATAACAAATGCACACATCAAAACTGGTAGAATGGTGAGTCTTGAAGGAAATAGTAAGTCTTAAAGGAATGACAAAAAATAACTAGTGGGATTATGCTCAATGAACACTAAAATTTGCTTCCTGTCATCAGCTGGGTAAAAGTAGCTCAGCCGGGGGTGTTGTAGTCATCGCTTTGATTGTAGACTAAGAGCTGACATTTGACTTTAGTGGTTAAAATGCAGTCAGTACAGCAGCACTGTGCTCTGAAGTTTTAGATGAAATGTATTATGGCAAAAGCCATTAAATGTAGTGCTTTAAAAATGAATTTAAGGACCATTTCCTATGTGCTATTATACACTGCTAAGAATGACAGGCAGTGATCCACCTTTGCATGCATCTGTGATTGATTCCTTTGTAACCCTGTTCTCTGCAACTGTGCTCACTTGTGATTTTCTCCATCCTGAAGGATGTTCAGATGGATGTCTGAATCATCAGTGTGAATGTTCGAATGGGCAGAAAATGAGATGTAATTGAAATAGCAGAGGTGGTATGAAACACTATGCATCGACAGAAGTCACAGTCATAAGCAACTTGAGCATCACACCTAAAATACCTAAGCAAGCTGTGAAGGAAAAAGGGTGTTATATTATTTTCTCACCAGGTTGCTTCTGAAGATGCTGAAAGGAGCTGCTCTTCTAACAGGAAGGAAGAATATTTATTTACTGGAAAAGGAGAGTACATAGTGAAAGCATTTAATCACTGCATTGAGTTGAAATTTATTTGAAGATAAAATGACATTTGAATCAAACTACTACCTGATCCAACATCTAAATCCAGATACTTCCCATAACTGGAGTGATGAAAGCATTTTTCACCTATTATCATGAGAAAAGGCTTATCAAAACAGTTGTCAGAACTAAGAGGTCTGTCTTATGAATGTGTACTCAGGCTGTGATCCAGTAGAGAAGTGTGCTGCAATGTGCCAAAAGTACGAGAACTTTACTATCAGCAATGACATTTCTGCAACTTCTGATTGACACAGCATTGAAATCTAACAGCAAATAGTCCTGTAAGTTATGTAGAAAAAGTTTTGTGTCAAATGATCCAGTCTATTAAATATTTTATTTTCCCTTACACATTTTTAGTGATTTCTAAGAATATAGTATAGTGCCCATTTGGATCTCCTGTTTGGAAACCCTCTGAACTAAACTATACATATGAGGACCTTGGAAGTCATGTTGAGTTCAGAATTAGTACAATAATGTTCCAGGAAAATGCAATTTTCACAGCTGTGGAAGAAGGAAGCTGAAAGCAAATTACATTATTTGCTGTATTTCTGTTTGGAAAGTCACAGATGATCTCTGTGAATTTATCCAGTACATCTATACTGACAACAAATACCAACTGCAATAGACCAGAAATAAAACTCTTTTGCACAATTAGTCTGGTAAGAAACAGTAAAAAAGAGAATTTTAAAAGAAAATAACTCCCTGCCTTGAGATGAGTGATTTTGAGTTGACCATAATGATCATTTTTTCTCATATCATAATTCTCTTTTATCTGTTGTCATTTTTGTTTTTTTTTTTCCCTAGCAGACAAGCAATCCCTTTGAGCAGAGCTTTCTGAAGTATCACTCCAGGTATGAAGGGAGGGAGAAGAAAAACCCTTGAGCTTTGGTGCATGGTAACAGATGCACCAAACTCCATGCAGGAGTGAAATCCTGCTGGGATCACCACTGGAATTCAGGTATAACTAGCAAGGCATAATCCACTATGTTTATTTAACATTATCTCTTCTATTTGCATATGCTGGAGATGTCTAAAGACGCCTTACTCTTGACATGCCCATGACAAAGTGGTAGCAGATTTGGCTTATTGATGGGAAGCCTCCCAAGCCTGAAGACGTACCACCTGTCCCTTCCCCTCCACACAGTCAACAGCCTCAGGCTACATTTGTTTTGTTACTTTTAAACTCTTTTAAGTTTAGACAATTCATTATTTTGGCTAGACTTCTGTTAGAGTTTGGGAACAATGAGAAAAAACAGAAGTGGCAGATGACACCTTTTACTTCTGACTGCTTAGTGTAATGGCAGGGATTTCTGTGAAAATCTGACTACTCCAACCATGCTCTGAGTGCTCAACAGTATTAAACTAATAATTTTCTCTTACTTCTGGGGTATTCTGGGCCATTCTATTCATGTTTCTGTGTTCAGAGAGTCTTACTTTTACTAATGCCAGAAATGTTTGGTTTTGCTAACAATCTAACACAGAGTATAAAATTGTATGCTTCAGCCCACAGAAATTGCATTTACATTAAACAACATATTTATTGTACAAACTTCCAATAAACAGATGTGAAAAAAACCCAGCAACAAACCTCTCCATTTTTATGTACCATAACTCTTTTTTGTAATAGGTAAATATGGCCTATGTCCTTGGAAAGGACAGTAATTACAAAAGGAAGGGGATTCCACCTTGTGCACTAGACCTCTGGAAATGCACTATGTATCTGTGCTGCTGTGCTGACACAGAATATAATCAGATATAGTCAGAGCTGATGATAATTTCTCTTCAGGTATGCTAAGTTTTTTTGATTTCTCACCCCCCTTGAAATATTGCTGGGTTATTATACTCTTCTTCCAGATGACTTTTCAGATCTGAGGTTGAGTTTTTGTCCAGACACGACAGTTAGCCAGTGCAAAGCAGCCCATTCTACAGGAGTTAAGCCAATAGTGGGAATAAAAAATTATTTAGTCAGAGCGAGATTTTTAAGCACATGCTATGTTGCAAATAAATGCACCTAAAGATGTATAGGAAACCATGAAACCTTCCTATTTCTTTGTTTACTTTGTCCCCAAAAAGTAATTCCCTGTCAGATTTTGAACTTTTTTGCCATCAGATTGGAAAAAAATTCCAAAGCGTTCTTTGACTCTGTTTTGCCGTAACATAAAGCAGAAATAAAAATAATTATCTTATCACTGTGATGAGTTTAAATACAAATTGAGCCCAAGCCAGAGCATACAAGAACTTACCTGGTTTCACTGACTTGCAACGCAGGATGTGAGTTTTCATGGGGGAGTGAAGGCAAGAAGTAGGGACTGCAACTCCATGAAGTGTCTTATCAAGTATCTTTTGAGATTCTCCACACTGTCTCAGAGCTCGGTTACTTACACACATTCTCAGTAAGAAAATTGAAATTAAAATGGACATATTATTTTCTGTCAGTCTATTAGCTAGCAATGAGAAGCAGACTGAACTACCCTTCTGGAGTGATCTCCTTTCTTTGTCAGAGAACCTATCACTGCTGTGAATACCAGTTCAGAAAAAGTGAATGAAAAGGAAGGATATTTTTTTATGTGCTATGAACATATATGTTGAATATACATTGTGTAGACAGCATTTCTAGTGGTTAGAGGAATACAGAGATGCCTTTGACAGTTTTTCCTGCTCTCAACCAGTTTCCAGTGGCCTGTGGGTTTTATATCTGACTTCTTGATGACTTCCTGAACAGCTTCCAGTTTCTCTTTGAGAATACTCAGTACTTAAGCCAACCAACATCCATAGTTAGCCAGTCTGTGTAGCTGATGAAATCTGTCTAGAGAGATAAACTAGTATTTTCTATTTCCTCTGGCATTTTCAAGACTTTACAAGGGAAGTGGACATTCATGCCTCATTATCAGCTGTAGCAATCAATACTGATTATTATAAACTAAAATTTTGCAATTTTAGTGATAAGCTAAATAGTCTAACAGATTGGTTTCTTTGTCATGCTCTGTTATATTTAACATTTTTTGGTCATTTGATGAATAAACTCACCACACACAGTCTCCAGAGAAAACTGCAACAGGAACGTCCTCTTCAAGCATCTTTCTGGAGAAAGCAATAATATAAGGGAAAAATCACACAATAAAGATTACAAATACTTCCTCATAATAAATATAACAGAACTGGGCTTGTATTTGAACTCAGCATAGTTATTACCAATTTTTAAAGACACCAGGAGAGGAATAAATGACCCAAAATGGTACAATGTGTACCAAAATTATAAGACACATTTAGAGAGCTAGACTTCTCATTTTTACATTTAAATAAACCTAAAAATATGCTCTAGAAAGTGAAGTATATAAAGTGATTTTTCAGGTTGCTTCTTCAGTTTTGGGAATTATGATATACTGGGCTTCACAAGTTTGTAAATTCATATAATGTATTACTTTTACCTTTAAAAATAGATGTCTTACTAAAAAAAAATGGGTTGTAAAATATTTGTAGAATCGGGTATATATATGATAAAAAGATATATGTATTATCCAGATTGTTTGGAAGAATTTTTTCCTACAGTTTAGCAATTATAACTGGGATATTTCCTCTTTGTCCCATAACAGCAGAGCAAGTATCAAGTTTCATAAACTTGTCCTTATTGAAGCCTTCAGATGTACTATTGCTCTAAATTATTCAAAGACTGATAAAACATGGCACCATATAAAATTTGTGGATTTTTGAGGATACTGCACTGGTTTATATGTGTAATAAATGCAACAATAAGGCGAGGAACGATAGAGAAATTTACTTTTTCAAACAGGCATTTTATCTGTCCAATAAAACTTTAGTATTGAAAACAACTAGAAATTATGTCTGGCTTTGGTGCTACTCCACACAACGTCTAGGAAGATTGTGGGATGCTCTGCATGAAGCAGCAGTCTTCAGATCAGTGCAGTCTGATAAGTTCTGATCATTTCTTTGAGTGTAGCAATGCACAAATCTCACAAAGTTCTCTGGACTTAGAGGCAGAAACTGCTTGTTTTAGTGGTGAGGAGCCCGATGGGGGTGCCTGAATTCTGCTGGCACTAACAGGTTTCACCACTGCCATAAGGTGGCAAATTCTCTCCGTGGTAACTGAAACAAGGACCACATATAACTGGAATGTCCTAGATAGCTCTCTTTCCTTTTTCTGTACTGCTTTGTGCTGGTAACTAAGGGCAAAGTCTGCGTAGTGAAAGCAGAGATAGAAGGGGAAACAGAGAGCGTGGAGCAGCAAAATATGCAGAAAAGAGACTCTTTCTCAGGCAGTCTGCTCAGTTGGTTGTTTTTTTTCTTTTAATTAATTAATTAATTAATTAATTAATTGTGTTAGTTTGTTTGGTATTTTTCTTTAAAATCCTGTACAACCAATGAAGGATGAATTAAGGTGGTATTCTTTGTGGTTTTTTTGCTTGTTTGTATTTTCGGCAGAGAGATCTGATTCCTTTTGAAAACCT
Source organism: Thryothorus ludovicianus (assembly GCA_013397245.1). Lineage (NCBI taxonomy): Eukaryota > Metazoa > Chordata > Aves > Passeriformes > Certhiidae > Thryothorus > Thryothorus ludovicianus. The sequence goes on along the minus strand of VZTB01012123.1, from coordinate 233,769 downwards.
GAATATATTTTCTATTTGTTTGCTATTTTACTCATGTCTGCATCAAGATAGACAGGCACTTTCAGAGTTCATCATTGATGCCACAAACCAAGTTATATCTAAATACAGCTGGAGCAGAAATAAACTGTTCTCACCAGAGTAAAGGGAAGAGGAGGGGTAGTGCGAGAATATTGAAAACTGGATAGGTCTTGTGGTTTTTGCTTGATTTTGTTTAAAGAAGTCCCTAACCGAGGCTGATTTCAAGAGGTGCCTACACAGATGAGGATGCAATGTCTCCTGAGCACACCCTTTGCTTCCTGGCCAGGGGGTCTGCAGGTGCCCTGTAAGTAGACTCTTATCAGGATTTGATTTAAATGTATATATTAGCTTGAAATAAACATCTCTTTTGTGTATTTGTGCGTTTTTAAGTTGTGACACTGTCTCATTAATTCAAGTAATTTTGCAGAGCTGTGACTGAATCTGCTTTCTCTGCTGCACAGTAAATTAAGGCCAGAAAAGAGCCTCTGAGGAGCCACATAACCCAAGCAATTCCCTGAGCAGCTGCGTGGCTGCAGCTTCCAGACAATTTGCCCTTGCCCTGCCTCTGCCTCCCTGAAAGTAGTCTTGCTCTGCTGATGTAGATCAGAGCATGAAGCTTTTTCCTGATAACTTTCTCCTATAATAAAATGTCCCATGTACTATTTCCTAGTACAAATCCTTCTCTTGTTATAAGAAACAAGAGCCCTGAAAATGTTTCTGTTACCTACTGTGTCTGTTAGTCAGATCTACCAAGAAGAGAGATTAGTAGGATATAACAAAGCAGTACTTCGGACGGGTTTGGATAACCTGCCAGTTTGCGGTTTGTACCAATATAACATAAATAAACAATTAGTTTTAATGGCTTTGGCTCTTTATTTTTTGTATTAATGCTTCTTTAAGGCTGGGAAAAACAGAGGTTTGAATATTGCCGGCTCTCGCGGATCAGCGCTGGCGGCGCCCTGCAGTTCCGGGGAGCGGCCACAGGAGGGCGCTGCGCACTGACAGTAACGCCGGGCTCCGGCTGTCCCGGCTCGGGAGCGCGCCGCTGGCTCGGGAATGCGCCTCTCGCTCGGGAGCGCGCCGCTGGCTCGGGAGCGCGCCTCTCGCTCGGGAGCGCGCCGGTGGCTCGGGAGCGCGCCTCTCGCTCGGGAGCATGCGGCTGACTCGGGAGCGCGCCGCCGGCTCGGGAGCGCGCCGCTGGCTCGGGAGCGCTCCACTGGCTCCGGAGCGCGCCGCCGGCTCGGGAGCGCGGACTCCAAATGATTTCAGAACGGGCATTGCTAGCCCTATCCGCGTTACACATGGCAAGATATATTGGATTCGAACAGCAGAATGAGTGAGAAAGCCCGTCCACAGAGTAATAAGAGAAATACGTTCTATCTAGCAACTAGAGATATTAACAAAATTAAAAATTACTAACCAGGAAGTTCAATTGCAAATATGTCTTAAGGGCATGCCATTTTTGTTCTTAACATAGTCTAATATACACTATGAACTTGCAACCGTATGCTTCTGTAGTGATTTTCTGCTTGCATATTCCACTGCTTGCCCCAATCTCCCCAAAATCCAGACTTCCTAATTGGTTTTTAAAAATAAATCTCTTGGAACTTCCTGTGAACCTGCTAAAGTGTCTTCTAGTCTTACCTGGTAGAGGTGGGAATATATTCTTTTTTACTCACTCATTTGCCTGTTGCCTAGAAAAATGTGAGTTCAGAGGGCTCAGCAACGGATTGCCTAGGGAGTGTAAAAGCTCTACTTTTGCTAGGAGAGGTTCACAGGCAGCACAGATCAGGAATGAAATATTACCAGGTAAACTAATTCACAATTTATCAACTTTAGCCCATGGGACACCCTCTGAAATCATCCTTACATGTTTTGAAGAATAAGTTCCTCAGGTGTGTACTGAGGAGGAAGAGATGCTCTTCAATGTAACTGAAGGGTGCTCCCAGTGTCATCTTGCAGCTGCAAATTTTCAGTTAGGTTTAGGTTGCCTTTCTGGGGACTTGTATAGCTTCAAATTAAGCAAATAATTTAAAATAAGGGCTTTATCTCACTGGTCATTGCAATTCTTAAAATGCAGCACTTCATAGGTGTGGTAAATAAAAGGATATAGGTAAAAAAAGGATGTATCTCCATCATTAGTAGGATGCTATAATAATGAATTGGTATTCTTGTATTTAAACAAAAAAAAAAAGCAAAGCATCTTTCAGATGCGTGAAATTTTAAATTTTGATTTAAATTGTGATTTCTAGAAATTAAATCACAGAACATTTCTAGAAGTTAAATCACTGAGCAGTAGGAAATCTTCGTGTATTCTTTAGTAAGTACAACTTTATTTTGTCCTTGAAAGCCTTAAAATGGCACTCCTAATATCCACAGATACTTATTTATTACTAATAGCCAGAAAAAAGAAATCCTGAATGGTGAAAAATACTTTAAAACTATTTATAAATTATATTATTCTAATATATGGAGTTGCTGTTTGTCTTCATACGGCATTTTTCCACTGTGACTCAAAATCCAGTTGTTTTCCTCCTTTATTAATTTTCCTCTTGTTTTTCTTCTCATGTACACACTAGAGGATATTTAGGTTTACAAGTAAAGGCACTATAAAAGACCTTGGTTTTGTTGTGCTGGTTTGGATGTCTTATGAAACACAGAATTACAGAGGTGTCTAATGTGGGAAGGGAGATTCTGGTCCAACCCCCTGCTCGAGCTGTGTTGCTTAGAGCTGGTTGTGCAAGACCACACCCAGATGGCTTTTGAATATCTCCAGGGTGGAAGTCTCCACCACCCCTCTGGGCAATGTGTGCCAGTGAAAGAGTCCTCTGGTGCTCAAAGGCACCTCGTGTGCTTCAGTCCTGCCCCTGGGCACCATGAGAAGAGCCTGCCTCTGTCCTCTTTACACCCTCCTTTCAAGCATCTCTACGCATTGATCAGATCCTCCTGAGCCTTCTCTTCTTCAGCCTGAGCAGCTCCAGCTCCTTCAGCATTTCATCCCAGGACAGGTGATTTAGCACAGATGCTTCCAGGAATACTGCTATGCCAGTGCCTCTGCAGCTACTGCTTCTTGATCCAGGGGATCATGGGAAAACTAGAAAAAGTGCTTTCAAAAAATAAGTAAAATCAGTATTTAAAATAAAAGTCTTGGCTAAAAAAATGAGCTTCATTCTGTCATAGAGTCTGGCTGAACAGAAAGAAAATCCATTCATTATTTTATTCTTGATCCCCTGCTAGGCCAAGGTAAATGTCATATAAGGTATTGACATTTCAATTTATATTAGACTATGAACTAGTTCAGAGAAAAGGTAGAAAAAACCTACACTGAACTGTGCCAGAATAGTCTGCAATTGAATCCTTTGTAAATATATATTGAAAATATCTGCCAGACAGTGAATTTTTAGTATATAGAGAGCAAAGTGCAAAACAACAGCTCATGTGCAACAATAAACTAAGGACTACTACAACTATTTTTGAGTTTTGACATGCAGAGCAGTCATGAGGATGAAAGTTGTATCTGCCAACACATTAAATCTGTCACATGTAAATCAGCAAATAGTATCACATTGTTGTCTGTGGAGACAAAGATTATTAGAGAAGCCTTCCCACTGAGTCATAAGATGCAGGAAGGACCTCTCTTTCTAAACTCGTCCTCAGAGTGAAGCCTGGCTGAAGTTGGAATTAATTCTAGACCCAGTCTTTTTCAGTGGTTAAAATCTAAGGAATTAAAGAGGTGTGGTTGAACCTCTGTTCAGCTTTCTGCTGTAGGATTAAGGATGGCAAACAAGATACCTTTATAGAAAAAAGAATTATTTACTATGAAAAAGGACTAGACAAAAAGATCTTAATCAGAGTTACTTACTACACAGCATAGAAGCTAAAACTACTATTTTAGCATGGTAAAGTCTAGTGTACTGTATTAAAGCAGTTATATTTAAGCTAGCGTGGAAGAAACAGTTAATTAGAGATTGATGTTACTCACCCATACCAACGACCTTGGGCAAATCTCCTTTGTTCAGCCTTGAGGGGCATCCCCACCCAAGGAAGGAATCTCTGCCCACGCTCTAAGAAGAATCTGCTGTTTCAAAGTGGGACTGGACTTTCAGAGTTTAAAGTGATTGACTGTCAGTCATATGTCTCAGGCCAGCTGGACCAGCTCAGCATTTTTGATAAGGGTAATTTACAACATCTGCCACATCTTCACATTAATATCAGGGTGTTTAACTTTGAGATTGATGAGACAGTCTGGTTTTAACATAATTCAACACCAAAAGCAAAATGACACCCTCTCTCAGTTCAGCTTTGCAAACAGGGCACGGCTTGAGTTGTTCTGCCACACTCCAGGCAGAGAATCCTGCTACACAGACGACTATCACGAAAACTAAAATTACAAATGTAATTGTTATTGCACAGTATGTTGCTGTGTTCTACTGTCTATTATGTAGATGTGTAATGTCTAATGTAATTTTAAGGTAATGCACTATTTTTGAGTCTCATTGTTATATTGCTGGTATTGCGTTTTTTGGACATACCTTTTTGCACAGCATAAAAGCCAAGTCTGGGAGGACTGTAAAAAAAAACATACAATTTCTCCAAACTGAATTGCTTTTCAGGATTGTCAAATGTGATACCAAACTTTGTATTGCAACAACTTCTAATAATTTTGTTTTCTGGACAAGAGTATACACACACACACACACACACACACATATATATATATATGTACATTTATGTATATATTTGCTCTAGACTTCACATTCTGCACTACTTTTGAGAAGCTTGCACATTCACTCCTGTTACTCATTGCTCTGTTTTATTGAGTAATATCAAAGATGAGCCTAATGAACAGCAAAACAATAATAACAAAAATTAGAAAAATAAAATTATTTTGTAATTAAAATCTGTTAAAAATTCTAGTTAGAGGATAGAGATGCACAAAATTCACAGGGCTTTGAAAAGCAGGTCCATTATTGCTACTGATTTCAGTGTATTTGTACAGGTTTAAGTGAATAGACATTGACTTACCACATTAATAAGCCAAGACCTTTGTGAAGAAACATTTTTGTTTGGTTTTTTTTCCTCTAGAGGCAGGGACTCTAGAATATATGATTGCAGGTGCAGTCCACATCAACACCTCAGCTGATTTGGTCTGTGCTGTTGGCTAGTACAGTTGTTCCTCTCTCTGTGGGGATATATAACTACAAAGCACAATGTCAGCTTTTGTTTTAAACAAGAACCTCTAATCCTTTTCTTTGTAAGTAATAATCTTTAACCGATATAATGTTGCAAGCCTCTTACTGAGGTTGAGCCTCTTGCTCTAATGTGTCATTCTTTGAAGTTCAAGGCTTAGTCGTGCTCCCTGGGACTATTCAGAGCCCTTTCTGGGACACTGTCAAACTTGCACAGCATCTATTGACGTTGGAAAGGAACATCAATTAAATTCACAATTAAAGGAATTTACAGCATCTGGCAATAAACCCACAGAAATCTTCTTGTTTACTATCAGATTAATTTTTGTTTGATTTTAGGCTTTACTGTAATCTATTCATGACTTGATATCCTCTCTATATCTTATATTAGCAATTTCTGTCCTTATTTCTCCCACTGCAAACTGAGTGTAAAGTTCCATCTTGTATCCTCGACAGGATGCTGAACAATCATTGTCCCAGTAGCTCAAGTGAAGTCATTTTACTTTGTAGCTCGGACAGGCTGAGAGATCATGAGCTATACATTTGGCTTTGATCTACTGACCTTCAAAATATATATAAAATTTATTTCCAGTCCTGTGGACAAAGCAACTTTTTGAGATTCATTGCAGGAAGTTAGGCATTACAGTGTCTCAGATCAAGGAAAATTCCTGACTTGATCACATTCTTGTGTATGATGAAAGACAAGGACATTTAAAAAAAAATATATTGACACTTGTTCCAGAAGGGGGACACAGCCCTATGAATAGTCTTCAACAATTGTATAGGCAAAGATGATGAAAGTGAAAAATTTTGCGTAGGTCAGGCTGTATGTGACAAGTGTGATCTGTTTGTTATGAAACAGGAAAGTCAGATTAACAAAGACACTCAGAGCTTTACTCTCAGGTCCTTACTTGAGAAGACATATTCAACGTAATATAACAGAATTGTTAAAAATATTTTGAAGCAGAACTTTGCAGTGGTGTAATTGCTATGTGCACCCACAAAATTCGTGTCTGTGTTTCCAGATACAGCCCCAAAAGTCATGCAATTAGTATAACAGACATCACTTACATTGTTAGTTTATGAGTGATCACATTCATACGTGCTTTGAGTCTTTTCTTTTACACAGCTATTGTTCTACTTATTTCCTTTTTCCCCTTCTGCCCTTCCAAGATCACCTTCTCTTGAAATGCTTTATTGTTTTCATTGGCCCCTTTGCTTTCCTTTCCTATTTTTGGTGTATTTTTATGCTCTTTTAATGCTTTCTTTTCAAAATATATCACACTGTGCTTTTAATTGAGCACAGGGAACTACACAGAAGCCTGATGCAATGCTTGCTGATACTTAGGATATGGCACACAAATATCACCAAAGTCCATTTAGTTCTGCAAGACTGTACTTTACAAATTCCCTTTTGTGAATTCTTTTTGAGACATTCTAATGTGTGAAGGTATAGTGGTCATAAGGGACAAGATCCAGGCTAAAGTGACGCAGAATAACACCATTCATATTTTTTGAAAAATCAAAAAGAAATTGGTTAGCTCTGACTGTCCTTCATTCTCTTCTGTTTCTCTCCTTCAAGAGTCAAACTGAAATTTGAAGCTGGGAAATGGCATCTGGTATTAGGCTGACCACACAGTGTAACCAGAAAATCATCCTTTCTTAAAGAAAACAAAGCTAAGTTACAGAAAACACTTCTGTAATGAATAAAAGGCAAGCATAAAAGGGCATTGCAGATAACGTGGATCTTGATTGTTTATCCTTACTAGTTGATCTTAGAAAGATGTAGCTATGCTAGATAGGTTCTAATGGCATTTAAATTGCCATGCAATTTCTGAATTACAGAAATTAAGGTGATATCAACACAGTGCCTACGTGCATATGGTCAGTGCAGATGTGATAAACAAGAAAAAATAAGCAAGACAACCCTTCTAATGGCAGAAGATGGATGATGATATTGACAGCCATTTAAATAGTTGTAAAATGTGCCTATCAAACAGAATAGTTCCAGCCCTGGGACCATTTTACCTGCAAAAGGGGGCAAGTAAATCACATGAGACAGATTCCATTGACTTTGAGGAAAAGGAAAGACAAGCCTTTTTTATTGCTATTGATGTTTGCTCTTATTGACTAAGTGTTTGCCACGGACTCAAGTACCACCAGACACATAAATACAAGGAGAACCTTGTGTGTGTCCTTTATCTGACTGGGGGAAACAATTTGCAATTTACATCCAAGGGATCTGCAGCTTTCCTCCAACACACCGAACAGTTTGTGAAGAGTGTGCTGAAAATTGGTTCAAATAATCCTCCTGTCCTACAAAGTCCTTGCTGAGTTCAAAGAGAATGTTTTCCTTTATAGTGAAGAAGAAAACATTTGACACTCTATCACTGTGATTTCACTGCCTGAATTATCTCTGAACTTTGCTAAGTCACAGCCTGGCTTAGTTTGCTAATGTTATATTTTGTGAAGATGCTAGGGCATAAGGTCACCTTAAAAAAGACTGATGCAGGAATTCCCTTCCTCATATATTTTTGTGAGAAAAAACAGCTCTAATAAACATGTGCAATGGAAAAAGAGAAGGAAAAAATTGTAACAGCCTAGATGATTAAGAAGAGGCGTATTTCTGAAGGATCAAGATACGAGTGAAAATCCATTAAAGTAATTTAACTCTCAGCTGTCACATCCCTCTCTGGGAGCCACAGAGGAGCTCATGTTTCCAGAAGGAATAACAGACTTCAGCTGTTACATCTAACAAGGTTACTAATTTAGCTCTGGAGGTAGAAATCTGTAATTTGTTACCAGGGGTTTCCAGTCCAGACCTCTCAGGAGGATCCTTACCGTGAGACCAACTGGGGATTGGGTAATATCAGAGAGCACAGGCTTTTGGCCAGGACCACAGGTGAAGTTCTGGGAATAGAAACTGTGTTCTTAAAATTAATGTCCATCTTAATGAATCATTATTTTACATAGCCCTCAACTTATTTCAAAAGAGCTTTACAGGAATAAAATTTTCCTATGCTATCTGTAGTAAAGCAGTTATCATATATTGCATATTATACTGATATAATATGGGAATTCATAATTTGCATAGAAAGCTAAATTTTGTACTTCTTTGTGATTTATTCATTGTAAAAACTCATGTATTTAAAAGAAATTAAAAGTGAAAAGATTTTATTTTCCTTTACTGATGAAATATTCTAAACTTTATGACGAAATACTGTGAATCGTTGTAAAGCATAACATAAGTTTAAATTTATTAGCACAGTTAGGCAGAAAATATACATCTTTGGAGTAAGTAAACATAAGTATAGCATAACCTTAGTTACAACAGTGCAATAAATGTGAGTAGATGGCTTTTTTTTTTTTTTTTATTTTTACTGCTGGTCACAGTTTACTGTGAAAAAAATAACATACAGGTTTAGACCTAGGTGAGTTATCTGGAATAAAGCAGATTTCTCCTCACAGGGACAGCTGGCAAGCATCCCTATGTGCTTAAAAAGGGAATGGGTAAATTTCAGAGGGAAAGTGATGTTGTTGCTACAAGGATTACAAAGACAAACTTTGAAATATGGATCTGTATCCAGTCCTGCAAGGTGACACTCCATTGACTACACTTGATACTTGCTTTACTGAGAATTGGTCCAATAGATTTTAATGTAGACAGTGTAACAGAGAAAAAATTGCTTTCAGCACAGCTGACAGTGTAATGTTGTTTTAAACAAATAGGATGAATTGAAACAATTTTTCTCCCTCCCTCCCTGTCTTTCACTTCAAATGTTTGTATGACAGTGGCCTTTTCTGCAATTAATCAGCTCAGAGATGCAAGTGGCTATTCCAAAGTCATTTTTATTTTTGTCAACCTGTTTGCTTGCATATTGTTGCCGGGAGAGTTTTCTAATCACAACATTCCATTGTAAAGAAAGTCTATAAGAGACAGGAATAAGAGATGGCTCAAATCACCTTGTAGCTACTGTTTGTTCCAAATAGAACAGTCTCTGAGGCATTTGTCATTAGAACTAGAAGAGTTTTATGGCCCTAAAATCAAGGGTCAGAGACTGTATACTTCTGTACTGCATGTGATCATCATTTAAAATTGCACTAGAAATGGTGTGAAATGGTATTTAGATCTTGTTGATTTTGTCTTAACCTCTTCTCATTTAATGAAGTCTATATACCAATACAAAGATTTCAATGAAACACTTAAGATTTTTCTGTTGAGTGTTGGGTCACTATGCTCTTCTGAAAAGGTTTGCACTACTCCTCCTTGGGGCAGAAAAATAAAAAAAGCAAAATAATAAAAACCCCAAGTTGTCAGACTGAGATTTTGTGAGCCTTCACATTAAGCACACAGTTCCCAACAAAATATCTGTTAAATGTTCAATGGATAAAGTCAAAGAGGAGATATTGACTGAGCAAATGAGTTGGAGGTTTGGGTTATCAGTACTGCCATTTTGTGAGCTGTTTAAGCTAATAGTGTTTGTGAGGGTAATTCTGGGCTTGACTCAGTATTTGCTGAAGACAATAGAGGCCCTTCTATCTAGTGGCACTTCAAATAGGTTCATAATTGAGTAGAAGACAAAGCCAGCTGGGGAGAAATAGCATCCCCTAGATGTCTTCATTGCTTATATGTCTGTATGTGCTTATGTATATAGAAATATTTTTTAAAAAATTAAAAATCTGTCTTTATTGATCCCCAAGAGAATGTACTTTCTTCTTATCCTTGCTTTTTTGATGTTTAGGATTTACATTAATCCTAGCAGTAGCAGCATCAAGACTTACTCATTCAAACCAGCATCAAAGTCACAAAGATTTGTGGCTCTTTATACATGGAAGTTCATAAAGGCGTTACTCAGATCACTCCATTCTCATATATATTAATTTATAAAATGAATATTTATGTAGAGGTTAGGCTTTCTGAGAGTTATTTTCTTGATAGCATGACTTTCATAGAATCAAGAAATGGCCTTGGAAGGGACCTTAGAGATCACTGAATTCAAATCCCTCCTGCCTTGCATATGAACCATTTCCACAAGAGCAGGCTGCTCAGAGCCCCATCCAGCCTGGCCTTGAACATTTCCAGGGATGGGAAATTCACATCCTTTCTGGGAAACTTATTACAGTTCCCTCTGTAAGAGCAGGTAGGCACCTTTAGAAAACTTGTAACTGTAGAGTACCTGCTTTCCAATTGTTTGGCAATAAATATTCACATTTTAGACTTTAGCCAATACTTGAATTTTACAACCTTGCTTATCACACCAGCAGAGCCATGGGCTGAAATTAGCATAACCTTGAATGCTTCAGCTGGGCTTGTAACAGAGATTTACGAATAACATTTCAGCAAGCAGTGGCCAGAATCCCATCATGGATTTTCTAAAAAACCCTAAATAACTTAAATCTAACCTCCTTTCCAGAATAACTCAGAAAATACATAATAAGATGACATAAAATCTCCCTTGAGAATTGTGTGGAAAGGAAAAATTTTGTATTTTTGTAAAAACAGATACAGCTCAAACAAATATGCTGTAGGAGAAAACAAACTAATTAGGAATTTTGCAGCAAAAGAACCACGGTACGTGGCAGACCCCTGCTACTGAACTGCATGATACTTTGCAACATAGACCATCCTCCTAATTGTGAGGATTTATTTTTATTCAAGAGCAGTTAAAACTCATTGTTATGCTGCCTGCTTAGCACTGCCCTTGCCTGGAGACCACTTTGGCTTAAATCTCAAATATGTTAAACAAGAAATTTTAAATAGTGGCATGAAACTATGGAAGAATTATTTGGAATGTAAAAGAAGCATTATAAATTAAAAGTGTAAATTGTAAACATAAGCACAGGTAACCTCTGGAACAGAAAAGTGTAAGGGAGAATAGAATCTATGGGATCTGTTTGTTGCCCCTTCATAAAATAATCATGAAACCCAGAAAATCACATCCGTTTAAAAATATTTGGAAAGATATATGTTCCCTGAATACCTCATTCTCCTTTTTGTGGTAAAGAGTTTTTTTCCTGTAGAGAAAAAACCCCTCCCTCTTCCCAAAGGCACCTCAGGGAATAAATACAGAAAAACCTTCCTACAAAGCCTCACAAGCTTTCTCTCTGCCTTGATTTTTTAAAGTGGTCAGCTAGCTTTGCCTTACATGGATATCAGATCAATTAATACATGCAGATTGTTGATGGTCTATCAAATTTCTCATCACTGCAATCACTTCCCCATCAAAAGATTATACAGAGGACATCTTATAAAACTGTAGCCATAATGTAACCTGGAATTTCAACTCATATAGAATGAGAAAGGATGGCTAGATATGTATTCATGAAGGATGGCACCAACACAGGTTATGGAAAATGACAGATCTGCTTTTGGGTGTTGTGGATAGCCATTATGTGTGAGGAATTTTAGGACTAGTCAAACTGTACTTGATTCTCAGGACTACTGATGGAACTGGAGGGTAATGCTGTGGGATGCGTGAGAGTCATCCTGCACCAAAAGGAAAGGAGTTTTCCAGGTGGGAATGTTCCCACTTTGGCTGTTATTTCAGCCTTGAGGGTACGACATAGTGCAGCTGAAGGAAACATGTTGATTCTTTGTGGCTGCAGGAAAAAAAGCCAGTCACCTGTACTCTTTGCTGCCTTATTAGTTTGTGGTATGGATTTGAGCACCGATGAGCTTGTGACCCACATGGAAAAGCTAGCTTAAGCTTGTGATGCCATAAAATTTCCTACAAAGCTGTAGTTTTCTGCTGTAGCAAGACTGTCGTAATGATATATACCTGTTAGGTATAAACTGTGATCTCTTACATATAAAGAGTGATTCAAAATTATCCTGTGGATGTCAGAAATATAATAAAATAGAAATATATTTTACCAGAGATATTGAAGACTATAGAAATGAGTAGTTCTTAGTTTTACATTGATTAACACAAAAATCTGTCTCAGTAGCACTGAGATAGGAAATCATCGTGGGACACAAGTATGAAAGACCAAAGTCTGCTTAAATATGATATTAATGTCATATAGTCATGTAGGAGGGAAAACAAAGATAGAAAATATCAAAAGAAGAACTTTTAACCTATACAAGAGGACCCAGAAGAAGTGTTAAGAGGAAGAGCAACACACATACAGAAATAATTATATTGCTAAGTAAGCACATGCTTGAGAGATTGAAATTGGTACTCAAAAATAAGGAGACAAGAATTAAAAACAAATATTAATGAACCAAGGGAAAGAAACATAAATAATCTGTGGTCAGAGTGAAGCTTAGAAAAGTTTTAACCATCAGATAAGAAGAGGACTGTTGAGACTAGGCAGTGTAACAGGGAAGCAAAGGTGAAGACTGATGTTAGGATTTCACAGGAGATTGGTAGTGCAGTTATTAATTTTTTAATTATGTGAGATACAAGAAATGTGAGACAACAAATATTAAACAAATGACCAGCATTATTTATTCATAGAGGACAGAACCAATGGAAAAAGAGAAAATGTTAATTAATTTTTCACTTCAGGATTCCCAGCAGAACGTGTAGAACAGATGCTGAAGGTAAACAAATATCTTACATTGCAACTGGGCTTTGCCTTAGCACTTACAGTTGTAGAAGAGGAATAATAAAAAAACTCATGTAGAAGTCATCTGAACTCAGCTTCCAGACTATAAATGTGTAATTTTATTTTCTTCTGCAAAAGGTGTTATTTATTATTATTTATTTTGGAATTGTTTCATGTACAAACTTCTGAACAGACACTTTGGTCTTTGTCCAAATATTTAATATCTTAGGCCTCACAATGTCTTTCTGGGCCAATGTTTCTGAATCTTTCTGGAATAAGATTTGGCTTTGCCATACCTTTTCCACAACTCCTTCTACCAGGTGTCATTCCCTGATTTTTTCTCCAATCTCAGTTTTTACTCTTTCCTCCTGGGATTCTGCTGCTTTCAACTTGCTTAACATCCAGAAGCAAAAGCACAAAGGAGTTAAATAAAGTCCACAAAAGGATTGCACCAGGCACAGCTATATATTACAGCTCCTCTGTAATCTACTCCAAAGCATCCTTTGGCAACCTGTGTAGTGACTTGGATGGACACTTTATTCCACAGGATGATATCATTGACTGATTAAAGGGAAACAGAATAAAATTGTGAAAAACACAACTCTAGGCCCATATACTTATCACTGTCTGGTCCAGAACTGAAAGTGATAAAAAGATTGGAAAAAAATTTCAGAGTTTTTTCAGAAGTTTTTCAGAGTTTCAGTAGCTTCTGAAAATTAAAATAAAACATCTCAATATTTAAATCTTTACCTGGGTGCAAGTTACCTATCTGCATACAGCAGTAGCTGGTGGCGTTGCTGGAAGCTTTGGATCAAGTCCCAAGTATCATATGTCAAATGTAGCATTGTTTTCTTTCTAGGAATTGACTTTTCAGAGCATAGGTAAATCCCAGTATTGAAGTCTTTTGGATCTTGTTGCAGAGGATACAGATAAGAGATGTGTTAGATTTTTCTCTTGCAGACTGCTTCCTGATGAATAGGAAGTACTGATGAATAGGAAGCATACAAACCACTGCTGAAATGTGTTTTGGAAATGATTCCCTTGAGAGCAGCAATTTGAGAGCTGGTAAAAGTTATGACATAATAAATCAAAATAACTTCTGCTACACAGATTGTCAGAGGATGAACTCAAGCTCAGACAAACAGATACCAGTCACATTTCCAGAGGAAAAGAGAGATCTTACCTTTTTAAAAATAGTATCTTCTCTTGCGTTCTTTGACTTGGTGGTATTCCACAAATATCAGCTATGCCTAAAAATAGACAGATTGGGATGTTTGTAGAATCATTAATATCACAGACATCATTAATTATTGATTATTCTCAGGCACACAGGAAAAGAATAATTTCTTCCTTGGAGAAGTTAGATGGTCCATAAATTCTGGTTTCAAATCAACAAAACGTTTTTTTTTTGTGCTATACTTAAGTAATGGTACCTATTTTATATGGAACAATAAATGAAGCATTCACAATAATTCACACAATTCACAATTGTTATCAAGACCACAACATCACTGTATTACTTGGAGATTTTTCTGGAAAGTCTTGCTGCCATAGCTCTATTACACTATAATACACTTTGCAGAAGGAAGAAAAGATTTAAATAGCACACACTATGTCATTTGAAAACTAAGACTTGACAGAGGATGAAGTCCATAGGATAGAGTTTTATATAAGTTTTAGAAACTTGTTGAAGCTCCTAATTTAACTGTAGCTTTTCTTCAGCAGTGAAATCAAGTTCAAAGAAGACCTTAGAAACCCAGCTCAATTTTGTTCTCAGCAAAACCTAGAGGAGGTCAAAGAAGCATTTTTCTTTAGTCAGATCTTTAAGAACAAATCACTGTGTAATGGAAAGATGTTTAACAGGCAAGGAAATTCACTAGAACTTTACACATATCTTAAGTATAATAAAAAGAATAAGATTTTAACAGGAACTTGTCATATTTTGCATCTCTGAGGTGACAACAACAGACGAAAGACCAATTTTGAAGATGCCTTCAAACAGAGAATTTCAAAGTGATCTAGTATTTAAGAGTCTGTTCTATTGGAAGACTTATCCAGTTAGCTCTATGTCTCATTTCTACAGATCTGTGAGTCCTAGAATTTGACCAAACTTTTCAGAAGAAAGCTATGCTTTTTCTCCTTTATTGTACTGTATTTTGATTTTGGTTATCTTTTTATCCTTTCCCTCTGAGTATTTTTCCTCATTAGTTACAAGAAAAGTAGACCTAGCAAGCATAAATATATTTTAAAATTGTCAAGCATTCTATTTGCTACCTTTTGGTTTACTATTCAGTACCACCTTTTTGATATATCCTTACTACTAAACTAATTAGGTGATTTAATTAAAATGGTTAGTAAGATATTATTTAGCTTGTGTGTAAAGTATGCTTATGTCTTAATGGTTCCCTCATTTCTCTTTCAATTTTCAGTTGTTCAATGAAATAATGTTTTGGCTGTTTAGTCTTCAAATTTCCCTTCAGCCCCTGTAATTGCTCTATTACTTCTCAGACAGGATAGTGTTTCTCTACTGTCTTCATGTTTAGTAATATATACAAACACATACTTGTTTCAAGTAAATTAGGAATGTTGAATGCATGAATGTTTTTACTATCTTGAAAGAAAAATGAGGGCAACTTTTTTTTTCTCATTGTTTTCAGTGGAGCTTAAGGAAATAAATTTATGTTATGGGAAATAGCAGCTTTTACTTTATATGGGGGCCTCAAGTAAGGAGAGTTTGTAAACCAAATTCAAACGCTTATTTGAATTTATACCTACAAAGTTCTCATCTGGAATTATCAGAAAATGGCAATAACAGAATGAAAGAAGCAGAGGCAGTGCACTGTGAATGATCTGACATCAATTTTACAAGTTGACAGCTAAAAGAAGAAAGACATACAACAGACTTGAAATGGAGATCTGGTTTGCCAGATGATTTTGGAAAGTGACCACTGGATAGAGATTAAAAATCTGGAATAGGCAAAAAAATATCATGCATGAAGACAAATATACAATATCATTCTATGGTAGTTTCTGGCTGAATAGTAATTGCTAGCGAGTTCTGAAAAAATGGCTGGGGATGCTGCAAATTCCACTCATTGATTACTTGCCTGGGAGACAGCTCTTTTTGAGTGGATAGCTTCCTTGCTGGGATGGATCCATTTTGATTTTTTAAATCGATCTCTTGTACAGCTGCCATTGTACACAGCAGCATTGCAATAACACTCTTGTCTCAGTGAAATGGGGTTGAAGGTAGGAAGGACTGGTACCGTGGAGGTAGGTCAGCCAGCCCTCTCAGAAAGATTGTGTCCAATACTGGTTTCTTGAGTCCTTGAGCTTTGCAAAGAATATTAACTCTCTAGCAAAGGAAGGTTCTTAGACATTTATACAGATTATGAACCAAATATTTAATTTGTGTACAGAAAATTCCTATATGATAGTAAAAGGGATTTGATATGACTTTGGGTTTCACCACATCAGACCAGAGAGTCATTTTCATGTCAGGCAGAGGCTGCAGGAGTTGCTATGAATAGTTCCAGGGACACCAGCTGTGCCCTAGATAGAACTCATGTCACCAGGCTACTCAGGGATGCTGCAATGTGCTCACAAATGGCTTTATTTGTGGGGCCAGTGATAAACTTTTACAGACTGGGCACACTGGCAATGTGCTCTCACAGCCCAGAAAGCCAATCCTATCCTGGACTGGTTCCAAAGCAGTGTGGCCAGCCGTGCAAGGGAGGGGAGTCTTCCCCTTTGCTCTGGTGAGACCCCAGCTGAGTGTTGCATCCAGCTCTAGAGTCCCCAGCTCAGAAAATACATGGATGGTTCAAGTCCAGAAGAGGGAAATCAAAAAGGTTAGAGTGCTGGAGCACCTTACTTATGAGGACAAGATTAGAGAATTGGGATTTTTCAGTTTGGAGAAGAGAACAATTCGGGTGATATCATTGGGCCTCTCATCATCTAAAGGGGTCCTACAAGACAGATGGGAAAGGACTTTTCAGAAGGTATGTGGTGACAGGACAAGAGGAAATATAAAGATTTAGAAAGGGAGAAAAGTTTAGATGAGATATTAGGATTATTCTTGATTGTGAGGATGATGGGTCACTGGAACATGTGGTCCAGAGATGTGAATGCCTCAACCCTGAAAGTGTTCAAGACCAAGTTGGGGGGCTCTAGCAGCCAGGTCTGATGAAAGCAGTCCCTGCCCATGGCAGTGAGGTTGGAACTAGATGATCTTTAAAGTTCCTTCCATAATATATATGGAAAATATATATATATATCCCTTCCATTCTATAATTCCCTAATTGTTGAAAGTGTCCAGAATTTATTCAGCATTACAGAAGCTCAGGATTCCTTGTTACAGCTGACATGGTACCTTTCAGAGCCCATCTTGGCTTGCCTTGAATAAAGTGACAGCATCTCCAAATCCAATTTACTATTGACTAAGCAGCAGAGGAGCCAGATGACCTCTATCAGCTGTTCCTGAGACATGCAGAAGAATGCAAATACCACCTCTGTAGGTTTGGACTTTATAAGTCCTCCTCTTGTTGACAGCATGGAGATATGGGTGCTATGCATGACAGAACATCAGAGCTTTTCTGATCTAAACTCGTACGAGCCTTGACATCTGACCAGACAAAAATCCATCAATTGTTCAAGCAAGCAGAAAGTACTCAGTGTTTAGCCATAAAAGGATAGCAAAAATATTTTCAGAGACAGAGTGCTCTATAGCTTTGTGAGACTTCCAAAAAGGCACCCCACTACCTCTGATGGTAGGTTTTGCTCATGATTTCCCACGGACTGCCAGTTACCCAGGTTTGTCTTAACCTGATTTCAAACCCTACTTAGCAGTATATACATTGTCAGCATTGTGCATGTACATCTGAGGGCAGAGAGCAAACAAAGAGGGAAAGCACCCAAGGGGAAGGCTATCAGTTTGCAGAAGTCTAATATCCTCAGGATGATCGCTAAGGGAAGCAAATAAATTAAAAACCTTTCCCAGCCAGCATTCTCCTGAGGGGCTGTCCGTGCCTGCCCCACTCTGCAGCTCATCACACTTCACTTTTGCAAGCAGCAGGCAGCCCTGAGATGCCTTTCTCCGTGGAGGCCTGTTGAAAGGGCTCATCCTTTCCAGCATGGCAGTGTGTTGTTTATTTATGGTGCTGGTGCTGCAGCAGGTGTGGGGCCTCTGCAAGAGAACACACAGCTCTGTAAGATAATAAAACAGCCAGAAGGTTTTCTGTGTGTTTGTGTCACAAAAGGCTCTTCAGAGAGGAACAGTTTTAGTGTCTGAGGAATGAAGTGCTATTTCAGAATCCGGAGGCTGCGGGTTCTTTTAACAATGGAATGATTTGTCCATATTTTTCATGTAATAAAAAGAGCAACACAATATGCTTCCTTGGCTGCCTAGAGACCATTTGAAATTTTTAATGCTTAAACCAGCAAGAGAGTATGGAGTTCATTGCAAGGTTGACATGAACACAGAAATACTTCTATCTTTGCTGGAGACTTAAAGGTATGATTGAGAAGACTTTTAAAAGAATTGTAGTCAAGAGGATGAATTAAGGGGTTGATAGTCGAGATCGGTCTCTGGCTAGATGCAATTTCAGATACCAGATTAGTATCACACAGGTTTGCATCCTCCTTAGACTACTTCAGTTGAAAGGTCTTTTTGATTTTAATCCTAAATTTTCGAAATTAGGTTTTAGTGATGCTCTTTTTTAAAAGCAAATTGCTTTCATCCAGGCCTCCTCAAATTATTTCGTCCAGACCTCCTCAGATTATTTCATCCAGACCTCCTCCAGTTGAGATTCCTAGTTTAAAAAAAAAAGAGATGCAAATATTTTTTCTCATAGTATTGCAAAAACTTTTTATTAAGATATTTTGAGTTGAATGCCCATTCCATTATGTACTGAGGGGTGGATAATTTTCTGTGTGGATCCTGGTCACTCAACCATTCTGCATGGACTCTCACATTTTCAGTTTCTAGATCAATTTGCCAGTGGGTCAGGGAGGGTCTGACGCATTTTGGTAAATAGAGTCTTTGGTGCTGCTCATCAACATCTTGGTTTTAAGGTTTGTTGTACTAGTGAACAAAATATTTTATTAACATTTACAGAGTTTGTTTTACAACTTAGGCCAAAACCCAAGTTTATACTGAAGCATATGCTTTGCAATAATGAAACAAAGGTACAAAAATAGATTAAAAAACAGTATAAATTATTCCAGTTAGGATCAAGTGTGGGGATTGGCATGTAAAATACAGTATCAAGTCTGCACACCCTGCATCAATTGCAAATCTTAGAGAAAAATACATCCTTTCACCTCCAGAACCACACAGCACAGAAGCTTGGGAACTTCTCTCAAGATAGATTAACCTCTTCCTTCATTTCATTTTACATTTATATGACCAATTTTTTTATGATTTGATGCTGGGGCATGGTATCACATGGTTTGGTGAAATATATTAATTATTTTCTCTTCTTTCAGTGCTAATATTACTGTTAGATACCTCAGTGAGGTAATTGCTGATTGTAGACAACACTCTACTGGCTATCGGTTCTGTCTAAGGTGCATAACTTTATGAATTGTATGTGAAGAACAATATTAATGTCCTGACTCTTTATAAAATGTGTGCTTTTACTCTTGATACATACCTCTATAGTTTATTTACATTTCTTAGTCATTATATACCTGAGATATTTGTTTCAATTATTTTCAAAGGTACTTTTTTCCTACAGATTATGAGTTTATTGCATTCATGATTATAATTTCAAAGAGAAAGTGTTGTATGTGAAGTTAATAGCCATGTGTTTCATCAGTTTCTTTATTTTATGTATAAAACTAGGTGACTTAATTTTGAATAAGCTTCCCAATGCAGCTATCAAAATAGCTAGAAGAGCATAAGTCACTTTTATTTTTCGAAAATAAACTGCTGTTTTTAATAAATCTCCATACTATAAAACTATCAGGTAATGAGGAATAAGAAAAGACTAAGAGAAGAATAATAATTCTATGTTAGAAACATTATTATTATTATTATAAATCATGAACTGGAGGGAGAAAAGCAGTTCTTTTTTAATGTAGCTCTGAGGAAGAGGTACTGTATTGATAATACAGGTGAATGGAAATGCAGGTGAATTACCCTGTGCCATATGGGTAATGATTGTCCAAGTCTCTGCAGCTTCCTTTTAACTGTGTTTATAACACCTCAGGCTGTGAAGTTTTAGCTTTGTATAGTTTATTCACTTCGACACCTATTCTGCTTATGGAGCACCTGAGGGAACCATGAGACAGACCTGGTTATATTATTTCCAGCAAGTAATACTGGATATTAATTTTCTCTGTTTTATGAATCATTCCTGCTTTCCTTTGTGGAAAAGTTCTTAAAATGACAACACGGTGTGCATTTGAGGCATCCTGGTTCTCTTCTGTTTCTGCATTATAACATACAGGTTTTATATCTAAAGAAAATCTGTGAAATGGAGAAGTGACTCACTAAAAGCTTGGAGCATTTGAGATGCATTAGATAAAAACTTCGGGAAGGACAAGGAGGAAGTCATTATCTGAATCATAGGTCTAATGGAGTGGCATGTTCCTCCTTATCCATTTGCATAATTGAAATATTTTCTCCGTAAATGTAACTTTTTCCTTCTGACCAGTGGCAGCTGATTAGCAGCAAAAATACCTGAAATGAGGCATTATGTAATCTCTGTGCTTTGTGTGCCTAACAGGCTACCTGGCAACTGGAAGGATGAGCTTCATAGGAAAAGGAATTGCAGGTTTAGGCTGAAACATAACAGTTTTCTACTGTTGTGTCCCATTCCCTTCACCACAGACACATGTAATTCTGATTTTTTTGTTTAGTAATTGTTATATTTTCAGTCTTTGAGACCAGTTCCCAAAGAGATGAAGAGCTGGTCAACTATGTGCCAGGCAAAGAGAGGTTAAGGAAATAACTGCAAAATTGTGAAAAAGGGAAAATTGTTTATGTCCTAGGGTAAGCACTGACGCTATAAAATATTTTCTACACAAGTTTTAACAAGACTGAAATTTCTCTGATCTCAGTTTCTCTGAGTAACAAAACCCTTTACTAACACTCTTTGCTCTGAGTAAAAGGACTCTTTACTACTGTTTGATTTGATCTCTGAGACACTTAAAACCAGGCTTTTAAAATTGAGTTAAAAAATTCCTTGTAAGTGATCCTTTTAAATTCTTTTACTAAAGTTATGTGAAGTCCTCTTATAATTTCCATCTTTGAGTTAATGAAATGATATATAAAGCAAATATAGGAATAGGGGGTTTATACAGAATTTCCATCCTTAATTTTGCAAGATTTAATTCAGCAAGACAAATCTATTTATAGCACAGACTAACTTCATATATTTCACTGCTGCAGAAATCAATAGTCCGTGGCTATGAAAGCAAAAGAGAAGCCCAATTAATTCATTAGCAGGTCTAGGTTACATCTTACAATGTGGTCAGTCTACAATAATATTCTCTGGAAGTGAATCAGAAAGAGTAGTCTCTGTAGTACACTAGATTGCAGTTGGCAGAGAAAGAAATGTTTTGGTTTTGGGATAAGCATCTCAACTGCATCTCTAACAGAGCCTGTGACTAAAGATGTAGGAGCTGAAGAAGCCAAGGGAAGCTTTCTGCACTACTTATGACTTCTCCTTTCAGCTTGCCTTCTTGATGGAGCAGTAAGAACATCCCTGCCCATTTCAATGTACTTTAACATGTGCTGAAACCTGGAGGAGCTCCTTCATAGTTCCCTCTTCCTGTACCTTTCCCAGATCCGCAAGTGAAAGTCATGTATGTAATGTATTAGTTTACTGTATTTTTCTGCTGGTATTTTTCTATGGTAAGCATCTAATCTGAAGAGTGACTATTTTCCTGAAGTTCCAGCTCAGGAAAATTATATGTTATGACTCAGGTGATAATTCTTAAGTTGGCAGTGAGCATGGGAAGTAATGCATACTTAGTATAATGATAGTTGTTTAATTTTTCAGTCAGCATATGTAAACTTCCTTGCTGAAAATCTATGCAAAGGCAATAAGAATCTTAATTTTTTGTTTCTTTTACTGTTACAGAGATTAAAGCTAAAGTTATTATTTTTAAATGCTCACAGAAGATGTGAGGAAATGAGGTATTTCATACATGAATATATAATTAAATACAGATCTCGATTTTAAGTAGCTATGATTGGTGCTTCAGGTACAGAGTACTTCAGGTGATACACATGTTCTGAAGCAAAAGTCAAACTCTTTGGTCAGAATTTTCTTTTTTCTCTGCATTTTGTTAGTATCACAATTGCACATCTTTTCCAAGTAGCACTGTGGGTAAGTTTGGTTCCTCACACCCTCCTAAGGGGAGTATCAAACTGGTTTCTGAGATGGGTATGACTGTGGCAGAATGCAGTCATGGCCAGACATTTCTCTTCCAAGCAGTCTCCATACTGTTATTTAGCCAACTTTGCACTCATGTGAAACTCAGACTGAGTATTTGGCATTTGGCACACTGATTCCAGCCCAATAAGGTGAAAATGATAGGCTCATATAACTACTTCAGCAATGTTGTCTGCTTTCTAAAACATAAATCAGCATTCCTTTTAGACATGAACAAGTCCAAACATAAAAATTAATTAAATAATGCAAATATAAGTGAAAAATCAGAAGTCTGTGAAATTTTTTTGTCTTTAAATAATGCCATGAAATGTTACCTACTAACATTTGTTAAATTAAATATATTATGAACATTTTGTAGATTTTGTTCTTTAGATGATAAAATACCTAGTGATTCTTGTTGACTTGCTTTGTACAGATTTATATGCTTTTATCCCATATTGTTGCTCCTAAATTATGAAAATTCTGACCTAGAACAAGAGGAGATCCCTTGTGTAAGATGCAATTGGAACTACCAGCTACTGTCTCTAGACTTATTGTTGTGTCATGGATTTGCAAATCTCTTCTGTTGGAAGGTACTGCTGCCTTCTCATTCTAAGCTGAGTTGTATTTTTCTACATTCACTTCATGACCAGTTCTACAATAGTAGTTTTGGCATTGTGTAAAATATGGTGTAGAAATGGAAATAAATTTTGGTTAGAGAAATTTTCAAACTGGAAAATTATTACAGGAAAAAGAGCAGTAAATTGAATATCAGATCCCAGACTACCAGGCGCATCTTCAATGGAGAACTGTGCTGACCTTTGGAGAATTTATCACCTGTAGCTGATCTACCTACAGATCTTTCTACTTTTCTTGCATTTCAGCCCAATCTTGTGTTGGAATAACAAGGTATTGTGTCTCTATAATATCTGACAGTACAGTACCTCAATGCTTTAAATTGTATTTCTATGCTGCTGACTTTGGTATCTTATACTGAGTGAAAAATGTTGTTTTCAATATTAGTTGAACATTAAAAATATGGAATTACTATTAAACAGCATGTTTTATTTTAAAAATAGGATAATTTCTTAGTTTACCCAGAGGAAGGTATCTTTAAAGATACAGTTTTGTACTTGCTTGTCTAATTTTATTTTTTTTCTATACTTCAGAGAATTACTTGGCCAAATATGTTTTACAGTAATCAGGATTATTTTTATTTTGAGCATATTTAAATCTCAGCATAATGAATAGCGGTGCCTTGCTTATCAGTAAATAAATTACATTTATTCTGTGGCAATCCAAGAATGACTTTCAGAACAGTTTGATATTCTAGTTCTTTCTAGTAAGGAAAAAAAGCAAATATGTATGAATCTATAGCATTGGGTACAAAACTTGATGGCAAAGATAAGAAGTATTGATAGACGTTTAAGACCAATAATAAGTTTGTGAAGATGCATTAATTCCCAGTCTTGAGCAGTATTTTAGTAGTCAAAATACAACTCTTCTATAAATAAAACATTACTTGGCTGACAATTTCAGAAAATTATTGTTGCAAACTATAACCACAGTAATTTTATTTGTAATTTGCATGTCAAATTTTCAGAAAATAATATTTCAGTATATTTAACCTGAAAAGAAAATCGCCTAGCAATAAATAAGGAACCTCAGCCTCAGAGCAATATGCATGTCTTCTTGTATATATTTAATTCCTCAAAGTTATATTTCATGCACAAAAGGAAATATGTAGATGATAGATTTTATATGTAAAGATTTTCTAATGGAACGGTATGCAAAAGTTTTCAA
The DNA here is from genome assembly GCA_013397245.1 of Thryothorus ludovicianus. NCBI lineage: Eukaryota > Metazoa > Chordata > Aves > Passeriformes > Certhiidae > Thryothorus > Thryothorus ludovicianus. The sequence goes on along the minus strand of VZTB01012123.1, from coordinate 209,825 downwards.
AAACCTGTATTATGACTTCATTTTGAATGAATTGCTCTACAAGTCCTCAAACACAGTCCTCTGAATTTCTCAATAAACAAGGGTCTATGGGACAAAAGGATGGAGCTAGAGATGTGGCATCCCAAGCTCCTGCTGATGATCCTCTGACATTTGCTGTTCCAGTTTTATAAATTAGAAATATGGTCAATTCAGATTAATCTCTAAGCAGTGCCAGCTGTCTCCCCTGCAGGATGCTTTCAAGCTTTTTCATAAATTTATTTGTAACATTACTGAAGAAAGGCACACATAACTAACTATGGCAATAAAAATATTGCCTATTATTTATTAAAAAACTACATATTTGTCTCCTTTGATTAAAAGAAAAATTCCTTAGACTCAAAATGAAAGTAAAGCTAAAATGCCTTTGCTTCTAAGATTCCAAGTTAAAACCAAAAATGTTATATAGGAAAGTGCCTCTTCTGTGGATATGTACAGTATTTCCCATATCAGGCAGCTGAATAGAAAAACTCCTTCTTATCTTTGGGTTACGTATGTTTTGCAGTTGTCTGTCTTAATAATATACAGGAAACTGGTGTTGTAAAAAAATGAAGTTATGGGAGAAAAATGAAACTTTTGGTGGATGTTTGTTTACTTCATATTGATATTCATATTCTTCACACATATTTTCCAAAGCATTCATCTAAATTATTTGCTCAAAATGGATATGGGAAATACAGTCACAAAGAAAACCACTGGATGGAGCTGTTTGTTGTCACTTTTATTTTACTTTGGGATAGACGCCTATAGGTGCAAACAAACTATCCTCAGAGAAAAAAAAAAAGAGAATGAGGTGCAAATGACAGAGGAAATACACAGAAAATTAATCAGAACCTTGGATCTACGTAGACAAACTCCCTGGACCTAATTAAACAAACTACTGAATGGAGAGATCTTGACTGAAGGAAACAGGATATAGTATACTAGGAAACTGAATTAAGCTGAGAAGTAAAATTTAGCTCAATCATTGCAGTAATATCCTATTCAGGTCTCTCACTGGATTTTTGGTGCTTAAGAGATTGAGTTTGCATGTATTTTTCTCTTCTCTCTTTAAAAAAAAAAAAAGAAGAAATACAATTTAGTAAAAAAGACAATGTTTATTTATAACTCAGAACTGAATGCTAGGAGCAATAATGAGTGATACCTCTTCAAAACAACACTAAAACTCCACATCATTGGGCTTGCCCATATTTTCTTCAGATGTAAGTTTACTAACTAAAGTGTAAGTTGTTTTTAAATAAAAAAGCAAATTCTGGGAATGCAGCAATAAACACTTGATCATATGCTCATTTGCACTTAGTAAAGTTTAGACTTCTATTTTTCTAACACTTGAAGTGCTAGAATGATTTCTAAGTTCATGAAAGTGATGGTGGCGGTGCATACAGGGGAGATCTAATACCTTTATTCATCTGTTTCATCCTTCACAGAGCAAAATGTGGGAAGGTAGTTTTTCTGAAAAAAAAAAGGAAAAATCCTAGCAAAGCATCTAAACAATTTCAATTTATTGGATCTCTCCTAGAGTTATTAAAAAACCCCAAGAATTAAATGAGGAACTTTAAAGAAATGTTCTTAAAATAATAAGTTAATTCCCACCACAATCAATACTCCAGCTTTAGAAAAGGTGTGTAAGAGCAAGTATTAAAAAAGAAAACTATAAAAAGGATAGTTCAGAGAGATGTTAATAGTAATTATGGATGAGAAAAACTAAATTCTAAAACCAGAGAGCTTTCAATTGAATCTTATGCTTTGTTTTCAGAAAAAATTAAAATAAATTGATCATCATTAAGGGGTTAGAATCAAGCTATAAAACCACAAAAATATCATAATCATTGTCCATATGATTATTGTACCTTTTCATAAAAATGAGTCATAAAACACAAGATGAAAAAAGTGAAAAATATAAGCCTTTGAAGAGATCTATAAAATATTTATTGAAATTCCTTTGTGTACTCAAGAAAGTACATAGGGCTAGTGACAGAGATTAAATGTTCAGCATCTACATTGAGATATGTTGAGGTTTTAATGTACTGAATATTGATTGTGTGATGAGTCCTAGAAGTTTGTTTCCTGCAGTTTCTCAAAAGGGGAGGGAGAAACTAAAACATCAGAGAAGATTCATGTACATAAAGTAGGGTGTTGATGGCTTTGTTGAGAGGAGAATATTTTCGCTCTCTGCACATCTCTAATAATGTCTAAAAGCAAATCAGAATTGCTGAAGTTTTTTGTTCATGAGGCTTGAGAAGTCTGAGACTCAGTTTATGGTTACTTTTAGGATGGGTGTTTCCAAATAAAATGCTGGGCTCTAAAGGAGATTCTTAAGAAAAGGATTTTTCTTTTGCTTTAGGTCATCTTTTCAACACTTGGGAAGTAAAAATTCTGTTTCTATAAGAATATGCAGTTCAAGAAAATTAATAACTTTCATGTCTTGCAAAAGATAAAAGTATAGGAAAACTTATAGTTGATCTCAGGCTGATATTCCTGGTACGGTCACAAAGCTTTGCCAACACAAATATGCACCTATGATCCATTCAAATAAAAAATCTTGCAAGATTTACAATCTTGACATTTTCTCAAGCTTAACAACTGAAAGAATGTGAGAAAAAAAATGGGCAGTCCCCGCACTTCAAAGAAGTGTTTTGTATCTGATAAATCCTTTGGCAAAGAACTCTGTTCTGCAAGTGGGTGCTCTCAAAAGTTTGAAGTTGAATTTGGCCTGCACGAATGCTTCAGTCCACCTGCAATTTTTTAGTCACTGGATCTTGTCTCATTTTCCAGGAACCATTTGGACTCTACAAAATTATCTTTTATGGTTGAGTAGACCTCAGGCGTCACAGTAGTTTTCTGTCACAGGAGGTAGATGGGGAGCTCACCTGTAGTAGTCATGCATTGTTTCCACTGCTCCCCATCCACAATGTCCTGTTGTTCCCTTGTGCCACAACCAAGGTGATTCTGCAGGAAAGGAACTCAGAAAGTGATGCTGCATACCTCTAGGTGGTTTAAAAGATGACAAATCTTATGGCCTTATGCAGCTGGAAGGAGCAATCCTATGATCAAAAATGACAATTAGAAAATGTTAATTGACTGATTCAATAAAGTAGGGAGCCTGCAAAAATCATAAAAAGGTTAGCTGGAGTTCTATTTATAGTTGTTTTTGTTTTAAAAAGTAGAATCCTTTTTTATTTCTCTTTTTGTAAGATTTTTATATTAAGAATTTAAAATTCTTCCCAGATGTTGACAAGCAAATAATGACATTCAGTACACTATGGCATTGTATCAAAAATCCTTCCTGTGCTGACATGAACAATATTTTCACAGGTAGGAAAGTAGTCTGTTCACTCACATCAGTTTCCTGACATCACTTTGAAAAATCATGGCTGAAAATCTATTTTCAACATGGAAAAGTAGCTAAAAGTAATTTTTTGGGAGGAAAAAGTTTTACAGGAAAAAATTTTTGCTGTTTCTGACAACGAAGGACATCACTAAGCCAACTGTTTATTCTCTTTGGTCAAACTAGAATAGCAATTCTAGTAAGGCTTGCTGATTTTTCTACGGAAAATGCTGTATTTCAATTAAAATTCTGGTGAGCTATAGTCAAAAAATAAGAAAGAAACGGTGAAAATTTTCTTACAAATGCCATGGGAAAAAATATACATAGATTTTGTAGTGGAATATTTCTATATGCTGACCTACAGTCTACACAGTCTGTAACTATGGTTACAGGTCCTGTGCATGGGTGGAGGGGCACAAAACACTTATCTTAAAGATCTTCTCACTGGAGATATCCTTGCAGTGCAGTCTACCAGCTGAGCTGTTCTGTACCCCATGGCAGCCACAATTTGTTGGCTGATCAGCTAAAAAATACATCTTTGTCCGACTGGCTTATTTTGACTAAGCAGCTAATGAGCTATTCAGTAAACAGTTGAATTTCCAGCCTCTCAAACCAAATTGAATACTGCAAAATAGCTTCGATCACTTTCCCTGAGAGAGGCATACATTTGTGCCAGGAGCTGAATGCAGTTCTCAGTAAAACAATAACGTGATGTAAAGTTATAGGACTTGCTGACTCCATCAGTCACACCTGCGCTGAAATGACCCATTGCTCAACCATGCAGAGATCTAAATATCTTAGTAGATATTACTGTCACTCAATTTTTTTGATAAGTCCTCCTGGCAAGCAGAAAAATGTTGTGCTTATAGATCATTCCTCTATTCCACAGGCTACAATTTACCTTTCTTTATAAGCAGGGAAATGGGAGAAGCAAACAGTAACTGAGTCATGTTGGCTGTTGAAGACTTGAAATATTGGTGCTTCCTTTACTTGAGCTGTTCAGCCTGAAAAACAGAGAAGACTTGAGTGTTTATTTTACTTTTCTATGTTCAACTATGCTTGTTATTAAATAAAAAAGAAAAAAGAAGACGAGAAATTAAAAAAAAGAAATCAGTAGCCAAGAATTGCAGTTTTTAATCAGGTTTCTGTAGAGTTACATATAACAGGGAGATCCAGGAAAAGGGAAGTTTCCTTCTGTCTCATATCACAATGCAACCTAGAACTCTAACAAGTTTAGCCTTTTTTTCATTCCTTTTCTGGTGACTTTTATGCTATAGAGCATAGTTTAAAACAAAATTTTGTATTTTTAATCATTTATTTACAAATCAATATATTTATTTTATAATTCGTCTGAAGAACATGAAACTATTCAGGCTGAAAATCTTTTAAGTACTCAAAATAATATATATTCTTCCTTCACAGATTGAGAATAATTGGAAAATACCTATATTCAAACGTAGTATGAAAATGTATGGTACAAAGTTACTGGACTCACACTGGACAAATAAAATTATTTAAATCCCATTTTTTTCCTGAATCTGTGTTATATAGTTTAGCAAATTTTCTAAACATTTCCTGAGTCATCAGCCTATATTTATCAACCTATATTTACTGCAGAATGGTAGATATTCATGAAAGATCTGGAAAGGAAATCCAAAGAACTATGTGACATAACTTGTTGATGGTAAGCTCTTCAGTATAGCATTCCTATTCATATTCAAGAAAATTGACAATGAAGGATTGCAGAAATGTTATGCAACTAAGTGACTGGGTGGTATTAGGGAATATAAAGGTCAAGATATACAAAGATAAAATAAGACAGGCAAAGGCAATCTCCCTCTGCCTCCAAGTCTACCCTTATGCATGCAGTGGTGGTTTTGCATTTTTTCTCTGCAGAGCATTCCTTGTGTTTTGACATATAGTTTCACATGAACAATGGCTCAAGAACTGTTGTAAAAATAAAACAAGTTAGTGTGATTCAGAAAGCAATAGGTCACAAAGTAAAAACCTGGGTATGCTCAGCAGGGCCCCATCTTGAAAATTGTGTGCCATTTGCTCCCCTTTTGTTAAAAGACATGTACTAGATCTTAAAAAGACACAAAAAAGAGCACCAAGGTTCACCCTGTACTGTTACAATCAATTGTAACATGAGATAATTCTTTCTTCCAATTCATCCTTTGGAAAAGAACATCTGAAATTTAAATTTCTGGGAAAAGTTTTGCTTTCTTTTTCCAGTAACACTTCCTGACTTAGTCTTAGAGATATCTTAGAGAAAGAACTTGATGTTCTTATTTCTTTCTCTTCTAAAGAAAGTAGGAGACTAGATGATTCTTTTTCTGTGACTTATCTAAATTCTTTTGTGTAAACTAGTTAAAAGTTAAAATCACATTCCTGATGTTTTTGAAGCAAAAATTATTGGGAAAAAGTTAAACACTATTAACTCAAATACTCGAGATTTCAAGAAGAAAGTAAGGAATGCAAAATCAATTTGAAAAGTAACCTAGCAAATTTTGATTGGTGTAATCTATACTGTCATTTGTACTTCAGAAAGGACAGAGTCAAACACTAAGGATTCTGGAAACTTAAGTTGAAAACCTCCTTGCCACCAAAGGAAAAAAACAAGAGGTTAAAATAGCAGTCAAGTGTTACTTTTACACTTACAGAGCTATCTCCTTAGAGAATACAGCCCTGTATTTCAGCTTAGTTGTTACCATTATGAAAAACCTCTAAACCAAAAAACAAACCCAAACCAAAGAACAGAAGTGAGAAATGTAGTGCTGGTATTTCTGCACTTCCTTGTCCAATTGTATTAAAAATGTGTTAACCACTCTGTTCCAGACTACCACACCTAAATTTCAGCTTTTTAAAGAGTATTCAGACAAATAAATGATTCATACACTGAAGATTGCATGAGAACATAATTTTTTACTCAAAGTTTCACGTGTTAGAGACATTGTATATTTTAATCCTAACATAAAAAACAAGTATCCTTATAGGAATTTTACTTGAATTAGCTGTATAAACATAACTGTTCATGTAATTCTTTTTTTTTAAACTTGGTGAAAAAACTCGATATTATTGTAGAACAAATAGAAGAATTCTCTCTTGAGTATGAATATATGTCTTTTGGTGATGTGAACTGTGATTGTTTATCTAAAGGCATCATTTGCCCCACAGCATTCCAATGAAAGTAAAATAACCATGTTATTATTTATCATGTTATTCTGTGATGCAATTTGGTTGCTATAATTACATATAAGGAAAAATAAATAATGTCAAATAATTTTTTATCTCAAATATAATAGCTATATCACAAATAGCTATCAAACCTTATGCACTGACTAGATGTTATAGTACAACAATCAGGAGTTGTTTTTAGGCAACTAGTATTTTTGCAACATCTACAATCCAAGGAAAGAGTTTCAGATTAAATAAGAGTAAAGAAGATTTTGAAACACTGATTCTCTAATATAAATTTTAAAATAATAGAAAAAACAAATCACATTCTTACTTCAAAATGTAACAGTGTGTACTATTGCATTCTTGTATTCATATTTAATGTAATCTTAATTCATATTTATATGATTGTTTTATTCTGTCATGAAAATAGGTCAACTTTATGGTGCCTTTGTTTATATATAAAAATAAGGCATTAATTTCTTCTCATTTTTATACATTTTGAAATTTCTAAATGATTAACAGTGCTTTCACAAAGACTAGTTCTAATTCCTCTGCTGAAATTAACTATCCAGGGTCTCTTCCAGCTACCTGGGAACATGCTTTTGCTTTTGTGTCTGGGCAGCTGTGGATATTGCTGATGATGTCCAGTCTTTCTATCTGTCTGTCATGATGATATGCACACTAAATAACTAAATATTCACAAGTGAGGATCAAAAATTCCCATTGAAATTCCAGAGATTTATTCATGCAAAAAAATTGTTCAATAGATATATTTATACATATACATTTCTTTTCTTCAGAATATCTCCTTCCTCCTTTTTATGCTTATTTTTTGCCTCTTGACAAGTCCATACTTGGAAAATTGATAGTAATTTGAATTCTTAGTTCCTGGGTGCAGAACATCATTCTCAATGCCAATTTGTATGTCATTTGATACGTTTTATTTTTTTTGTGCTGGTTTACTTATTAGCTAATCCATTGTGTGTGTTTCTGAGCAATGTCTTTTCTTTGAGTTAAAACAATACTTTCAGAGGTAGAAAATAATCAGGGTATATATTGATTGAAAAAGGAAAACCTTCCTATTTTCTTCTATTACTCTATTACCCTTCTATTTTGTGCGTGGACAGTAAATGAAGAGTGATTTTAGCTGTGGTTTGTTTTATTCTGGGTAAAACAGTTGATGTGTGATGTCTAAGCCTCACTTAGCAGGAAATCTTCCCACTAGCAACTTAAAAGACTTTCATGGTTCTGATGTCCTCTTTCAAAGGCTGGGCAGATGCTGTGAACCTGGATGATGCAAGCCGATACTCTTACATTATATTTTTTTCTTTTTCTGTAATAACCGAGTCCTGAATACTTGTTGTTCTGTTGTTGTTGTTGTTGTTGCTGCTGCTGCTGTTCTTGTTTGGGGGTTTTTGGTTTTTGTTTATTTTTGTTTTGTTTCCTCAAATAGGGATAATGAGTATTTGTTTATTTTTGTGCTGTCTCACAGACATTTTTATAGTTCATGGGCCAGACTAATCAGAGGACTGAAATGACCTTGATTACCATGCATTTTCCATTTGCACAGCTGATTGAGAGGAATAGCTATGACTGAGGACCTCCTACAGATCATGGCAATCAAATATTTGAGCTGGCCCCAGGGTATCCTGAAGTGAAAGGAAAGAATTCATGACAAATTTGCCTTGAAGTGATTTAAGTAAAATGTTTACAGACAATTACTTTCCCAGTGAAAAGGTAGGTTTACTGGTAATAGAGCTTGACAGGCACTTGCTTTTGCCAGTGATTATGAACCTGTAACATATGGCCAGATACATTCACTTTGCATTCACTTGCTACAATGATTGAAAAATTAATTTTGAAATCCAAAGACCTGCAACTGACAGCTTTCTAGTGACGACTGATCTGGCTGTACAAAATTGTCTAAAAAAAAACTTCTTGAGTTCTGGTCTCCTAAATCACCTCTTTGTGTTTACTGAAATATTGCTTTTTACTGTGTCACTGTGTTTATTGCCAAAATGATTCTGCTACTGTTCACTGAAACTGTGGTTTTGTGTTTTTAATTCGTATAAATTGTATTATATCATGTTGGAAGTTACTCAGGAGGGACTGAGAGCAATGTCTTTAGGGTAAAGATTCAGTATTTAATCAGTGCCTAGTAAAAGTATATAAAGAACTTAATTCCTTAAGTTTACAATCCATATGTTAATCATCAAAACTATTAATTTTTCTTGATTTTTTTTATGTTTTTCCAAAACAATGTTTAGTATTTCCATTTATTTTAATTTCAGTTCTACTTCCCCACATGAGTAGAAGAGTGAATATGACCTAAGATTCTTATTACCATCACAGTGTTTTTACAAGTGCTGTTGTTATTCTAAGTAAAGCTCTTGGACTCTTGCTTTGAGTAAAATTGTTTTATATTTCGAACTGAAAATAAACAAACATGAATAATGTCTCTGTTTTAAACATAATGGAAATCTGTCATGCTCTGGTAGTGGAAAATGAGGACCCTCCCTAACATGAATGTGCCTAAGATTAATGCACTAAAGATTAATAACCTGAGTTTTTATGCTGAGAAGGCAAAGTACCATTGTAGCATCAGCAACTCCTGCCCCAGGTTGTCTAGACAGATACTGAAGAGTTATGCCATCCCTGAACATTGCAAGGAAGGCAGCAGCATGACAGGAATCTGTTCTTCAGAAGACTCCAGGGACACTGGATGGCAATCTGGAGCTGAGTCAGTATGATACCTTGCAGAGAAGGCAAAACACCTCCCTGGAATGCACAGTACTCTGTTCTAGGAAGCCTCAGCAATGCCTGAGCTGGAGTGCTTTGTCCTGTCCAGCAAGTGAGAATGGGCAGACCTTTAAGAAATGTGATATGTATTGGATCTGTGTGGCCAGGTTTCGGCCAAGTGGGGGCTACAGAGGTGGCTTCTGTGAGAATCTGACAGAAGTTTCCCCCATGTCCAGCAGATCCAATGCCAGCTGGCTCCAAGATGGACCTGTCACTGACCAATCACAGTAGTGATTGCCTCTGTAGTGGTAGTTAATGCCTCTGTGGTAACATATTAAAGAAGGAAAAAAAAGTTATTGTGCAGATGTAGTTGTGGCCAAAGAATGGGATGAGAACATGTGAGAGGAGCAACTGTGCGGGCACCAAGGCCAGTGGAGGTGGAGGGGCAGGAGGTGCTCCAGGCACAGGAGCTGAGAATTCCCTGCAGCCCATGGTGAAAACCATGGTGAAGCAGTGGTGTCCCTGCAGCCCATGGAGGACCACAGGGATGCAGAGATCCACTGTGGAGACAGGTGGATGCTCAAGAGAAGGCTGTGAACCTGTGGAAAGCCCGTATCAGAGCAGGTTCCTGGCAGTGACATCCAGACCCATGAAGGGAGGACCCTATGCTGGAATAGGAATAGTCCTGGTAGGACTCGTGACCCTGTGAAGGACCCATGCTGGAGCAGACTGTGCCTTCAGGACTGTATCGCATGGAAGAGTCACCTATATGGCAGCAGCTCATCAAGAACAGTATCCCATGGAATGGACTCATGTTGGAGAAGTTCATGGAGAACTGTCTCCTGTGGTCTGCTCAGGAACAGTGGAAAGGCTCTTCTCCATAAGCAGCAAGAGAAGCAACCTGTGTTGGTCTGACCATAACCTCCATTCCCTGCCTCCCTGCACTGCAGATTGCAGTGGTGGGAGGTAGAGATGGATAAGAGGGAGGGGTGGGAAGAAGATGTTTTAAAGATTTATTTTACTTCTCACTATCCTGCTCTGATTTTGTTAGTAACAAATTCAAATAATATCCCCAACTCAAATCTGTTATACCCGACACAGTATTTGGAGCATGACCTCTCCTAGTCCTTATTTCAACCCATGAACCCTGAATTAAATTTTCTCTCCCCTGCCCAGTTGTAGAGGGGACTGATAGAATGGCTTTGGTGGATTTCTGGTGTGCAAAAAAGGAGATAAAAAAAACTGAGATTCTTTGGTATGAAACAGGAAGGGAGACATGAATAAAACTTCCTGAGACTACAGATACACAGCATTACTGTGTTTATTTTGGCCCAAAGATTTTTGTCTGTTTTAGCATGTCCAAATGAATGTAAAATATACATACTATACAGTCATTTACTATTAAGCTCAAAGATTTTTTTTCTAAATGCATGTATCTGTGAATATGTTCCTACTACTTGCAAAAATTATACTTTTTCTATCAACTCATCAAAAAGTGAGACCACTCTATTTTATTTAATCAGAGATCTTAGTCTCCTACTTTTCTGACTGTTAACAGCTCCAAATGTCACTCAGTTGTAATAGAAACTACTAATAAAGATCAGAATTTAAAAAAAATATTTTGGCTGTGGACTGAAAATTAGACAGTCGTTGTGAAGGTAGATGTGGGAAGACAAAGAGCGAAGGAGAGAAAATGTGAAATTCAGCAATGCTCTTCTGACAAGAAAGTGATTGTGTAGGTGGACTTCCAGAGGCTTGTCTGAATATTACCTGTGCAATGTGTTTCTGATGGGAATGACAGAATTCATTTCAGTGTCTACCATGAGAAGGATAAAGAAAAAGGAGAGGAAAAAAAAAAAAAAGGCTTCATTCATTAATCAGCTTGTTAGACAAGAGGATCTGCTCTATAATGAGCTACCTCTGAGACTTACAGAAAGAATTGGAAATAGTTTTACTAAAGAAGACTGATAGCTTAATATGAAATGCAGCACACTGGGCATTTTGTCACTAAGATGTGATGGCCGGAATTTAGGTTCTAGTAATATGAAATTTTGTTGGTGCTATAGTGTTTCATAAAATACTTATGAAACAGCAGATTATTTCAGGAAACAATGGATAGAATTAAACAGGAAGTGAAATGGTCACTGCTTAAGTCTATCTTTTACACTCTTGAGAAGTCAGAGTGAAAGTATGTACACTACCACCAAATGTGGTCATTCTGGACTCTGAGCTATTCTATTCCCAGAGTAACAGGGTACCTATGCAAGTCTGAGAGATGAACACTAGAATTATCTTAAGAGTTCTCTGTAAAACTGAAAATGTGTTGTAATAAAATATGCATATATGTATATGCATGTGTTGCATATACATTGACTCTTAAAATCTCCATGAAAACAGTACATTTTTGTTAGCTTGAAAATGCACAAATAATTTCCAATCAAGACTAAGAATAATTTTTTCAGTTATGTTTTCTTTTTAAATATTGTGTAACAGCATATACTGCATTATTAGAACGGATCTTTTTGACTAAAGAGGAGTGGTCATATGATCTTGCTGATGTACAAGCAAATTGCCAGTCCAGTATCTACATTTCATGAGCAACTTTGACTGATGACAGCGATTTTTCAATGGAACTGGCAAATAGGGAAAGCACAGGTCTGATATTGATGGAGTGGAATTACAGATACTGCAAGGTACTAAAGGGCTGCATTTTGTTTAAGATAGAAGTGGATTTTGAAAATATACTGGCAGATCTTAGCATCTGAGATAATTTACATTATGAGGTACACATTTACAGACCCTATTTTCAGGGGTGTTAATGAGGGAACTGCAGCAGTGAAAAGTTTGTGCCTGTACCTTCCTAATTAAAATTTTTTTCTTTTGTGCTATAATGGAACTTCGTGTATCATTTTTGTTTAGAAAAACATTCCTGCAAAGAGATAAAGTTATTAACACTTGGTGTAGCTGCATACTCAGAGCAAAAGGACTTCTTTTTCAATAAAACATGTAGAAACACTTCTATGGCACGAGATGGTCATTTGTAGATGCAGCCTTTTCCATTATTTAATGCCAGAAGCAATGTAAGTGAATTTTTTTTCTCCCCTTACTCATTCCAGTATCAGCCTTGTCTTCCCTTGCCTAGATTTCCACAAAATTTTAATTTCAGTGCAGAAACACGGTGCTATAAATGCTGAGAACTTCAAGACAGAAGTGTATCAGGGTTATGTGGCAAGACTTTGGTAGAGGAGAGCTCCAGAGGTGGCTTCTGTGAGGAAATGCCAGGAGTTTCCTTCAGGTCTGGCAGAGCTAATGCCAGCTGGCTCCAGGACAGGGCCACTGCTGGCCAAGTCTGAGTCTGTCAGGGATGGTGGTAGCGCCTTTGGGATAACAAAATTAAATAGGGGAAGAGGGAGAGAGAGGAAGTGCTCCAGATGCCAGGGTAAAGTTCTCTGTTGTGCAGGGAGTTTAGGAATGCAGGGAGACCATAAGGTCTCCTCAAACCATGGAGAGCATGAGGAAATAGCTACAAAGAAGGATTACATGGAATCAGCCCTACATTTAGAAGGACTTTGTAATCAGAGTGCCAGGCTCATGGATGATACTGAAAGGCTGAAAGTTGTGTGTGCTGAGCATTGCATCTGACAGTCCTTTATCCTAGTGCCTCTTAGCCTAGCTGAGAGAGTAGCAGTCAATGGAGAGGTGATTGTTGGGCAATTCTGATATGTTTTAAATCATTACTGAATCCTTTTATCCAAAGATGTAGCACAGCTCTGTCAATCAATCTGTAGGACACTGTCTCTGTGCAAAGCCTTATTGGACAGCTGTCTCTCAGAATCAAAGTGTTTCCTGAAAGAAGATAATCTTTTGTACAAAATAGAGACGTTCTGAGTGTAAACCCTGTCTGTTCTGCAACACAAAACAGAACTGATGGTTTAGTAAGCGATGACTGCACAAAGCAGCACTGGGTTAAGGTGACCCTACATTGCCTTATAACTGGAGCGGTTTAGTGCCCACAAGTGAAACTGCTTCCTAAAAACAAAGCGTGCTTTTCTTGCATAGAAGCATCACCCATAGAACCTGCCTACTTCTGTTGGTTTTAACAGATTCACTTCCCACACTTTCAAGGAATTTTGAAAATGCTGTCCTTTACCATGGGATTTCTGGCCATCCAGGCTGTGCTGGAAGAAGCAGTCCGCAAGGAGTAGCTGTGCAAGAGCTCTTGAATTGACAAGGTGACGCACTGAATATGTAGAAATCACAAGATCTGCCTTGTCAGTTGAAAGAATCTTCCTCAGGTGCTTCAAAACACCAAACAGTTCTCAGTTTGGCTAGATAGAAGTTATCATTAGATCTGTCTGTAATAGGATTACTTTAGTATGAGTTCCAGAAACAGGAAAAGTTAAATATAGAGAAATTATTCCTCCAGCCTAAAATATGGCTTATAATAAAAAACTTTGAAAATCATTTATTCTCACAATTCCCTCTATTTTGATCTTCTAAGGAAAATATATAACATTTTTAAAATATATTTTGTGAAGTAAAGGTACCGGAGAACCAAATCTTATTTATATTGAAAACAGAAGAAATCTTTATTGGTTCAGTTTTGCCTGTGATTATCTGTAAAACATGCTCAATTCTATAAAACAGAATGCTGGCATGACAAGTACAAGAAAACATTCACCTGCTCTACTTAAACAGGAAAAAATTATATGAATTTCAGTGTATGTTGATATAAATTATGCTAATTCATCCTTCAGAGGGATAATTTATTTATGTGACCATGTATTCAAAACTTCACTCGATGCATAAATATGCTATTATGCACTGCAGATGTCCCTTGTGTCTGACAGTGGTGTAAAACCCAACAAATAGCAATTATCTAAGCAGATGCATTTTATGAATACAATGTAGGCCCTCAAATTTGAATCCATAATGAAATCTTTCACAGTGTTTTCCTACTGTTTTCACAGTGGCTTCCTAGTCTTCTTCTTTTGACAGCATCATGGTAGGAAATTCTAAATTCTGTATTACAGATACTAATTACGCTAAACAGAAGCATAGTATTGCACATGCTATTTTAGTCTGTGCTTTGCAGGGAACATCTGTTTGGAAACACAGGTTAAACTATAAAAATCTTAATAATTACTGAGACAAGGGTGGCAGTTACAAAGATAATCCACATTTAAATAAGACAGTGTTCAACATTCATACACTGCTATCTGAGATCCCTCTGAAGCCTAAGGACATACAGGAAAAACAGAACTTAATTGGAAAACAAGTTGGACTGAATAGCAAGTGAAATATGTAAATCCCTTTTTATTATTCTATTATTCTAATTTAATCTCTTGAGTCTAGGTTTCAAATTGACATATGAAAATATAGCTATAATCAGTAAAATATCAATATGCATATTTAACACTAAGTACGAGTTATATTTGATGCAACTTGAGTAGAAATGTCTCCAATAAGCATTTAATTTAAATTTAGGAAGACAGCTCCTCTGCTAATTAGAAACCCATAGACTGGTGGAAGTGTAGCTATCAAACATTAGAATAGTGCTTACAAATGACAAGTTCAGTAGTCATGTAATCAGTTCAAAATTATATGAGCAGTAAAAGATCATGCCATCAGGGATTTCCTCAAATTTCTTTGCACTTCTGTGCTTTTGTTTTCCATGACAGTTTCTACAAACCTTGAGTACTATGTATTAAACAGAATATAGAAAGCAGGAGTTTAAGTGTATCAGTATTTGGAAAAAGGCCGCACAGCACATGGCATATATTTAATGTGCAGCAATAAACCATTAGTACTTTTATGACTCATTCAACACATTAATCTACCCCTTAATCTAGTATACTTTTTTTTTAGTATAAAATTATCAGTTCATCAGAGCTTCAAGATCTATAAAAAAAAAAAAAAGAAAAAACATCAGATGAAGTACAATCATAGGCAGGTATGCTGGTTTTAGCTAGGGCAGAGTTAATTTTGTTCACAGTGGCTAGAGCAGAGCTATGTGTTAGATTTGTGCTGAACACAGGGTTGATAATACAGAGATGCTTTTGTTATTGCTGAACAGGGCTTGTACAGAGCCAAGGCCTTTTCTGCTTTTTGTACAGCCACACTGGCAGGGAAGTTGGGTGCTCTTGGGAGGTTGGGAGGAGAACATTGGGGTAAGTGACCCAATGACCAAAGGGATATTCCAGACCATGTGGCATCGTGTCAGTGTATAAAGTGGGGGAAGAAGGATGAGGGGCCATTGGTCGGCAGGGCATAGAGTAATTGTGCCATGCATTACTGTTTTTTTATTATTTATCCTTATAACATCATTTTACAGTTGTTTTCTGTTATTAAATTGTTCTTATTTCAACATACAAGTTTTACTTTGATTCTTCTCTCCATTCCACTGGGGTGAGGAGGGAGGAGGGGGTGATGCTGAGCAAGTGGCTGTGTGGTGCTTAATCTCCAACATTAAATGATGACGGCAGGAAATAGAGTTATTTACATGATCCTCCTCTCCTATCATTTTCTTGTAGAAAGATAGCATAGATGAGGAGGGCAGTAAGGTATTAGAACTGACTCCCAAGTATGCTGTACTATGCCTGCAGTTGAAATCAGCGCAATCTAAAAGGCATAGAATTTCTATTTATGTATAGACAGATGACGTTCCAAGGAACAGTGGGATTTAATGCTAAATGTGATACACCTGTCGAATTTAGTGACGACAGTGTTTACAAATAACTTTTCTGGAAGGGAAAGATCCATAACATGTTTTGCGAGGTCCTTAATGAGATAAAATGTGTCAGTTCCATTCACTATTAATCTGCCAGATGCAGTTACATGTCATGGCTATACAGGGAATATGCCAAATATATAAATGCATAGACATATATATATATATGTATGTATGTATACACACACACGTAGGGGTTGTGGAGGCTCTGGAAGGTCTTAACAGGAACAGTCAGTGCTAGTGTTGCTCTCTGGTCTGCTTGAATATCAAAAAAGGTAAGACAATTTTAGATTGCGCACAGTTGAGTAATTACATCTGAAAATATGCATTTCTTTATATTCTAGTACTTCCTGCTTAACTTTTGGTGTACTAGAGAGAAGGAAGGAAGGAAGGAAGGAAAGAGAAAGAAAGAAAAGAAAGAAAGAAAGAAAGAAAGAAAGAAAGAAAAGAAAGAAAGAAAGAAAGAAAGAAAGAAAGAAAGAAAGAAAGAAAGAAAGAAAGAAAGAAAGAAAGAAAGAAAGAAAGAAAGAAAGAAAGAAAGAGAAAGAAAGAGAAAGAAAGAAAGAAAGAAAGAAAGAAAGAAAGAAAGAAAGAAAAAGAAAGAAAGAAAGAAAAAAATTTTTTTTTTCGCCTCACTTTTTCTCATACTGGGCAGTATCTCTGAACTCATTTATGAGTGGTAATGAAGTATGATAAGGCAGAGTTTGCTACAGGTTCTACTCTTTTAAGAGGAAAGGAAACAGGGATAGAACTGAATCCTCAGACGCTAAGGTTGTAAAATTATACCCAGTGCTGTAGTAATAATAATAATAGTAATAATAGTAACAACAACAACAACAATAATAATAATAATAATAGTAGTAGTAATAACCTCAACCTCTTCATTTTACTATTTGGTTATACAATGATTATATAACCAGGGGAACTTTATGAAATACCTCTCACCCTGTGTTTTTATGAGATTGTGATTTCAAAATGAATTGTCTGCTTTTATTGCCTCTGACCAAGGTAGGACGCATTGCTTGATCTTTGGAGATTTGTTCAATGTGGGTACTTTAACCTAAATCTTTAGGTGAGTTAGAATAATTTTGGACCTTCTTTCTTTATCAGTTAATTTATTTTCCTTCACAGATTGTCCAGAGGCATATTTCTTCCTTATGCAATTATGATTTGCATTCCTAGAAAAGTATAAATAAATGGTATCCTTAAAATATTAGAGGTAAATACTGCTATTTTCTTTGCAACAATTAATGAATGCAGAAGCAATCAGACTGTGATGCTGTACTTCCCATAGGGATGCCAAATGGTGTTTTATGAATGTCATTAATATAATATGCAAATAGTCTACTTGGCTTTTGCTCCTCTGTTTGGGTTAACCTAGTCAATCAGTCAGATGTTGCTAATGAGAAAGCTGATGAAAACTTAACCAGTTGTTGAGAAGGTCAATGAAATGACAGACCCCTCTCTCTTTTCACTTGCCCTACAGCTAGAATATCATATATAGCAGTGTTTGAATGATTAACTGAAGTCATCTAGGTATTGATAAGGGACTCTTGAGGTAAGTTGTTATAAAATTCCCTATAACATATATTTATCATAATGTGAGCTATTATAAAATAATTTACCTTTGTACTAATAAGGAGTGTTAAAATAAAATGAAGGCTTCTTATAATCAGAAAATGCATTTAATTATAAAGATAGTTTCCTAGAAAAAAAAATAAATATCGGACAAACCCTTCAAGGGAGAGTTTTTTCCTTTTCTGTCTTCTATTTCATTTATTCAGTTTCTTCTCAATTTTTTTTTCAATCATTTTTTTCAAATGAGCAGAAGTGAAATTTAGATTCTCACCTTCCCAAACTCTATACTGCTGTGGAGACACAGAAAAACTGCTAAAAACTCCTCTTTGCATAAGACAATGCTCATACAGAAGATAAAATCCCTAAATAATGATTGTTAATAATGATTGTCTAAATAATGATTGCCGTCTGGATTGCAATAAAACTCTCCATTGAAGCAGTGCCTGTAATCACATTTTCAGCTGAATCTGGATAGGTGTCCTGAATAATTTTTCTACTTGGTTTTTGTACTCCAAATGCCCAAGGTCCTATTTAACCTCTTCAGCAACACTTGTAATCCTGCACTGTTGATTATATTAATCTTAATACAAAATATCTCATAATTATATTATCAATATACAAAGGACTTATTTTATGATGCTGCATCTGTGGTAACAGTTTGTACTTACAGCTATGTAAAATATGGCCAGTTCTACAATTTGAAATCACCTGAGATTCTCTGTTATAGTCCAAGTCTCCACCCAGGATATTAAGCAACATATTTAAACATAATAATTGGTTTATGCACAGTGGAAGCTGCCTAGGGAAATCTCTAGACCTTTCCAAAATTTCCAACTCTAGAATTCCTGCAGCAGTTAGTAAAAATCTTTGTTGTGAAGGAGTCTGGGAAGTATCTCAAACACCTTTTCTTATCTCAAGCCAGTTCATCATAGCTATACAGTCTCTATTCAGAGACCATCTGGGGAGTTCCTGGACCAAGCAAATAATAACTTTTTGCATTGGGTGTGTACACAGGCCTTGCTCTGATACCAAATGGCACCACAATTATAACCATGAGGCAAATCTGAATTTGAATTTTATTTTTCCTTTATGACTTACATTCTAAAGTTATTATCACTGTATATTTTCCACTTACATTTATGACTTGGCAAAGGAAAATCCTTAGGCAAGGGATTATAAGACAATACTATAAGCTTTTCTCAGAATAATTTAAAAACTAAGTGGTTTTAATTGTTGAAACTAAGAAAAGAAGGTCACACACCAAAAATATAATTAGATTTGATCAGTGTTTCCTAGTCATGAGAATCCAGCTTGGGATGCAATGACATCATGGTGCTTCTGAGCTTTGTATTTCAATAATTTGATACTAAAATTTCTTCTTAGATGATTTCATTATAATGAAATATCACCAAATGAAGAAAGATTTTTAAAAGTTATTATTCCAAAAAAGCTTGAGTACTACAACTTTAGTCAAAGTTAGATGACTTAAATATAGCTCAGCTAAGGAAAGGGCTAAGAAAGTCTGTTTTGACTTACAATCTTTATCTGATTAAATATAATTCCTTTGAAATCTAAACTAACAATGTAATATTTTTAATACTAGATTTCAGTATTATATCTTCGTGGCTTTTCTGAATGCCTGAACCTCTGGACTGAAGTATGCTTCCTTGTCTGTCTGAAATTCTACAAGGATTTTCTGCAAGAAAAAGCTTTGACTGTATGGTCTGAATTTACCTTTATAATTCAAGGAAAATATGGCATTAAGGATAATCTTTCCTATGAAAGTAATCATCTATTGGTCAGTGCAATGCAGTGGTTGTGTTTTAGCCTTAGACAGCAGCTCAGCCCCACACAGCCACTCACAGAATCGGAACTGTGCAAGTGAGAGAACTCATGGGTTGAGATAAAGATAATTTAATAATTTTTAAATATCCCACAAAAAATCAAAAAATCAGAAATGACATAATAATTTTAAAGAGGAAAATATATTAAATGAAGAGAGATGAGTGATGCAAAAACCCCAATTACTCACTTCCTCCTGCCCAAGAAGTCCCCAGACATCAGCAGCCACAGATGACTTTCTTCATGGCCAGTTTTATTATGGAGCCTGATGCAATGTGGTATGGAATGTCTCTTTGAATCAGTTGAATCAGCTGTCCTGGCTGTGTCCCCTCCCCAACCTTCTCTCTGGTGGGGTAGGATGAGGAATAGAAAAGGCTACAGCTCTGTGCAAGTGCCACTCAGTGGTATCAAAAGCATCCCTGTGTCATCAGCACTGTTTCCAGACAAATCCAAAACACAGCCCCATACGAGCTGTTATGAAGAAAAATAACTGAACTCCAGCCAAAACCAGTACAGCAGCTTATGAAATTCCTCATCAAGATGGAGGGCTTACTTCAGTAAGAGAGCTGACCCAGCACGACTCCTGGAATCCATCTTGTCTCTACATCTCATGTTTGGCTGCAGTAAAACCTCTTTAAATTGCCTACAATCTCAGAAGCCTATTTGCTCCAAGGCCTCTTACTCGTGTCCTCAGGAAGGGAGTAGGCATACTGTGCTTGTTGCCTCAAATAGCTATGGGAGTTCAATTCCAAAAGGCTCATTTTGCTTAAACTGATGTGTTATTTATTTCCTCACAAACAATATATTAATCCATTCAGCTCTAGTGGGGACATAAAAATAAGGCTATTCTGTGGGTGTAGACTTACAGCTCTTTGCAGTCCTTGGATCTATGACAATAAATGTATCACAAAGTTCCTGCATTGCCTAAGTCACCCAATTATCTCTGGACTAAATATTGTGAATACTTGTGTAGTAGT
This sequence comes from Thryothorus ludovicianus, assembly GCA_013397245.1. NCBI lineage: Eukaryota > Metazoa > Chordata > Aves > Passeriformes > Certhiidae > Thryothorus > Thryothorus ludovicianus. The sequence continues at coordinate 189,415 of VZTB01012123.1, read as the reverse complement.
AGACTTCAGAGTAGTATCAGATTCACCCTTTTCATGTAAGCAAAGCTTGTTTTAAAATCAATTGAAGTAATTGCAAAATATGTTCTTAGATTTCTACGGCCTTTGCTTTGTGCCACAAAAAGAACAAATGCAAATATGATTACTTATTTTATGAACATTACTTTTTATGTGATTTGTTTAGGCATTTCTTAGGAGGAGCATTTGTTTTTCGTTTTTGTGAGGCTTTAAAAAATAATCTAAATAGAATCTTTCAAATATCTGAATTCTAACCATATTTGAAGTATTAGCATGTTTGTTATGAATACAAACAAAAGAATTTTTCTATTATAACAGAAGCAGGAAATTAATTGATTTTAACACCGCCAATAGAGAGATATTCCACTTGTGCTGTCAAAAATGACATAAAGGTATTTAAAGCAGGAGATTTCAAGCCCTATTTTGATTTGACAGGAGAAATCAATAGGCATAAAAGAAGACCGGTTTTGTTTTGATAGCTTTTTTTTTTCTTTTGTACACTAGTGTCCTGAATTTCTGCTGTCCTTAATAACATTGTCATTATTTTATAAAAGGATAGTGCAACGGGATGCTCTTCCTGGATTTCACGAAAGCCAGCTCTAGGAGCTGTCCTCAGAGCTGACATGCAGATATTCCCTCTTCCTGGTCTTCTGCTCTAGCACAACCAAAAAGAGAGCCAAAAAAAGATTTTCCTTAAAAAGGCTGAATACTTTGTGTAATGATGAGTGTAGCTTCTCAGTCGACACTGTCTGCCAATAGATGATGAGCACTGCCTGTACAAGCAAGGTGCCACTGCTGAAATCCTCAGGCAACATGAAAATAACTTTCAGCAGTTCAAAAAATAATTGTCTCTTCATTCGTCTTTGCAAAAAAAGAAAAAAAAAAGAAAAAAGCAGCAGAAGGGAAAAAGAAAGTTGTACAAAGAAAAAAGAAAAAAATAGTGATAGGCTGATGTAAAAAGTAATACAATTTAATAATAATCTTTCCATTGAGATGAGTTTCATGTCCCATTAATTCAAGGTCAAATTTCAGAAATTCAACATTTTTGGGAAAAATGCAAGCTATTCTGTCTTCCATTAAAGTGAGTGATTCTAACATTCTTCTCTGCTGACAAGTCATAGTTATGTGTTGTGACATGCAACTGACAGTGCAATAATGTCAGATAATTTTAGGGAAAGCATAACTAAAAAATCTGTAATTAGATGGTGGCATTGCAACTGGGCTTGAACCTAGATGTTTTGTGAAAGTCTCGTCTAGATCAAGTTTATTTACAAGGCAAGTGAGAAGTCCCTAGACATTTTTTCCCAACATGTTTATAATTAATCTGGCAAGATGTATTTCTTCTGCTAGGCATATTTTTTAAGCCGTATCTTTAAGCAATAAAAAATTGAAGCATTATGACTACAGTTACAAATTTATTTGTGAGATCTTTTATCCAAAAATCATTATTAGTTTTTATTATCTGACTTTTTGGGGATCATAGAACACTCGAGCTAGCTATGGAAGCAACCTCCTGGAAGTGTCAAGAATCCATATCCTTGGGGAGAAGAAAGGGACACATGCTGTGTGAGTGAGCAGTTTTAGACATAGACAGGGAATGCTTGCTGTGGAGCCAACATGCACTTGCAGCCACAGGTGACACAGGAGAGGCAGCTGTGTCCAGCCTGAATTTCAGTGGTGTGCCCATGCTGGGCAGAATGGTGTTGGCAGGACCTGACAGTGTGAGAGACCTGGCAAAGCAAAGTGAGTGTTCTGATTGAGTGGGCATCCATACGGAGCTTCACATAACGTCCTTCCAACCTTCATCCACCACAAGGCAAAGACATGCTGACACTTCCAGGAAGTGTTCAGTAAGTGTTCAGTGTTCCTTCTGCCCCAGCCAGATAAGCAAGTTTTTTGGTTTATTTGGTTGTTTTTTTGACTAGCTTGCTTTCTCAGAATTCATGAAGTCTAATAGTAAAAACTGAATTTATTGAACATGGACCTCAATTCTGTGGGGTAGTAATCTCAGAAAAGATGGAACTCATTCTGCTGGTGTTTCTCTTGAAATCTAGCAGATTTAAATCAGTGGTATGTATAAAAGTATGAATGTATACATTATGCATGCAGAAACTAAGAAACAATCAGTAAAGAAATTATTCCAGTTATTGAACCAAGACTAGATCCATATCTACTTATGGCTGCCACACACAAATGCCAAATGTCACACAACAAGAGCAACTGATGGCTTAATATTAACATTTACCAAAACATCCTCAGAGAGGCTTGAGTTTCTTCAGCATCCAAATGGTGGGTATATTTGCTAGTTTTGTCTTACTCATTCATTGAAAGGTTGACTGTACCACCAGGACATACTTTACTCCAAACTCAAACAAAGGTTATCAATTCAAAGTCTTTTTATTGATTCCATTGTGATTTGTAACTGCTTGTAATTGAATTGTAATTTCAGAACTGTAGTTCTGAAAACTTGAAACTGGTAAAGAAATTCATACTCCGTGATGCAGCTGAGGGACTGCTGGAGGTTTGTATTGTCTGCAGTATTGAGGCTCTCCCCCTTTCCCTCATTTGAGCCTTTTCTGGTGCAGAATATTTATACTGCATGGGACAGATCTATTCACCTTTGTATGAGGCCCCTCCCTGAAGTGAAAACTTCCCTGCTACTGGTAGCCTACAAGAACACCACAGTTTCAGCCTTATTTTATCCAGGGAGAAAAGTCCAAAATAACTTTTTTTTTCCCTTCGTTTCTTCACCTCCTCATCAGCTAAGCAGTCACAGGAGGACCTCTTCTGCTGCCCTGTCTTGTACCTGAATTGTTGAGCTCTGTTCTGCTGCCATGGCCCTTTCTTTATCCTGAGCTCTACCAGTCAAAAAGGACCACAACCCATTGAACTGCAAACAGCAGCTGCTTTGTTACACCAATGGGCACAACAGAAATCCCATCTGATCTCAGCTGTAAGGATGAGAAAAACTCTAGACATTCACTCAGTATTCTCAAATCCTTATGTATTCCTCTGACCAGCCATGCCCTGCTCACCATTTCAGTACAAGATTGCTGATATTCCTTGAGGGTTGCTTTTTTTCTCCTTTCTCCGTTTTCAGGCTCTTCTACCAAATTCCTGTGGTGACAGGTGCTTCTGGTGAAGATTTAATACATCATGCTGTGAACAGCACTGGGAGCTGGTTATGATCCATATCTCTATAAAAGAGAGACACCTCTAAACACATCAATAGAAGCTTGAATAGTAAATCAAATCCCATTTCAGTAAACCAGTGGTTTGTTATTTAAATTACATAATGTATGCTATTGATACTAGTATAATTTTGATTTATGCTTAAAATTAAAGTTGAATCTGTTCTATTGTACTATGAGTCTGAAATAGTCATGGTATAGAATATTTGTAAGTCTGTTACTTTTGATTTAAAAAGCATTTGCTCTAATAACAAAAGCACCCCCAAAAATCTGAACCTGTTACACCTCAGAGATAATGACAGAGAAGAAAAAATGTTTTTGTCTAAATAGCTCAATAAGCTTACATCAGGTCAAATTATATCTGTGTCTCCTTTCAGTTATAAAAAAATAAACCCTAGCACACTAATGGATAGGGGTAGAGAAATGGAAAACCGTGGATCATACAATAGATTTAAATGTCAAGGTCTTAGAAGCACATTTCTTTACTGTTTCTGAAAGAAAGTTTGGCTCCATTACCCCAGTATTTAAAAGTAACAGCTTCATTTTCCTCTGCCTAACTCTCGCAACCTTTTAACATCAATAGAGTTTCAGTGGCTTAAAAGAAGAACTTGGTTCCAGCTTTTATCCGGAAATAATGAATAAATAAATAATGAAACTTCTATTCATTGTGTGCACTCTGTTTCTGCTAATGAGGAAATGAAAGTTTTGTTGCAGAAAGGTAAGTTTTTTCTGAATGATAACAGTATGCACTGTACTTGTTCATGGATGACCCGAGATTTCTGGGTGTTGTTGTAGAAAATATACAGAGGAAAATTGCATGTAAGAGAGAGTGTTTCCCCATAATTTACAATTCTTTTTAGGAATAATTTGCAATTTTTCTTTTAATACTGGTCTGTAAGTTCACTGTAACATTTATGATAGTGATTAATATGTGTGATAATAAAGGTTCATTCCAAGAAATGTCTTTGCAGAGAACTATTTTGTTCAATTAGTATAGACTTTATCTTTTATTCATATAACATAACCAAAAGATTAATAATTATAATTAAATAAATGTAAGAAAAGGTAGTTAATTCTAGCTTCGAGAAAGACCTTGAAGTGCTGAAGTGAGTTCAGAGAAGAGCAAGGAAGGTGGAGCAGGGTCTAGAGGGCAAGTCCTCTGAGGAGCAGCTGAGGGAGCTAGACTTGTTTAGTCTGGAGAAACGGGGGCTCAGGAGGGACTTTAACACTCTACAACTGCCTGAAAGGAAGGTGTGGCCAGGTGCAGATCACTCTCTCATCCCAGGTAATGACAAGACAAGAGGAAATGCCCCCAGGATGTACCAGGGGAGTTCAGGTTGGACATAAGCAGGAATTTCTTCACAGCAAGGGTTGTTAAACTTTTGAATGTCCACCACCAGGTAGGTGGTAGGATCACTTTCCCGGAGGTGTTCAAGAAGTGACTGGACTATGGTCAACCAGACCATAGTGCTATGGTCTGGTTGACAACTTGGTGCTCTATCAAAGGTTGGACTTCGTATTCTCAGAGGTCTTTTCCCATCTAAATGATTCTGTGATTTTGTACTTCTCCTTAGGTTATACAAAACACACCTGTAATTCAAAGTTCTGCCCTGGAGTTAAATACTAAAAATTTATTACCCCAATGGAACTAAAAGTGAATCATAAGATGAAAAAAGAGAATTAACCTGAAGCAAGTGAAGTTCATATTCTCATGTACATTTATTTTTGCCTTCAATGCTGCCTAAATGGAGCATTTGATGAAGAGCAGGTTGTGACCTGCAGTTATTACCCTATTATTAGCAACTTTACTGTTACTGTACAATTTCCATCTACCTGGAGGTGTAGCTCTGTTAATTTTCTTCTGATACTTAAATCAGTAGACTTAGGACTGCTTTTTTATCTGGCATTTTAGAATATTAGTACTAAATGCTAATTTTATAAAATTATATTTTTTAAAAATTAAGCCAATTCATCTGGTTATCTGAATTTCAATTATTATGAAACAGAATCATTGTTTCACCTTATGCTGGTGAAAATAACCATAAGGGCAAACCTACCCACAAGTGAAAATACAAAACATCTGTCATCTCATGCTTCCCTGAAAGATGTTAAAAATATCTTGAATGTCTTCTCTAAACATGTAAAGGAAAATAACTTTATCAGGATAGTCAAACAGATTCATCAAGGGGAAATCATGATTGACCATTCTGATAGACTTCTGTGATGGAACGACATGATTGATGAGGGGAGAGCAGTGGATGTGTGGATCTGTGGATTTCAAGGCTGCTGACACTGTTTCCCATAACATCCCCTTAGGCAAGCTCGGGAAGTTATGTGAGTTATGTGAGTTATGTGAGTTATGTGAGTGGATGAGGAGGTGGATTAGCCAAGGCCAATGACACCTTGGGTTGTATCAGGAAGACTGTGGTCAGCAGGTCAAGGAAGGTGATCCTCCTCTCTGCTCTGCTCAGGCCACATCTGCAGTTCTGTGTTCAGGTCTGGACTTCTCTGTACAAGAGATACATGGAGCTTCTGGAGAGCATTCAGAGGAGGGCTAAAAAGATGATGAAGGGATCTGGAGCATCTCTCCTATGAGGAGAGGTAGCTGGGATTATTAGTCTGGAGAAGACTAAAGACTGAGAGGTGATCTTTTCCGTAAGAACACATTTGGCCCTGAGATGAGCTTAGATGGTCGGAGCATGGTGCTAATAATGTCAAGGGTTTGTGGGTTTGAAAGTTGGACTTCATGATCCTTGGAGGTCTCTTCCAACTAAGAATATCTTGTGATTCTGTGGAGCATCTTGAAGATGGGTGTCAAGATGATAGGGCCAGCCTCTTGTTAGTGGCGTCCAGTGACAGGTTGTTGGGGGTTGGTTTGCTTTCTTATAAAATTTTTTCCCAAAATTTGCTAGGAAGATGATTGCTGGGTGCTTGTGAGTACTTACAAGTACTTGGAAAAGACAAAGGGAGTAGCTAAGTCAGGGAGAGGGTGGCACTGACTGCACTTCTCTCTCAAGGAGTTTTTTTTTTGACTCTTGGAGGGAACAGTGAGGG
>VZTB01012123.1:134074-162992 GCA_013397245.1 Thryothorus ludovicianus | reverse complement strand
AAAAAAAAAAAAAAACAGACAAAGAAAACCAGCTGATTTACACATTTCTTCAGAAAGGGCCAAGAGTGCACTGAAAAAGAGGTGTAATTTACAAAAGTCTGTGGGCACTTTTCTTCATGTCACTCAAAATTTCCTTCTGCTCCAAATTTGCTTTTTTATCTTGCAATAGCAGCCAGGAAAGAAAATGAACTTCCAAATTTATCTGAATTTGTAGTCGCACTAGATTCAAGTGACTCCAGTGAGTTGGTGCAGTATGTTGATTACAGTCACATCACAAGGAAAATAAGATTTAGAGGAAAAAGGTTTTTTTTCCACAGAATCTATGTAACTTATAAATCAGAATAGGTATACAGAAGAAGTTGTTTTGTTATATAATTATATTGCATTTTTATTATGTCTGTTTGACAAAGGCTGGAAATAAACGATTGTAAGAAATTGTTTCAGTGAAATAACTTCACTAATTTTATCCTTATTTTACCTTTTCTGAAATAGAATATAATCTGTGGGTTGAGGGTAGTACATCTTCAATCCATGAATTTTTGGAAGTTTCAGAATAACTTGCTCTGCATGAGCTTTTGTACATAATTCCTTTTGAAATATTTCAGAGAATAAATAAATGTATTTATGAGTTGAAATATTTGTAATAGATGTATTGGAACATGCCAGTAGCTCACCAAGAGACTAAAACAACAAGACCTTTGCTGTGGTAAGAAAATTTTCTATTTATGTAACACTGACAAGTCGTATGATGCCTCTGTTAATGGAGAGAAGAGGTGATAGAGTGTAGCAGATGGAAAATACTGTGACCTTTCTAGATTTTAGGAAGCTGCTCTGCAAGGCTAGATTCAAGAGAAACCTGTGTTTCAACTTCGCTGCAACCGTATCAAAATAGTATCCAACAGTCTTTAGAATCACCATCCCTGAAAATCTCTAGTTCTTTAAAAGTGGTAACATTTTTCGAATGTGGACAGACTATGCAGAAGTGTTCCTAGTTAGGAGATGTGGTCACACTTCAGAGTCCAGACAAAGCAAGTTATTTCCCATTGCAGTTTCCAACTGAGTTTATTTTACATAATGTATCTATAACAAGAATGTATGTTGGAAATCATGGCAGAGACTTAGAATTGGGAGAATAGAAAATTATAAACTGTGTGTTTTATGTCTGTATTCTGGAAAAAGAAAGCCCTTCTGACTAGTGGATTCTACTTACTGATAGCCAGAGAGAAATGAAGGAGATTCTGTTGGAAAGCTAATTTATGTTAATTATATTAAAATTCAGCACCTTTTTATACCTTGTTCAAAGAGAAAAATATATTGGTAATCCTAAGCAGCCCTGTCACCCTGCTTGAATGATCTACTGTGAAACACTGCAGCTGTGGATTTTGTTCTGTTGTTTATGAAAGGTAAAAGAGGAAACAGAAGGGACAAGATATGAACATACACATAAGGTCTGACCTGCTCTTAAAATTTCTGTGTTTTATAATATGAAATAAAAATTTGTTGTTCACCAAGCTCAGACTTCTTGAAAACAAAATGTTGATTAGCTTCTTTTAGTTTTATTTTAACATATCTGACTTGAGTTTCTAGGTGGGGTAGACAATATGTCTTGGGAGCATCTCTCCAGCTTACCTGCTTTATGTCATTGCCAAACAGAAAGTACCTATAATCTGTTTTAAACATTCTAGAACAAAAAATAAAGTTAAAAATTGATATTAAAGGTGTGTGGTGAAACAATTATCTGTATTTTTCTCTCAGGGAATCCAGGTGCTTTCAGCCTTTTGATTGACTACCTGCATCATATATTCTTTATATGATATAGATCTGAAGTAAGGAAACTCCCTAGTTATTACTGAATTATGAATGAGATACAATAATTCAGCAGGAAATTCATATTCCATGGCCTTTCTGCAGCACATTAAATGAATATGTCTTCAGGCAGCAATGTAAAGTCATTCCACTACAAGTCATGTGTCAATATTGTTGCATAGATAGGTCGTATCCTGATATCAACACATTGCTACAGAGCTTATTTGAGGTGTTTTTAAATAAGAGACATCAGCTTCAGGTGAGCACCAAAGGGGCAAAATCATTGATACATTGAGAAATTCTTTTTTGCCTATGTGACCTGGTCTATGTTTCTCCTTAGTTGTTCTTTCTTGGTTATAGATTTTCTTGGTGTGTCCAAAGCTTACTCACAGGAAATGTGAATGGAGGTGGCTGGTGCTCCCTTCCTCCACTCAAATTCATGAGAGACTGCAGGGACAGGGCTAGAAGATGCTCTCTGAACTCACTCTAAGAAGCCTGATTTTTTAACATCACCACATAAGACAAACAAGGTTTTGCCAGCATTTTGGCAATAGTTTTCTGCTGTGGGGAAGCAGTTTGTCCTGGGTAGCCACATCATTATCATCATCATCATCATCGTCATGGTCATTATCACCATCATCATGATCGTGATCATGATCATGGTTTTCCAAGTTGCAGTCCAGTGCCTTGCCCAGAAGATTGTGGTTGAACAAAATCTACAACACTCACTACCAGCTTTTCAGTTAAGTGAACAATACAAGCCTTAATTCTAGTGTATTTTCTTTGCAGCAGTAGAGTTAGTTTCTACTAGAGGTCGTCTCCTAGTCTTCCTCTTTCCTTTTCCTCTTTTCTTTTTTTTCCCAGTATGAGCATTTTTGTTCTGTTAATTAAACATGAAAAAACATTATTAGTAAAGTTGGCACTAACAACAATTTTTAAAAAAATCTGATCATGTCACTGCCATGATGCAAAATGTCACTGCCAAAATGCACAATGCAATGCTGTCATTCATTCTGATCCATTCCAAACTGGAAATTAGAAAACCTTTGTTTATGTGCATGTTTGCATTAATGCATTGTGTGTATATACAAATAGCCAGCTACCTGGCTGGGTAGATACACATATATTTCTTGTTCACAGCTGTAAACTTACTGCTTCATTATGAAAATTGTCATGATGAGAAATGCTATTTTAAAGAGAATGAGAATTCAGACAAATAATTTTTCACTTTTAAATCTTACACCTATTTTTGTCTCACCTTCTTGGCTTCAACACAGCTTATATAAAGAAGAGATTTTTTTTCACAAGTATTTAAAAACAATGTTATCAAAAACTGAGCCTTAACTTTAAAGAATTTAAAAATCAGCAGTTTTCTTAAATTGCTTTATTTCTCTGGAGATCCCCAGCTCTACCTTTCCTCACTCTTTGTTCTTGCTGTCTTTGTTAACTCCCATTTAGCTGAGTGATAGCTTTAATAAACACTGAACTCAGTCACAGGTTGAAATTGCACATGGAAAGGAAAAGGCACTCATGAACTTTGTTTTAAATGCCAGCCTTCAAATGAAGGGCTGCACACATTCCTTTAATATTTCAATGCCTTGCTATATCTATACATCCGTCAGTCTGCAGTTTTCTGCCAATGACATTCTGGCAAATAGTGATTTGTCAAGTAAGTCTTTCACGGAATTTTATAAGGATCTTTCAGTGGTGTGTATAAGGCTCTCTAAAATGCAGAGCAGACAGCAACTTCATGACTGAAGGAGTGGCTTTAAAGCAAAAAAAATTAATGGGATTATTTAAGAAGATGAATATTAATTCTGTAATACATAGTCTACTTCAACACAGAGAGTAGTGCCATTGACCTTTATTATTTTTGGCCCAGACATCAGCTTTGACTGTGTATGGTAACCCAGACCACGATATCATAGAAGCATGGAATGCTTTGCATCAAAAGAGAACTTGAAAGATCCAGTAGTTCCAACCCCATTGCCCTGGCATGAGCAGGGACACCTTCCATCAGACTAGATTGCTCAGAGCTCCATCCAGCTCTGAGCCTTAAACACTTCCAGAGATGGGGCATCCACAACTTCTCTGGGCAACATGTTCTAGTGCCTCATTACTCTCACAGTCATGAATTTCTTCCCAATATCTACTCTAAACGGATGTTTTTTCAGTATGAATCCATTCTCCCTTGCCCTGTCTCTACATGCTCTGGTGAATAGTCTCCATCTTTCCTGTAGGTTCCCTTCAGGTACTGGAGGGGCGAAACTAGGTGACCCAAAAGCCTTCTCTTTTCCAGGCTGAACAATTCCAAATATGTTTGCCTTTCCTCTTGGAAGAGGTTCTCCTTCCCTCTAACTATCTTAGTGACCTTTCTCTGGCTTGTTCCAAGAGGTCCATGTCCTTTTTGTACTGAGGACTCCGAAGCTGGATGCAGCCCAGGGCACAACTGGTTTTCTGGGCTGCTAGTGCACAGTGTCATGGGCAGCCTTTCACTCACCACCACCCCCGTGTCTTCCTCAGCAAGGCTGCTTTTGGTACTATATCCCCTTCCTCTTAAGAAAGTAGTGGGTTTTTTCTGGCTTACTAGTTTGAAGATACATTGTGGCATTGATAAGACAAACATCAGCACAAGAAATTTTACCAAAGAGTCCTTCAGAAGAGCTCTGACAGCACATGGGTCCTTTTGCCTGTTTAATGTGTGGTCTGCTCAGACCTCACAGACCTTCATGTTTCTGAAGCACTTGTAGTAGTAAAACACTTTCTGAACTCTTTGACTACACCAAAAATTGAAAATACTGCTAAAGAACAATTACCTGGATTTAACGTTCTGTTGTGAAGGGAAGAGGCAGCTTTCAAGAAGTATAACACTTAGGGCTGTCCTCTCTCTTTGTTAGCAATACTCTTCAAGGCTTCTCTGAAAATACAAAAAGAAAAGAAGAAATATTTCACCAAGGAAAATTCCTTTTCTTGATATTTACTTTATTTCAGTTACGATCCAAATTATATTTACGGAATGAAGCATACAGGCTTCATTCCGTAAATATAAGTACTAAGAACCCATGGAGTAGGCTGCCTGTTAGTCCTTTCCTCTGTTAGCCCTATTATCTCAGTTATTTGCAAGATCAGAATAAGAAAAAAAACACTTTTATTTTAAAAATTTTGTAAAAAAATTCAGAAATTTCTTCTAAAGTAGACTAATAGTTTCTTAGGAAAAATAAGTCAGATGTGCAAAAACATCACTGAGACTTTTAATGATGATGTGTTGTATCTTAACTGTGGTATTTCTGAGCGCTTTTCAGCTCTTGTAATTCTTTAACTTCCTGTCAGAATCTAACTGAAATGTGAACCATCCCCCCTCCTGCCACTGCAATTTTGCCATGGAAAGTACTTGAATCTACTTCTGTTTAAATAAAAAGAAATTCTAGTTTTATGGGAAGGAAGTAATAAAAGAGTTCTATGGCAGGTTCACAATCTGTGTAATTGATAAACCAGGACTGAGGTCTGCATGATGCAAAATATTTTCCATGCAATTATAAGAAGTTTATCTATCCTTTCAATATCATATTCCTGGCATTCAAGATTGAATCAGCTATTAAAAAGTATTATTTATATATGTAATTTAAATACTAGAAATGAACCTTGGTATCCTGCACATCATGAACATTTTTTCATCTATTATTCATTAGTAATTCAGAAAGATAAAACTTCTTTTAGATGTTTTTCTGCATTTTCCCACATGGATTTATGGCTCTTTCATTTCATAATTTGTTGAATGCATATCAACACTTTTTTTTCTAAATTTATAAGCTAGCTGATGGCTTCCATGAATTAGAGTTACTTCTCTTACATCTACTGAGAGTTTTCCTGCAGTATTAGCTTTCTTTTTTGATGAATTAAGATACTGTAACTATAAAAATTCTTTTCCCTGTCACATGAATATGAACATCCTCATGGCATACGTGTAACTTAAATTGCATAGACACTACAATGACAAAACTGTAAAATATTATTGTATGTTGCAATAGAAAATTCTGATATCCTATTTTTATTGCATTCAGCATAGCAAATTCTATAAATGTACACATGTATGTAAATCCTCTCCTTTTAATAGAGAAAGTAAAAGGTGAAAAGAAAGTAACATTTAAAAGGGAAATTTTCCCAAGTGTGATTTTTTTTTTTCCTAAGGAACCAGACAGCAGTTTATTAAACACATAATCTACTCAAAAACATTTTGTCACTCACCAAGTGAAGTGTTGTATTTCAGTGAGTTAAAGAAACAACACAGTATCCCCACATGGGAGTTTAATCAATTTAACCAGTCAGCAATCTTGCTAGACCAGCAGGTGTTTGGCAAGAAAGTGCACAAAACAAGTCCCATTAATGCAGGGCATAGTTTATCTTATTCGAGTGCAGAGAGGGTTTCATTTGCACATAGAATTCTTTATAGTTGAACAGTCTAATTAATAGTAGTACCATTTATGTTTTTTATAAGTACAAATAATACCTGTGGTTTTCTTAAAAGAACATATGATATTTTAATCAAATTAAAAATACTACAAAATTTTAAAGTTGATTCTCATTGGCCTAAAATTATTTTTTTTGTCATCAAAATATTTGCAAATTTTGAATACCCAGAATTATTTTCCCTGTCAGAACTTAAATTACTAGTAGAAAAAGAAAGTTCATGCCTAGTGTTAACTCCTTATTAAGAACAATTTTAAGCATTATTTATAGTATTTTTTGTTCGATGACTTTAAGATACAAACTGAAGGAAGTGCAACATTTAAGATTGATGTAATTCTTCCCAAAGGTAAGATTATAGAAACATACAGAATTTTCTATCCTTTTCTAAGACTAATGCTTCAGCTTTTTATCTTTGCATTAGTCTGATAATTATAAACACTGTTTTATGGACTAGTGTCATTTCCAGTTACAAGTCTATTTTTTCTTTTTTTTAATGATTCTATTGAAAAGGTATGAGAAAAATTTCATTGTTAAAAAATATTTACAGAGAATATAGATTTAGATTGATCTACACAGGAAAATTTCTTCAATATCACCTAAGATTTGGATGCAAATAGATGTACAAATATTGCCACAAGGATATTTACCGTGCAGGTGGTATCAGAAAGGAAGAGATCTGGGTTGGTTCAAGATGCTTTTGGAGGCTTTGTGCAATACTGGATAGGCAACAATCACTAAATAAACACATTCAGAAAAATATTTACCATGTGAACAGCTTTTCCTTAAAAAATCATCTCCCTGATGAACAGATGTTATGGAAGTGTTAGATACTGAAAATGTTGTTTCAAATGTCTCTAGTATTTAACTAGTTCATTGTGCCACTTAGCATATTGGTTCATGTCTTCTACACTCTGTGTCTTACCCAGATGGGAAGAAACCATCAGTGTTTTATTTTATAAGCTTTTTTTCCTCATGATGACCTTGTGTTGTTAAGTGACAGTGCTTAATTTTACAGAATTTTGCAACATTGTAGCTAATTTTGAGTTACAAGTACTCACAGATCAAGTCAGATAACAACTCCTCCATATCATTTAAAGGCCTCAATTGACTTCTTAGGTTGTTCTTTGCAAGCAGCTTAAATTCTCCTTCAGCTTCAGAAAAATGTAAAACTTTTCTAAAGGCTGGAAAGTTCGTTTATTTGAAATTTCTCCATAGGCTGAGGAAATCCTAGTGCTATTTGTAGAGATTGTCAGCTATCTATGCCTACTTCACAATATTTTGTCCAGTTTTTCATCATAACCCTGATAAATATCCTGAGCCTGAATGTCTTTGTAAAACATTCCCTCCTATTGCTGCTCAATCGCTAGTGTTTCAATTCCAGGTACCTTTGTTGCTATTACATCCAATCACATCTGCCTCTACATATTTTAGTCTTCTTCTCTACCAGTAAAATAACTTGTGAAAACAACTTTCTTTTTTTATCTGAAGCAATCTGTGCCTGTCTACTTCCCACATTTTCCATTTCTTGGACATTCCCAAGCCTCAGAGAGAGACAATTGATCTCCTCCTGTGTCAGACATACCGGCAGTGCTATAGGATAGGCTGTCTTTCATGACCATGACAGATAAAATCATGGCATCCAGATTTTTTGCTCCCCAGTCCTTACAATAAGAAGTACAAATAATACAGGAAATGTCACACAGAGTGTGAGATGAATATTTTAGTCCTGCAGGGACCATGTTGTCACTCAGGGTAAGTTTGAGATTTATTTTACAGTCCATCCCCTCTGCTTCATTTAGAAAAATGATGGCCTGTCCACACACTTGCAGACCCATGTCCGCTTTGTTTGCCAGGACCTGGAAAAGTTTTGACCAAAAGACATTCCAGCAACATGAGATCCAGTTAGAGGCTATGGTTCCATTTTAATTTTTAACTAACAAAACTTTCTTTTCTTTGTAATCAATCAAAGATGTTTGCAAAAGAAGAGGAATTAAACACAATTTCTCCTTCTTAATCTTAAACTTAATCTCACTGAAAATATTTTACTTTTAACATAGGGTGATTATTTCAAATGATCATTTTTTTTCTGGAGCTATCCAATCTTTTGAGCTGTTGATGACAGCCTTATGTTCTCTCCTCTTTCCCTAAGGTTTCTCCTCTCCTTTCTGACAGTTTAATTGTAAACTTGTGGCTATTTTCTTGATGCTTAAGAAGTGTGAATAGTTTGAAACTTGAACACCTGCTAATTAATCAATCTTAAAAACCAAATAAATTAATTCTATACTAGAAATAGCTTGAATATAAAATATGATAGAATAAGATTACAAGATTTTCCATCAGTTCTACAACCACTCAGGAATATGGATCACACTGATCACTCTCAGTAGTGTATGCAAATATCTGGGACTTTGATTTTGGTACTTTGTGCAGGAAAGAAATAAATTTTGTACAGATTTTCAGAAGCACTCAAGTGTACAAGAAATCCATCTCTATTCATTATTACTAAACAAGAAATTTCACTCATGAATATTTTTCCTTTTTTAATGCTAAAATAAATCTGAAATATCCTGATAGACTAAGAGCTAATTATTCCCTTTGAGGGCTGCAGGGAGACCATTCTTGGTTAGGCAAGGTCCTATTGTAAGCTGCTGCAAATTATTTATTATTAATGTATAGTTTTCTTTACTCTAAAGAGATAATGAATCTCAGCGATTTTTCTCTTAGGTGTGATCTGATTTATATTAAAATAAGGTTATAATCATTATTTCTGAATGGCAAAGGAATACAAAATTAAATATTAATCTCTTTTGGTATGTTTTTCCATATGCCTCTTGGACCTTCTTTCTTACTTTACAATTTGGAGAAATTTGTTATGATTGTTTTGAGTTTAAAGAAATATTTGAAGAAAATTAAACCAACGGTAAAATAAAGTTCTGTTTCTTCTTGAGTTTAACTTGATTTTTGGGTTTATCTTATGTTTCAGTGCAACTAAATTCTGTTTAAGAGATGTCGTGAATATGTCTGAAGAATAGCTAATGAATGCTTAAATCATAGCAATACTTTTTCTAAACCAGGCTTTTTTTGTACAGCATTAAAAATTAAATTTTTTTCCTTAGATTCGTTTATAAGAGATGGGAATGCCTGTGGGTTTCTTTTGCACATGTAACTATTTACTGATTACCAAAACCAATTTCAAAGTCCAATAGTAGTGAACAAAACTATTCTAATAATATTAAGTTATTCAGGTTACTGGAGGACAGTTGAATATATTTTCACTACAAGATGAAAGACACCAGAGAATATAATTTAAATATTTCAATTTATTATAGGATAGTTGTCCATTTTCGTCTCATACTAGAATGAACTGCAGTAATAGTGAATTTCTTTTTCATTTTATATATTTTTTTATTATTTTTAGTGTTAATTCGAATACTAAATTCTGTAGGAAAACTTTCTGTTAAAAGAGACCTGAATTTTTATGCATTCCAAATTTCAGTTCCCCTTTTTTTCCTTCTTTTGCTTCTATCGTAATGAAGTTGTTTTTTCTTGTTTTCTTTCTTCTTTATGCTGATGATGTCTGATCAAGACAACTGCCTAATGGATAAATACTACATTTGGTGGGAGTGTTAGAATCTAAATGAGGGATTAGCCACTACAACACAGTGTCCTCTGTCAGGTATTTAAACACTTTTACATAAGAAATACTTTTTTAAGCACCAAGAATTCTTGTGGCATCTTGAAAGCTTGTTAAGCTATGAAGTAAATGAAGTATCATATACCCCACCAACAAGTCACGTCTCTGGAATTCTGAAAGGCCTTTGACATGGTTTCCCCCAACATCCTTCACTCTAAATTGGAGACATATGGATGGACTGTTCAGTGGATGAAGACTGAGAGAAGCCCTGCTGAGAAGGACTTGGGAGGACTATTAGCTGAAAAGCTGGATGTGATCAAGAAATGAGCACTTAAAACACAGAGAGCCAACAGTGCATGGGCTGCATCCAAAGCAGTGTGGCCACCACGAGGAGGGAGGGAATTCTCCCCCTCTCCCTGCTCTGGTGAGATTCCCACCTGGAGCACTGAGTTCAGCTCTGGGGATCCTGCTACAAAAAGGACATGGACCTGTTACATCCATTCCAGATGAGGGCCATGGAGAAGATCAGAGGGAGGAAGCACCTCCCTTATGAGGAGAAGCTGAGGGTTGGGGCTGTTCAGCCTGGGGAAGGCTCTGGGGAGACTTCATAGCAGCTTTCTAGTATTTAAAGGGACCCTATAATAAAGATGTGTACACATTTTATAGCAGTGATAGAACAACGGATAATTTTTTTTTTTTAAATAAAGAGGGCAGATTTAGGTTAAATATAAAAGAGAAATTTTTGCAAGTGAGGGTGATGAAACACTGTCACAGGTTGCCCAGAGAAGTGGTGAATGCCACATCCCTGGAAACATTCAAGGTCAGGTTGAACCTGAGTAATCCAATGTAGTTGAAGATTCCCCTGTTTTATTTACATTTTTGTTTCTATGTTTTACATAACAAAATTTCTAAAAAAAGTATTTATGACAGAGTGCTCATTTTCAGCTATGTTGAAAATAATACAAAAAAAATAAAGCTTGTATTTTGGACACACAGACATTAATGTATTGACAAATTGTGTTTTGAATACCATTTGTCATAAACTTCAGGTCCTTTTTGTCCAGAAAGTCAAAAGTTAGATGGTTTTGTTCATTTGTTTGAAGTAAAAACGTAATATACCAGAACAAATAGTAAGCACAAACTCTTAAAATAAAGTTGGCAAACTGAGCACAGACTGCCGGGAATAGACTTTCTTTTTAATTAAGCCCATTTCCCAGAAAGATAAGCGCGTTATTTCTGGCTTAATTGTATCAAGTTCCTTGATCATGCTACACTGATAGATCTTTTGTTAGGACCCACAGGTTTATACTTCTAAATGTGTGTTTATACACTCTAGTGAAGCCATGTTTTGGTTCTTATTTGTGATCCATTGTACAGATTGAGACCTCCTCTAGCAACTCACACTGATACATTTTCTTCTCTAAAATCATGTGATTACAAATGGACTAGACTGTAAAATGGTGCTACAAGTAGATCCAAGTATTGTAGAAAAAGTTCTCTGGGACAATTGAATGCTAAATTTTCTGTTGCCATTAGATCTGACAGAATAATTTCACTAATTTATGTTATCACCTCTTTTGATCTCAATGTTGTTGAATGTGGTGCTAGTTACAAATCAATATCAATTAACCTGAGTATAGATTTCTGCCCTTGAATTCACTAAATCATTCATTACATCTGCTTTAATAATAGACCTAAACAAATGTACCTGATAAATAAAAAATGGAAGTGTAGGGCTCTAATAGTAATACAGACTGATATGGTTATCTGAGTGAGATATTCCCTGCATTATTCAATTTTCAAGTAATTTAGAATTACATGTATATTGCTACTTCTTAGATAAGGTAAATGGTTACCAAGGTCCTGTGAGATATATAGATATATAATTATGGATGAAGATGCAAATTTGCCCAGAAGCTTTTCTGCATCATTTGCAAACAATATTTTAGACTTAAGGTACTTAATTCAATAAAATTCAGGGTAGTGTTAAATTAAGACAGAAATGCACATATTAAAGAACATATTTCTGATCAAGAAGTATGAAAACCCCAGACTTTTTCTTTCAATTTATTCTGACTTTTTATTTCTTAAAAGGAAAGTTACCTTTAAGAAGTTTGCAGCTTTAAGCAATTTTTCTTGGCTACTATGCTTAGGCCCTTATGATACAGTACAACAGACAATGTCAACAGATACTGAAATTGCAATGATTAATTCTTGTTTCTGGATCCATGTATTTTTTTACTCATAATTTTTTTTTCCTTATACATTTTTAAGTGACATTTTTATGCTTTTGCATCTCTGTATTACAGAATACAATAACCAAAATGACTATTTACTTGCTCTCCTTTACAACTAAATTATTCTATAATAAAACCTACATATATATGTATTTATGAACACTGATCATTCAGTGTTGTTTCACTCTAAACTGCCCCAAGGTATCTATTAAGAAGAACCTGGATTACTCTCACATTCTGGGGTGAGTCATAAGAGATACAAAGTAAAAGAAGAGTAAAAGTTTTCTATCTGGTAGTAGAGAATACAGGTGGAAGAATAAACTGAATGAGCTGCCTTATATCAAAAACAGATATTTTCATTTCATCCAGTCAAGGCCTAGCTTGATTATGTTTTAACAATTTAATTTTCCTTCTGAGGAGGAAGAACAAACATTTTTCAAAATACCTGCTTAAGTTTTCTGTCTGTTTATACATTCACCAGTAAGCAAATATTCAGAATTTTCTCATGCTTGTGCTCCCATGAGGATGTTTCTGTATAGGACGATTGCTAGATAACAGGCTCTTAGTCATTATTTTATTCAGAACTGTGTCTGATTGTTTCCCTCGGTAAAATTAGACCAGTAGTGAGACTATTTCTGTGGCCCTGATTCTCTCCCAGCTGCAGATGTAACCAATTCTACATCTCCACTCTCCTTGTTAAATTTTACAACAACGACCTGCTGCTTCATTTAAGAAGAATTCCAGATTTGATTGTGACCTGCCACTGGTCTTATGGAAGTGCATAGCCTGAAGACTCAGGGCGTGAAGGAGTCAAGATACAATCTCTTTTTATTAGTTCCTCCTGACTTGGGGTATTATAGCAGCCAAGAAACTTATTTTCTCACACTTCTCTCTCTCTGAGTAACATATGGGGAGTTTAGGTATGTGGCTCAGCTGCTGCAAGAAGAGTGCAATTAAAAACTGCTTTCAATTATGAAGAATGAATTAACTTAAGCCTTCACTTAATTTGTAGCTTGATAATTCACTGTCTGTGTTTTCTTACCAAAGTTTTACTTACTCAAGGTAAGACCCTTTCTTTCAAATGGGCAAAGAGCTCATTGAAATACTAGAAAATTGATATATACAATAAAAGCTTTTTAGAATATCAGATAATGTGCTGTCTAAGACTTGTCATTTTTTAACACAGAAATAACCCAGAAAAGAGAACTGGAAAGACCCATTGAGTGTCAATTAAGTTTGAGGTTCAATGGCAGGATGTAATATATGTCACTTTGTGTATAAATGTGATTGATTTTCTGTTTAACAGTATTGTCTTCATCCAGAAATGTTAATTTTTTTCCATTTAATGCCATATATAGATTAATTTTCTTCTTTTTCTTGAGTGTTCTGCATTTCTGTGCATTTCTCTGTTTTTCATACAGAAGTATTGTGGTCTGCAACACCACTTTTTTCTAAATTCCTTGTATTTCAATAAAATAAAGGGCTAAAGTCATATATCAAGAATGCTGCTCATCCACATCGTATTTCAGGAAAGTAGTTCACTTGCAGCACAGTGAAAGAGAATCTTCAGTCTCTCAAAGAAAACATTGAACTTTATTCCAGTGTTTATAGAAGTTATTAAAAAATCTACAAGATATTTTTATTATTTTTGATTTCTTAATGAAGCTTGACGGGAGACATCTCTTTTCTTTTTTTCCCACAGAAATGCAATATTGTTTCAGCAAAAATACTTTTAATCTATATTGAGTTTTTATGTCCATGTGTTGATACTGGGGGCTTTACAGGGGTGGCTTCTGTGAGAGGCTAAGGAAAGCATCTTCCATCTCAACAGAGCCAATTCCTGACAGCTTCAAGATGAATGTGCCACTAGCCAAGGCTGAACCAATTCGAAATTGTGATGACATCTCTGTGATAACATATTTAATAAGAAAAAATGTTATTTTGTGGTTGTAATTGTGGCCAGGGAAAAGCGGAGTGAGAACACCTGAGCGGAACAGCCCTGCAGACACCAGGGTCAGTGAGGAAGGAGGGGTAGGAGGTGCTCCAGGTGCCTTGGCCAAGATTCCCTGCAGCCCGTGGTGCAGCCCAGGGTGAAGCAGCTGTGCCCCTGCAGCCCTGGAGGACCACAGGGGTGCAGAGAGCCACTTGCTGGAGAAGCCACTGGAGCAGCCTCATGCTGGATGTCTGAGATGAGGCTGTGACTCTGTGGGAGGCCCTCTCTGGATCAGGCTCCTGGAAAGTTTCCTGTGCACCCATGAAGAGAAGAGCCCACATTGGATCAGGTTTCCTGGCAGGACCCTGATAGGGGCCCACAGTGGAGCAGGCTGTGCCTGAAGGACTGCACCCCACGGAAGGGTAACCCACATTACAGCAGTTTGGGGAGGAATGCTGCCAATAGGATGGACTCAAGTTGGGGAAGCTCATGGTGGATTATCTCCCACAGAAGAGACCCCATGCCAGAGCAGGGAAAGGACTCCTCTCTCTGAGTAGTGGATGGAACAATGTGTGATCACTGATCATAAAACTCTCATTCCCATGTCCCAGCACTGCTTGGAGGAGGAGGTAGAGCTGGGAAGGAGAGAGGGGTCGGCAAAAGGTGTTTTTAATGTCTTGCTTAACTTTCTTATTGTCCTGCTCTATATTTGTTAGTAATAAATTCAGTCAATATCTCTAATTTGAATGTTTTCCCTGTGACAGTATTTGGTGAGTGATCTCTCCCAGTCTTTATCTCAACCCATGAACCCTTTTTTGTATTTGCTCTCCCCTGTCCAGTTGCAGAGGGAAGTGACGGAATATCTTTGGTTCATTCCTGGTATCTGGCCAGCAAAAACCCACTACAGTATATGGAAAGTTCAACTCACCTAAAAGGTATTTGAAACTAGAGTGGGTTTGAAGTGTTTAACCAGCACCTCATTTTTTAAAAGGTTATTCTATACCTAAGCAAATGTCACCTTGTGATCAAGGATATGCATGCATCAGAAACTGTGTTCTGAAAATTTTTAATTTATAAGACAGATAGATAAAAATGACTATGAGATTGATGGAGGTACAATAAGATGGAAATAATTATTCTCATAAACATTATAAGTTCAAGAAGACTTACAATGAAAAATTAAGATTTTGCATTTTCCATGTACTCTATACATTTTGGTCTTAAAGTGGTAATTTCATCAAACATATCTACCTGCTCTAAAATAGTATGAGTGACTTCTCTTTTTTCTCTTTTCCCTTTTAATTTAAGCCGTTGTTAAACACCAAACTCTTTTCTACAGGTTTGATATTTAGAAGCTCTATGAGGTCCAAGAGATTTGTTGTGTGCTCAGTGGTCTTCTGATGATTCCTGGAAATATTTTAATTTTGTACACTTGACATCATGTCATGTAGGCAGGACAATAACCAATAACACCCTGTATCCCTGCTGAGCTTTAAAATTGAAGTCACACTTTCAGAACACTGTCTTAAATTTTGTTTCACAGTAGTCAAATTGCAGCACACAGGTGGCCTCAGGACTACCACTTGAGTTACATCTAATAATGCACACATCATAAAATATCCATACTTGTCCACAATTTTCTTTTTGGCCCTTTCACACCTGAAAAATCAACTGTCTTTTTTTTCCTTTTTTATTTTTTTATTTTTTCTTTTCTTTTTCTTTTATTTTGGGTAAGGTTATACTGGGTCATGTTGGCATAAGCTTCTCTAATCTTACCCTCCCTTCCTCCTTTTCCTCTCTCTTCTGTCAGCCACTTTTCTTCAGAGACATTTGTAACAATGATTATGAATAACAATGAAATTTATTAATTTGCCATCACAGGCTACTGTGCCCCATACAGAAGGAGCTATCTGTAACCTCCAGAATATTTCCCAGTTTTGTGACTCTTTTCCAAATGCCATATAATTATTTTCTCACCACACTTTCTTCACCAATCCATCTGAAACCTGGAATTCCTTGGAATTTCCCATGTGTTTCATGTTCTGCTTCTTTGAGATCTCCCTGTTAGATGTTTTCTCTTCCATGACCCCTCTGCCTGCAATGTAGTTATCCCAGCAATTGCAGAAGGGGTTTCTTGATTTCTCAGGAAAGCCAGAACAATGCTTCTTGAGCCCAGTTATATCCATCCTGATATATTTCTCACTTCTTTAGTCTCTCTCAGGCATTTGAAGGGAAGAAAAAATAAATTGGTGGCAGGAAAGAAAAACATCTTTCTTAAAAACGTATTCAAAACAAAAATTGAAAAATACTCAAACACTTTTTAATATTTTTTTCATGCTTCTCTCCTAGTGAAGAAGGATATATTCATAAGTTTCTGAGCTTCTGGAGTGTTTTAAAAACTGAGGCAGTACTGTGTTCTTGATGGTTACTACCTTTGAGAACTTCATCTGTTGGGACGATCCAGTGTCATTAATAAAATCTTGTTTAAGAGTATTTATTTCAAATGGAATAAAAAATTGTTTTTTTCCACAAATATTAGGTATTTATTAGTTTTCAATATGAGATTGAAAACTAAGTGAAGGCAGGGATCATGCCATAATCATTAGTGTATTTTATATTTGGAAAATCTGCTCTAAGTTAAGGGATACTTCTTTTTTTAATATATTCTTGGAATTACTTGTGGAAACACATTTGCCTTTGATAAATCATGGATAAAGTTTCTATGCATGGTTTTAGATTTTCTTTGCTTATTTGATGCTATATTACACATTCCTCACTCCACGAAATCATAAAATGAAAACAATTGATGAATTTGTATTCCCTGCATGTCACATTTGTTATGCAGACAGGTAAGACATCAGTAACATCCTCAGAGGGTAAAAAGTCTTTCTATCTGCAGATTCCACAGCAATACTTTAGTCATCTTTTGTATTTTTTACCCTAACAATTCTTTACATGAAACAAGTTTCCTTTCACAGTTCCCTTCTCTTGCCTTCCTTGCTACCTAAATAACTATTGAAACCTTAAAATAATTAGAAAATAGAGATACAACCCATCTACTCAGAAGCCAAAAATGGCTGTAAATGACAAGTCTTTCTTTGTTGATTCATGTGTAAATGTGGTGTTGCTGCTGTGCATCTTTTGAGAGGTGACAATCTATGAAATTTTGTGGCAATAAGGGTAAAGAGAGGGTTCTTTAAACATATTGTCTGATGAGAAAGCCTTTGTGTGTGTTTCTAAATGCTGAAACAAAAGGCCACCACCATGACTTAAAATTATTAGCTCTTCTCCTGCTAATTATAGCTGTTTAGAGAGAGAGATGTAATTATTACTTTGTCTATTTGTCAGGAAGCTTTCATTTTGTGTTTGTTATCCTTTTCCCCGACTTTGTCTGAACCAGTGTTTTACCATAGTTCATTAATATTGGTCTACTAAAATCATGTGAATAATCTGTTCTATTTGCAAGCAGAATTTCTGTTGAAAAATAGTAGATGGACTAAGAGACAAAGAGGAAATTGCCTCACTAGGATTAATGTATGAAATGAGCAATTACAGAAGGAACATGTGTTATCTGCTGGATGGTAGATTGATAATTAAACAGCAGATCTGAGTCTGTCATTGAAGTGGGAATTTTTTCATGAAAAAATCTTCAATTTAATGTGCAGCTGAAAGTGAGTGTGGTCTGAATGAAAAAAAGTGAGGTTTCTATCCACACACTTCATCAAGCCAGGCTGAACTCCTCAGGAGATTGGACTAAATCTAGATAAGGAACAGAAGGCTTGTTTCTGATAAGAACAGGAACCATGGAGTTGCAAGGCCTGGGCAGTCCTCCAGAAATGTTTTATATAGTTGTAAGCAGATCATTTAATCTTGGTTAACTCACATAAGTCAATGAGGTAGAGACGTACCCTTCAGTAGAGAAAGGGAAAACTACAATCTATCTGAAAGCAAATGAATCATTCTCTTCCCTGCTTGTGTTGGATAATTGTGAATCAGATACTGAAGGGTTTTTGTTGTCTAATAACTCTGTTCAACATGCACATTAATAAATTAAATTACCTGGTAATTTAGATTATTACATTTATCAGTATATTAGATTAAGACAAAAGTATTCTGGGCCTATATCCTCTAATTCATCTTACGGAAAGAAATCAATTCAGTTCTGAGTCCACTGATAGGAAGTTTCAAGAAATTATTATGACATATCTTCTAATACTTCGGTGGGTTACTTAACGCACTAACAATGTTTTCGACTTCTGATTCTCTGCACAGGATTAGTTCCTATTTTCTTTCTTGTTCTCCTTATGAAGGGATTTGGTTTACCTGCAGAGAAATGTTGTGACTAGCTTTCCCACTCTAGCTTGAGCACTCACTAAATTAAAAACAAATGTATTATGTCACTTCCCAGAAAATCATGGGTATGCTCAGAACAAAAAAGGAATAATTCCTTTAATCTTCATATAATTCTTTGCCTTCAGAGGTCTCTCCTAATGAAGTGTCTTATCGGTCTCTTTGTTTTAGAAATCTTAAGAACTGATTGACTTCCATTGCTGATTATTAGTTTCAATTTATAGATTGATAGTATATACTAAGATGTGCCAATTTTAGCAGCTTGTAATCTAAGAAAATTTCTGATATAAGCCTAAATTTCTTTACATATTGATTTAATTGACTATAACTCCTACAGTCTTACCTCTCTTTAGACCCCTAAAAATAAGCCAAGTGCTGAAGGAAACAGTGACTGCCTGATGCTCCCTCTGTTATGCTCTGCAGTGGAACTGGGAGTAGGGTTGCAGAAAGTGTGTTGGACTGAGAAATTTGGCCTGAGATAAAGAAGGTGACCTGTGTTAGATTAATTGGATAGAAATAATATAAAGGAGCATCCAATCTGATCTTTATAAATATGTAAACCATTAATAACATGCATATTATTGTGTGCTTCATATGTTACATGCAATATATGCTAAGATATTTCACTTTCTACTGACTCCAACCAAGAAAAGGTTGGAGTTAGTACTGCAAAGCACCCAGTGCAGTGCGCTTTTCCCAGAACATTTTCATCAGAAAATACTTAGATGCAATACACATATATATATATATTATGTACACACACATTTATATTCTTATATATGACATATCTGACTTGTATACATAGAGCTGAACACATACAAAAAAAGAAAAAGGGAAAGCGAAGATATAGTCTGATGAAAACAGAGGTGTTTTGCTCAGTCCTTTACCTGTGGTATGTTATTAACTTGAGAGGAAAAAAGACAGAGCTATCACTTTCTGGCACTCCCTGAATGGGCTGCAAGACTGATGGGAACCCTCTCAGGAAATTTCTTCAACAGCTTCTTCTGAAGTTGTTACAGAAATGCATGTGGAGCCCATAAGCAGTTAAAATTCTTATGCAATGGAAAAAAGAGGGCAGTTTTTTCCTCTGCTATATTTAGTGGGCATAACATGAAATTGAATCCACCAGTGAAGAAATGCAATATTTAACACTCATAAATATCACAGGTTTAGGGTTTTCTATCAGATTAGGCTAATAGGATATGTTTTCTTGGAAATGGGATGCTGTGAATTTAGTAACGCTGTCTCTTAAAATGGATAGAGTGAAGGAGTTTCTTACTCCTACAGCTAGAAAAAATGGAAAAGTTAATGATAGAAAAAAATCTTCTGCCTGATAAATGAAAAAGTGAGTATTTGATATCTAGTAAATATCACATGAGAAGTCACCATGATGTCATATGAGAGCTTTATTTGTTTGGGTTTTTTTTGACATTTTGTTTTCATAAGTATTTTAGCAAGCAGTTTTTTCACCCAGAAGAATGTATATAAAGATACTTTAAATGAGTGGGTGGTTATAATCTCAAAATGTTAAATGAAACAGAATTTGTGCACTTAGGATTTCAGTAGAGACAAGATCTATGTTTTCCTACCAACATTGTTTTCAAGGTGTGTATTCAGATTTATATCAGTGCACCAACTAAGTACTGCACACCACTTGACATATACTGTTCAATAAGAGATTCCTGAATTACTAATATTGTGAAATAATATCTTTTTTTCAGATAATTATAGAATGACAATAGAAGTGGAATCCCTCAGCTAGAGACCTGTGCTAATGCTGCAAAAAATATATAAGATTGATTTCGAAAACAGATTTATTTTCATTCTCTTTACACTAATTTTTATTTGTGTTCACTCTGTAACAGTATCTATATAAACCCATGATGTAGACTAATTTGGAATCCTACATGCAATTTGAAGGAAATTGAAAAATTAGATAAGTATAGGGACAGGAAATAAGTACATCTATGAGCATAAAAAATTTCCAGATTATTATGAGAAGATAATTTTTAAAATTATTTGGATCATTTAATTTAAAAATGTCAAAGGCATAAAGACACAAAGCATAACTTTTATAGAAAGATAAGAACAGATAATTGTAAAACATAACAAATATTTTGTTAAGGATTTGTCACCCAAGCTCAACATAAGTTATTCTATGAATGAAGATGAATTAATGATTCATCAATCATAAATTCATAACTAAAACAATAACAAATTAATAAATTCAAGATATGAATTTATTATTTCTATCTAATGACAGGATTCTTTGATTAATACTAAAATATATTTAGAAATGTGCAAATATTTTTTGGAACAAAGGTATTGCAAAAACATCCAGATTTTATTTTTATTTTTATTGTGGCATATGTCCATTTCCTTCCTGTGTTGCATGACTATTAAAATTTTGCTAGATTCTTCCAGATTTCAATGACCTTTAGCCATCAACAGATCAAGGGAAGAAGTGATGCAAGAGCATCAACACAAGCAAAAAGGCAGATAATGATTTCTCTCTCTAGCATCTCTTTTTTTCCTTCATCTTCCAACTTCATCTCCTGCAATAGGAAGAGCTCAGTTCCACTCTCCCTTACTATAGCAGCAACATTTCATTTTGATTCCACTAACAGGAATATTGGATATGAAAGAGTAATACTGAGCAGGCGAGAGACATTTTTTATTTTGGTGCAAATGGCAACAAGTATCTTTTCTGGATATTGAAATGTCTGCTAGGGTGAAATAATCAATAAAAGAGATCTTGAATTTTGTTGATTGGCACAATATTTATATGAAATATTAAGACATACAAGAGTTTCCAGTTTGGTATTATTTTACGATTTTAACATTAACTGAGATTGAACGAAGGTTGACTTGATTCTTTGAACATGCTAAATAAAATGATATGGTTTTAATTCTTTTCAACTCTGTATTATTCCTAAATTTAAAATTGAGTTTCTAGATTAGGCTATATATTAAAATATCTTGCTAGAAATTACTTTATTTTTTTTTATCACAATGACAAAATTGTTTATTCATGGGAATAAAAACTCCCATAGAAATTTCTTAATCTTATAAAGACATCATTTTCAGCACTGAAGCTTTCTGCTTGAAAAAATGTTGACTCATTTTAATATTACAAAGTGTTGTAATTGGAAAAGAAAAGGATGAGTTTTCTCTCACGTTAAGTTTTCGATTTTATTTTTTGTCCTTTAAGGTTTAAGCAGTCTCCAGCACTAGGGCAAACTTTTAATTGATATTTTGGGATTCCTCTTTTCAAATAAGATATTAACACTTGTCATATAATTAATTTACTCATTTTGCTTTGTGAGCAGTCCTCACAGTTTGCTCTCTGTAACAAGCTGAAGGTATGCCCATGAGAAAACTATATCCTGTTTTCTGAAATGTTTGTGAAACGTGAGCTGCACCATGCTGAGGACATTTTCTTGTTTCTCTTGCAGCTCTCTGGCAATTCTACAAGGAATTTCAAAGGTCATATCTTCATGCTGCTGCATGTGAAAGGAACAATCTCCTATTTTTTTTTTTTTTTTATTTTAAATTTCCTTCTCAGGTGTAACAGAATTTGGAGATTCTGTTAAAAGGAAAGAATCTGGAGTAGGTCCTGCTGATATCAGAATAAATTCTTTTCATTAGAGGAGGTATTAGGAGCTTGGCAAACTAACATTCTACAGATTGAGTAAGGTCAAAAGCATAGGCCTTATATGTACTTTGAACCTATTCAATTTTATACTCTTTAAACTGTTTTAAGTCTTCATTATTTGAAAATTAGATAGCAAAACCCTTGTGTTTTACAGGTAGGTTCTAAACAGTAGCAGATAAAATTATGATAGTGATTTTTTCCTTATCAATGAATAAACATTTAGAAGAGTCAGAAACATTTGTAAATAGAATCATGTTCTTTTTTAAATTTAAAAGTTTCCAATTACAGTGAGGAAGATCACTGTAATTGTACTCCAAACAATAATCTTACTTGGATTTAAACACAGTTCTGGAGATCATAGACTACTACCACGTTTTCACACCATTAGCTATAAGTCATCTTTCCATTTAATATGTACTTATTGAATATAAGTGTCTACCCTGTCTTGGTGTTCTATGTTTCTGGAAGTTTTCTGTCAGTGTCTCACTTCTTTTCTTCTCAGTTTTAGAAGACTATCTCACCCCAGCTGACCAAAGACTTATTCTGTATCATATGTCACAGTGCTTGGTGCATAAAGCTGGGTGAAGAGGAAGGGAAGGGCATTTGGTGTGGCATGATATCTGTCTTTCCAAGTCACTTTCATGCAGGATGGAAGACTGCTTTCCCAGGAATGGCTGAACACACCTGTCTGCCCATGAGAAGCAGTGAATGAATTGCTTGTTTAGCTTTGCTTGTGCGTGTGTTTTTTTCTTTCTCTTTTAAAGTTTATCATAATTCACAAGTTCTCTGGCTTTTACATTGCTGATTCTCTGCCCCATCACTCAGGGGAGTTCTGGTAGGGAAATGAGCAAACATCTGTGTGCATCTCAGTTTCAGCTGGGTAATAACTGTGAAAAATTTGAAGCAAAGGTTGATGGTTTAATGATCTAATCCAGTTGCCTTAAGCATGTTTTTTTCTGTCTTCATAAAATGTATAACTAGGTGTCCTAAACTTGGCAGAATTAAGACAGGCATCTACAGGATACTTAAGGAAACTCTTTCAAACTCTGCTTATCTGGCACACTGTAAGATGTTGATCAAACTATAATTTTCTTCTGGATTTCTTTTTGTAAATCAAATGAAAATTTTCAGCTAAAAGCTTGCTACACAAATTCACACACACACATGCAAATGTGTGATACATGTTGCACAAGTACTTATCAAAACCTCTGTCAAAAACTTGCAGAGCACTCATAACATCTTTGGCTTGATTTAGTTTTGCAATATGAGAACATATGCTGCTATAACCACTTTCACTGTTTTCTGTCTGGTGAAAAACCTCTAGAAACTAATGGGGGCATCTGGATATTTACAAGAAGAACATCTATAACATGGCAGAAGTCCAATCCTATTTTACAATGAAAGGCCAAGTTGAGTCATCATGAATCTGTTGCATAAGAGTTATGTTATTTTGTTCAGGAAAGCACTTATGATACTTCCCTGAACTGTAATTTTATGAAATATCTGTTGAAATCCATTTGCTCAGAAAACAAGTACCAAATGAACTCTACTGCTGTTAAAATTTGTGTATTACAAGGCTTTTATTTTGACTGGAATAAAAATAATGTGTCAAAATATTTCAACATTAATAATAATATTATCACTAGGTGACTGCAAAATGGCTGGTTTTTATTCCAAGTGTATGTTTTGTTTGCAAGGATCGAAGAGACCATGCAGGAGGGATTTTTATTTTCTTAACTAATTCAGTGTAACTGATATAAAACTTAAGAGCTTTATTAGATTCTTAATTAAATGCACAATTTCTAACACAACCCCCACTCACGTATCAAACAGCTACTGAAGAAACAAAATGAGCTTTATTATGATAAACAAAATGAACAAAATGAGCCTGGAATGTCTGAAAAAGCAACTTATTGTTGTTTGATTGGGTTATTTCTGTTGTGGTTTGTTCATGATCAGCATCATAAACATTGAAACTAATTCCCTTAAGTACAGGATGGTATGTTCCCTTACAAGCTACATCTTTCCCTCTTTGAGGCATATCCTTACTCAGAGTTTACAACAGTATGTACAAAGAGTATTGATTAAAGGCTTTTACAGTTCTGAACAAACACTCAAAGGGACTACACATTGTGCAGAGTGAGAAGAAATTCACTCTAAACATGTGAGCCCAGACAGCCCAGAAAGGTAAATTGGCTTGCTGAGGAAATCATGCCTAAAGATTTTAGCCTTCTGGATTTTCTCACCCCACGCAAAGGTGACTAATGCAAGTGCTCATGCAGCCAGAGGGTAAACAGTATCAGGGAACTGATCCAGCTGAAAGTACTTTTCCGGGTAACTTTTTGACTGGACTGATTTCTCTCATCTGATAATCTGTTTGCACTGCTACATGATGCTTGGGCCAATTGGCAATGCAAGGGCAGAAGCAAGTGGCCAGGGTATTTTGGGAGCAGGTGGCAATCAAAGGAGCTAGATTAAAACCTGTAAGTACTGACTGAATCACTATGATCTTGGCTGTCAGCAAAATTTTAGCATTCATTATCTTTTATTTAAGCAGAGTAGTTACCTCCCTGCTTATTTCCAGATATCTGGTAAACTTTACAGTCAACAAAAGGTTGTACTTTAGGAGTTTTTTATTTATTTTGCTTGCCATTTGATTTTCCCTGAAGTAGCAGGGAGTTGAAATGTGGGCATTGGACAAAGGTAAATTTTATTAGGATGAGATGCAGGGAAAGTCTGCATCAGAAAAAAAAATTGATAACCAAAGGACACTTCTACATGGAACTAACTAGTCTGAAAGCTGTCCATGCAATGCAGAATCAGAGTCATTTATCCTCTCTCTGCCTCTGAGCCTTTCCATGTCTCTTTTCCTCACTTTTCTCCCTGTTCTATCCTACTCTTTGGGTTAGTGGTTTAGAAACCCTTTTTGTGATGCTTGTTGCATGGCTTCTTACATTTAAAGCTATGAAATAAGAAGTTTGTTTCTGTAAAATTCATCTGTGCTTTCATGGGTGTCCAGATTTGCTACAGATGAGTTAGTGAGATAAAAGAACATTTATCTAGGGCTAAAGAAAAATGGGAAAGGATTCCCTCTTTCTGGGACCAGTAAATTGTTAGAGTGGTCATATTACCTCAAAAGATACTGATTTTGGTGGAATTTTCTATTGGATGAATGAGACCAAAATGCTTCTTTTTTGTTGATGTTAATTTTCTCATCTAACTGACCTACAAATCTGTGAATGTTTGTTCCAGCTTCTATATCATCACCAAAAGTGTATTTTCTGAGTGCACTGCTGTGCTTGAAGCAGATATTTTATTCTGCTGACATCAATAGACTCAGCAAATGTACAAAGTGTGCTTTGCCAAAGAAAATCAACCCTCCTTATCACCACCAGCTCTTACTATATTTTCCTAGAAAAATTTCAGTATTTGCCATTTTCTAACTGTGAAAAATTCCAGACACTGAGATTTTTCTACATATCAAGTATTTTCATAGTTCTATTATCAGCTGTTCATGATAAACATTCTTTTTATTCTTTCTCTCCTATGTGGAACAGAAAGTGAAGGGACTTCACAAAGGATATCTTTGAATGTCTGTATTCTCTTAATACCAACAAAGGCCATTTATCAGAGATGAAAAGGAATAGTATTTTCTGTCTGATTCATATGAACTATTTAAATATCCATATTCAGACGGGGTGAAGTGGTTCATGCTGTCTCTGAAGTGCAATGTTTCTGAGAGCTTGTCGTGGTTTAACCCCAGCTGGCAGCTCAGCCCCACACAGCCAGTTACTCACTCATCCCTCATGGGATGGGAGGCAGAACTANTCACTTGGGCTCACCTGTCCCGGCCGTGTCTCCTCCCAGCCTCCCAAGCACTCCCAGCTCCATTGCCTTTGTGGCAGTATGAGAAGCAGAAAAGGCCTTGTCTACATGTGAGAGCTGCTCAGTAATCACAAAAACATCTCTGTGCTATCAGACTGCTCCCAGCACAAATCCAAAACACAGACCCGCATCAGCCACGGTGAAGAAAATTAACTCTACCCAAGTGCAATCTGAAAATGAATTCTTGTGACACCAGGTAGAATATAAAAAAGATAAAACAATTTTTCTTGAAACTTATACTTTAATTAATGGCTACATGTAAGTGGTCAGGATGGGGAAAAATAAAAAAAGCTTTTATAAGGAAAGAAATAAATTACATCCATAATTTTTAAGCAAGCCAAATCAATTTTATCTTGTGACAAACTCCAATAATTTTTTTGATTGATGCTGATGTTAATGAACACAATGTTAATTTTTTATCCCTTTTAAAATTACTTTTGCTCAGACTTTTTATCTCACTTGGGATAGCTTTTTCTTTGAGTCAATGCATTGTATGTTAGTTGCCTAAAGAGAGTTTACACTGTGTTCCTCTGAGCTTAAATATTTTCCTGGATATCTAATCTATTTTGGATTAGGAGTTGTTAGCCTTACATTTCACATTTCAAAATCAATCATTTTATTTTTAATTTTTGATTCATGTCTGTGAAGAGATCCTTGATTTCCAAGATAAATAGAAGATAGCTGTATCAGAAGAACTCAACTGGATTTGTACAAAACAATCAATAGTCAGAACTCTGCCCGCAGACAGCATTATGAATAATTTCTTCTCCAATACCAGCCTTACAAACTGTGTTCTCCTTCATGATTAACCAGAGAACTTTATGAGCAGTTTATCTATATAAAATTCATACAAGTATATTATATGATGGCTATAAATTTTTTTAAATGAACATGTGGAAAAGAGGAAAAGAATGTAAATTATAATAAATATTTTTGTGGAATAAAATAGATTGTGGATTGTAGAAAATGGATTAAAATGTATAATTTTAAACGACCATATTCAAAATTTCTTATCTTTCTATAGAAGCATTCATTTCCCTCATGCAGAGGCATTGCATTGATTGTAATTCTGACACTAATAATTCTCAGTGTAAGAAAAATAAAAATAGAATCAGCTTGATAAGAATTGCTCTCTTGATAAAAATATTGAATGTAAAATATTATTTATCTCATGAATACTTAGCATCCTCATGGCTAAAAAAACATCAAGGCATATTTATTGTCCAACGACCTAATTAAGAGTTTTCCAGGGCAGAAACTTACAGAAATTTATCAGGAGTCTGTTTATACTGACTGTCTTGGTCTTTGGATCCAGTCCAAATTAAAAATAAATAAATAAACAAGTCAGAATTTATTAACGTTCTCTCTTTGTCAGCTTTAATTCAGTCTTCAACTAATTTCAAAAATCTGTTTTCCAGTCTGGGAGTGTTTATTGTATTATATGAGTGAATAGACGCAAGTATTTGACCTGAGTTGGAAATCCAGGGCCTTATAGGGAGAGTAAAAACCAATGTGGAGCTGTGCAACACCATTATTTTGATTATATACAAGGGAATCTGTACTTTGCAAGAAGCAGAACCAGTACTTAGATTTTGCAAATCTAAGCTCTAAAAAGGAGTCCCAAATGGCTGAGCATAAAACTAATATTTTATCTGATCCCAAGAGTGGAAATATTATTTAACTTCAAATATTTAAAAATTTATCTAATTTTGTCATATTTTGGGGCTCTTGATAGCCTGTTCAATGAGATTTTATGTGAGAGAATTCTATGATTGGTGGATTGGTGTTAATACCCAAAATAAGAAGGTATTTTGTTAAAGGTTAATGAAGTAAACTACTAATCCCTGAAAAGTCATCCAGAGATAAATATTCTTTTGAATAAGAGCCACAGGGATTTGGTTATTATCTGTCAAAGATAGTTCTGAACTGATAAATAAAGGCACTAACAATTACTTTTCAGTAACTAATATTTATTTTGTAACCAAGAAAAAACCATAGATATATACAAACGAGCATTTGTTTATTTGAGAAATCTACAGCTACAATTCAGCCTGGGAAAACTATTCTGTTCTGATGAAGGAAAAATAAGGGCATATTTGATTACTCATTTTCAAGAATAATACGAAAAAAGGACCAGGGATTTTTTATGTTTGGAAATGGGAGTGGATTTTTCCCATTGCTGGTAAGGACAATTTGCAATTAGAAAAATAAGCTGTCTTTTCCTCCTTAAAGGAAAGCTTAGAAAAACACCAAAGCCATGAAAAATGACACTCTGATGCAATAATATTTCTGAGAAGGGTGGAAATACATGTTCAAAAGGAAACATGAATACTGAAAATGCTTCAGTATTTGGCAGACTTTCTCATTTCTGCATTTTATGCTATTCATCACCAGCCACCTCATTTCTGTTTCGTCTGTCAGCGCTTAAAGCAAGCAAGAAAACAAACAAGCAAACATGAAAGTATTTCTGAAAGACTCACTTTGCTCACTGTTTGTTGGAAATCATAATGATGCACAAAGCAGACACTGGCCTGTTAGGAGATGGAGAGCAGTTATAGCCTTGTTAAGATGTAAAGTACTAAAAGTCAATTATTTTTTACTGCATATGGGTAGAAAAGCAGAAATAATTCACAACTTACAGGTGACAATATGGAGAGAATTTGCATAATTTACTTCTATGTTCTTTGTCATAGGCAACTTCCCCTCCATCTACAATGTAACAGCAGACATTTTTTTGAGTATGAATAACCAAATAATTTAAACTTCAATAATACCTTTAATTTCTTTTATGATAATATTTAATATTATGGTCAGCTTTTTTTAGCAGAGTTCTTCAAATCCCTTTTACTACTTACTTTCATTCAATTATCCTTATTTTAATATAGTTTTTTTTCTTAAGTTTCAATAAGTTTTTATATAAGTTTAATATATATTCTCTAGTGTAGAATTCA